>JAWNOU010000052.1:4790000-5157500 GCA_035045725.1 Drosophila ezoana
GTGTGTGTGTTTTGGCCTTTGGAGCGTCTGGGCCGCGTTATCAGAGTGGCAGGCAGCCGGCGCAGGTGCTTTAAATTTAGCAGCATGTTGACCCAACAACCGACGCACACACACACACACACACGTCGAAATGGGCGTGTGACAAAAAAGCCAGAATTTTGCTGCGGGGCAGATTTTGGCTGGTGCGTTGTGTGGCTTAGTTTGCATATTAGTTGAGAGAATCGATGCGCCCGTTGCCGGGCTGCTGTGCCTTTTGCCTTGTGAAAAACGAGGCATTTAGCGCCCAGTGTTATGAATATTGAAACAATTTTACGCTTGCCATTTTTGAATTTTGAATAGATTTTTGTGGCATGGCCCGGCGGCGGCGGCGGTGGCGTCTCCAACAACAACCACGACAGCAGCGAGCAAAGAGCTCTTGTGCTTTGCTTTGTTGCTGCAAAAGTTGGGCAAAGCCTCTTCGACAACTTGCCGCAGGCTGTGGCAAGCCAAATGAAGCGCACCGCACCAAGATGTTGACTGTGGCAAGTTGACAAAGTACTCGCTGTCATGCCCCATCTTCACGGTCCCTCCCCCCCTTCCACAACTCGGCACTTTTTAATGGCATACTTTGCGGCAGTTGCCTAAAATATGCTCAAAGTTAAAGAAATGTGCGCGTAATAAATTAGTGGAATATGGGTGGAAAGCAATCACGACAATATATTGCCGACATAATTGTCTTGTGCTTGCGCAAGTTTTTACTAATGAATATTAATTAATTAAAGGTTATATTAATTAAATTAAAATAACATTAAAATTAGAAACAATTTAATATTCCCTTTAGAGCATAATTTTGAGCAGATATTTTGATTAAGTGGAACCTAAACAATTTTTGGCTTGACTAACTATATTATTAGAAGATAATATAAAGATCTATCGATAGGTAAGATCTTTATAAAGATCCATATCTATACAAAAAGAGTTCAGTTTCATTGCGTTCTCTTGTGCTCTATATATCATATTTCTAGATATACCAAGTTCCATTTTCAGATCATACACTGATCCAGATCTCAGCTAGATCAGAGAAGCTTCTAAAAAACGCCTTGGCCAGGCTTTTAGGAACCTAAGCAAGAGAATTTCTTCGAAGACTGAACTTCAACTTTCCGTTTTACCTTTCTTCCAGAACTGCGCACTGAAAAAGCAAAGAAACCCAACTGCAACTAAAACCGAACTGAAAACTCAAGAGCGAAACAAAGCAAATGGATAATAATATCACAAATATCTTTCCGCAGCTAAGCTGTAAGAGAACTGAAAATTGTTGAAAAAATACACAAATTTGTTGATTTCACTCTCGGAAAATTCAGTTGGCAAAGCCTCAAAACTGTGCGTCAGAGGCTGGCAAAACTATTCATGAATAGACGTAAACAACTGGGCCGGAATAAATAAAATAGCTTTAAAAGCAGCAAAACCAGCAAAAAACAACAACAACAACAAATAAGCAGCAAATAAGCAACAGCTGATTGTTACAAGTCATTTGTGTCCTTCATGAATATCCTTTGTATATTTGCCAGGCAGTTAAATTGTTTGACAAGCGCTTACAATGCACAAGAAATGAAATATGACAAAATCAATTTGCGCGCCGAGCTTTATTTGTTGTTGACCATGTTGCCAAGTGCCAGAGGCCAAATGGACACGGCCTGTTGACATCTGTCTCTAGGTCCAGATACATTTGCATACCTATGCGTGTGCGAGTGTGTGTGTGTGTGTGCGTGTGCGTGTGTGTGTGAGTGTGTTCTGCTTAGCAAAATGCAAATGCGGCTGCAATTCAAATGAATTTCGCATGTGAAATGTGCCAAAGAGTGAAAATCAAAACAATCAAGTGAAGCATTTGCCCGACCATAGAGGCCGTAGAGGCGGGAAGGGGGAAGAGGGGGCAGGGGGGCAGGGGGCTTAAGTGGAGGCAATAGAAAAAAAAATAAAATAGAAATCAGAACAAAACGTAACCGAACTGAAAATGTCATAAATATAAAATCGTATGCAAATTGAAAGCAGATCGAGCATTAGATACGAGCCATGGCAACAGCAAAGGGTTGTGTGTGTGTGCGTGTGTTTGCGAGTGTGTGTGTGTGTGTGTGTGGTTAGTATTTGCATTTAATTAGCAAAAAACTATGCATAGATTGGCATTGTTGATTTGGCTAAAACACATTTGTTAAGCTATAAATGTTACAATTTTGCAATTACGCAAAACGTTTATAAATTATGCAATTGAGCCATGCCACGCCCACACTCACACACGCCCACACTCATACACACACAGCACGCCTCTCTTCTAAACAGCACACAACAATTTGTTTAATGAAGCTCAACAAAACCACAAAATCAAATCAGCGGAAGTTGTTGTTGTCAATGTTGTTGTTGTTTTTGTTGTTGCTGGGAAATTTTGAAATATTCATGTAATTAACATTAAAAATCATAATTCATAAACGCAACAAACGGAAATGTGCAATTGTTTGATGCAAACTGAAGCGATAAGCGACAACAACAACAAACCAAATTATGCATAAATATCGAAATGCAACACTGTTGCACGTTGCGGCTGTTCTTGTTGCAGGAGGGGGAAGGGAGTTGGCGCTAATTTGCTGAGCTGGGCAAATTTTTCAAGTGCCTGCCCACAACTTTGTCCACTTTTGTTGTTTATGCCAACAACTTTGTGTGTCATTTGGCATTTGCCATTTGGCATATTTTCGCTGTGCTGGCGATTTGTTGCGAGGATCACATGACTATGTTAAAGTTATGCGGAAACTTGAGATTGAAGAGAAGCGATAAAAAACACAATCTGACGAATGCCGCAGTCCAAAGGCCCTTTTGTAATTTTAAAGCCAAATTTAACTATGTTTTCTAAGCAAACAAATAAATGTGCGCGCATTTGTTGCTCAGGCAACTATTAAGTAAACTTTTGCAAATATAACAAAACTGTTTAAATGTGAGTTTGGCTAAAGGAAATTTTTAAAAATGAAAAACTGTTCATGATGATGTTTGCACATCACAAATTGTACAATGTTTGATTAACTAAAAGCTTAATAAATTTAAAAATTTTCAAATATTTTTTAAGCTTTATACGGTTTCTACAAAAGGGTCAAAAGTGTATCAAGAAGAAGAATTTGCTGACAAATCAAATGTATTAAAAACACAAAATGTACAAAGTTTTTGAGAAGCTCCATTTCTGATCAATTTCTCCTATGACAGCTTTATGCTTTAGTCTTCAGCAATAATCAACATCTAAGCCAAAATTTCACACAGTTATCTGAACCCAGTTAACATGCAAACATTCCACAAAAGTCAAAGGCAAATTTTAGACCGAAAAAAAGTACGTTACATATTTCACGACAATATTAAAATGCAATAAAGATTAAAAAGTAACGGCTCTTTGGCATTTCCCTTGAAAGCTGATAAAAGCAAGACCATAAAAAATTGTATATATTTAGCCCACGATACAGTTTGACAAGCACTGTGGGCGTTTAATCTGGAGAGCCGAGGCAATTACAACTGCATTTGCTTAAAGATAAGCAAATGTCTGTGTGTGTGTGTGTGTGTGTGTTTTGGCTGCTTATCTGTGCAGCAAACACACTCACACACACACACACACACACACAGAAATACACAGGCAAACAGAGAGTTGTGCATGCAAATAGAAATTGTGAGTTAAACCCAAATAGAACCCAGTTCGGGGCACAATTTGAAGGGAAGTCGTTTGCGCAGCTAAGCAAAGATTAGGCCAGAGACTCTGGTCCCCTGTTCCTCTGTTCCCCTGTTCCTTTGGTCTCTGATAAGTGGGCAGAGCCAGACAATTCACATGCATAATTGATATCCAAGCGGAGATGGGAGACTTCTGCATGGCAGAGCAAGGAGACACGGCCGGGCAGCCAATCAATTGGAAATGTTTTAATGGCCGCACAGTCGAGCTCTGCTTGTTGGGAAAAACGTCAGACTAAGACGCTAATTAATCATAGAGACTGTGACAGAGACAACAACAACAACAACAACAACAACAACAACAACCACAACAACAACAGCAGCAGCAGCAACTGCGCCCCGGGCAAAGTCAATTTAATTGATGGGCAATGCCTGCGAAATGGCCAAGAAAATCCACCACCAAACAACAGCTAGGCTGGCCAGGCTCAAGCAACCGCAGGCTCAATTACATGTGTGCTCTGCCACCACAACAACAACAACAACAACAACTGAAACAACCAGGGCAACAGCAACAAGAATCCTCAGCCTGAGCCTTGCCTTGCCCTGCCTTGCTTTGGGGTTGCGGGTTCGTCCATTGCAGAAAATTTGCCGTGTGATTTGCATGAGTAATTTGACAGATTAGTTTGCATTGCCACACAGATTGAGGCAACACATAGATGCCACACGATGTGGCAACACAAGCCCTATTTGCAACCCTGCTCTCAAAGATCTAACAACTTGGCACAAAATTAACCACGAATGGAAATATATAAAATCACAAATCAATTGGAAACTTTGAAATACGAAAAAAATAAACATTCGAAACATTCTAGAAACTCATTTATGCATATTTTAAAAAACCTTTACTCTCATATTCCGTTGTTTTTTGAGTTTCTTTATAGAGTTATTTGTGCGTTAGGCGAAGAAGTTGAAGAATTTTTTAAATAGTTCCTTTTTTATTTAAGTTTGTTCTGTTATAAACACATTTCTTGAGTTTTATTTAGTTATATCATTTTGTTTAATTTTAGTTTGCATTTATTTTTATTCAATAAATATATTTGACTAACTTCGTTTGTTTTTTATTATTCTGGTTTATTTCATTTTATTTAAACTATTCTTTTGGTTTTCTAACTTTGTCTCTGCGTATTTTGGTTTTTATTTACATTTGTTTTTTGACCTCTATTCTTTTTGGCAGTTTGTTAAAATTGATTGCCTTCCGTTTCCATTGGCATAAAGTCAAATCAATTGCCCATTTCTCACAGCATTCAATATGTCAATAAATATGCTTGACCAATTCAAATTGAATTAATGTTATTTTCTTTTCATGTTTGGACTCGACGAAAATTTTCTCTTGGACGTGCGCCAAGGCGGCGGCAACAGCAACAACAACAACAGCAACAACTGTTTGGGGGGAGGAGGCGCCACATTCGATCAGAAAACTGAAACTGCGACGAGCAGTGTAACAGTGTCTGCTAAAAGTTGTTGCCCGGCCCCCCGCTTCTCTATAGAGAAACGTTTTAGCATATGCCTTATAGGGCAGAGGGCATATGCGCGAACGAATGCGCTTAACTGTCCACTTCCTGGGCCCGCATGACGGAAGCCGCTGAAGTGGGGGGCGGGGCAAATGGGGCAGCGGGGCAAGGGGGCACATGTGCTGACAGCGACGGCGCGACGCGTCGCCAACATTTTGGGAGGGGGGGGCACTTGAGCGATAAGCGACAACAAACAACAAGCAGCAGAAGGCGACGCACATTTGAATTTCAATTAGAATTTTAATAATCGAAGCATAGTGTGTGCGAGTGTGCGTATGTGTGTGTGTGTGTGTGTGTATACATTTCGCTTCCGTTAAATTTTGTATTTATTTGAAACGCTTTTTGTGGGCATTTATCAAAATGCTTGCGACGCGCTGATGGATATGCCGCATGTGTCCAAAGATGTGGCAGCTGGACGCCGCAAAATTGGAAGCAGAAATACAATTAGGCAGCGGCACTTCGACCGGGAAGAGTGGGAGACGGAGAGGGAGAGGGGGGAGAGAGCGGATAGAGGGCGTGAGTTGGCTGGCACAAAATTAGCACAAGGACAGAGGAATTCCTGCGGCACGTTCTGCTGTCATGTGTGGCAAATCCCGCAAGGATTATGCAGGGCCAGAAAAAAAGTATATATACATATATATATTATGTGTGCCAGGAGGCAGGACAACGACAACGACAACGCCAACGACATGTTGCTAATTTTTTTTCCATTCTAATATTATAAAAAAAAACACATGTGTGTGTGTGTGTAAATTTAGCGACAAGGCTGCTGACAACAACAACAATAACAAACAAAAAACAACAACAACAAACAGACAACTAAAATCCCAAAAGGCAAACAATTCAACAAAAGAGTGAGAAAGAGAGAGGGACGAGGGTATAAAAAAGAGAGGTGGGGCAGGCGGCAGCCAGCTGGACAATTTCATTTGGCAAGGTAGCAGGCGAAGAGAGTGAGAGAGAGAGGGGGGGCTGCTTTGGGGGGTCGTCTGTACAGCGAATTGGGCTTGTAACTGTCAAGGGGTCTGCTACTGTGCCGTGAGTAGGGGCTACGTGGCGGGTGGAAGGGGAGAGTGGGGCATTGGGGGTGTGTGTGTGTGTGTGTGTGTGTGTGTGTGTGAGTGTGTAATCGGCGCACATAGCGAAAGAGTCGCATATTCAACAGGAAAATCCCTTAATTGGAATAAATTAACTGTTATTGCTACGGCATGCCAAGCCGACAACAGGCACACACACACACACACACACACACACAGACACACACGCATATACACACGCACACACAATCCCGCGACGCGCATTATATAGACATATAAATATAAATGTATCTACATATTCGTATATGCAGCTGCAGCCACAGATACAGATTGTGCACATGTATTTGCTTGCCATATGTGTGTGTGTGTGTGTGTGTGTGTGTGTGTGTGTTGTGTGTGTGTAACAGTCGCTATCATATCCCACTGGAGCACTGTTTATTCTATATAGCACACAGAACACACATATTTAAGCTTACATATATATACACATATATATACACACATGTATATGTATATACACATACATTCGCATGTATTTGTGTGTCCGTTAAGTTTTGCGCGCCTCACAACACGAAATTAAATAATATGATAAAAGCGAAATTTATGACACATGCGAGAGCCGCACGAATCTCTGAATATGAAACTGAGTAAAAAACACAAATGGAAAAGAATTATTTAAAAAAGAATTACAAATTGCAAAAGAATAAAAGAAAGCCTCAAATAAACTGTAAAAATATATGATAGCGAGTAAGTACACCGAAGTCTTAATACCCTTGTAGACATTTGCCTTTGGCTTTGCAGATATGTGAGTAAAGCTCTTAAGTTCTGAGTTCGAAGAAAATATCTTGAAAAACAGAATATTTTGACACAGAAAACATCATTTTGTTTCATTTGTTCCTGCTATTTGTTATAGTCGTCTAATATTGAAAGGAAATGGTCTAGATATGTTGAAAAGCAAGAATAGTGATTCATACAAGAGCCCACTTGTCTGCCGATCGTTCTTATTGAGACATTCTGGTCCGATTCGACCTACATATGTATTCCCTAGTCTGATCCGGCCGGATACAGCATCTGTACGGGTCGCAACAGTAAGACAGATCTATGCATCTTTTCAATTCTGATTTCTCCTTCTATGCCTCACAATATTCAATTACCCTCTACAAGTGTAAAGTAGAACTGAGAGCCTTGTTAGACTCAGATGTTGATACGCCATAAGGCTATTTAAATCAATGAATTATTGTTTCATATTTTCCTATCTGTTAAAAGACACATAAAGGAATCAAAATCATTAAAACTAAACCAATGCAACTTTTGCTTGAGCATACCCCATATGTTGCATATACAGGGTATACGCATTGCATTAGTTATCTGTGGCAAGAGGCAGTTCAAAGTTTATGCAACGCAATTTGCAGCTCGCTGGCCTAATGAACAACCCGAATATCCTGTTTGGCCGGCAACTGGAGCAAAATGTGAGAAAAAGGGTTTGTTCTTTTTTTTTCCAACAAAGTTTTCAAGGCATTTGTTGTTTGCCCGCATAGAGACAAACGCCTGAAGGTGTGGCAGCAAGAGGAAGAGCTAGCTGGCATTATGCAACATAGTTTTTCAGCACAATACATACAATTTTTTTTCATGTTCCTAATTAGTAGAAGCCAGCTAAGAGGAAAGTATGGAAAATGAAGGCACGTAACTATAACAAGGAACTATTTTTATATCCTGTTCGCAGGGAACTTTAGCTAACAACTTTCCAGCAGCAGAAATTTAAATGGATACAGATAGTTTCTTCACATAATATTATTGTTAGCCGAGCAAGAGTTTCTCGAATGATTCAAAACAATTTTTGGACAAGTTGATATGTACGAAAGATTAGACAGGGCAAGAACCTAGACGGGAATGCGATTGAATGTAGTATTATTAAATCAAGTATTGTTAATAGATTAAAGAAATAAAAAAAAGAAACGTCTAATGAACCACTCGTGAGTCTGACAAGTGCTTGAATATGCATAAAAGAGTTTTTAAAACAAAATATAATGTTTTATAATCAAAATGTTGAGTGCCAAATGGTGTGCATGTGTGTGTGTGTATGTGTGTGTGTATAAATGTTGTGTGTAGCATGCTTGTTATCAGCAAATGCGAGCTGAGCATTTTGTGGTGCGATAAGCATATGTATTTTTGGTATTACTCGACCATATAAGTGGGTAGACATATGTATGTATGTATGAGTATGTGCATGTATGTACATATGTATGTGTGTATGTGTGTACAGTGAGTAGTGCCTCCATATGGAATACAGTACGTGTTCTTTTATGATGGCCATGTGGCATATGCGTAATGCCAAAAGGAGGCAACATTTAAAAGCATTGACAATCTAAATGAAGGCATAGCCACAAACATATAAACATATATAGATATAGATGGTTGAAGAAAGCCAAAAAAAATGATTAAAAAGAAAATGAAAAAAAAAAAACTCACCCGTTGCCAGTGGAAGACAATGAAATTCCAATTTGCGTGCCACAATTTGTTGGGGCTTCGGTCTGTCCCGTTGATTTGTTTGCCTTGAAACATTTCAATTAAGCGACGCGTAGCGCTTAATTGTTATATGAGCGGAGTGTGCGGTTACTTATAGACGATATGGTAGTAGGCTTTTCTTACTCGCAACACTTTTTACTGTTTAATATATTTGTTTTTTGTGGGGCGGCAACGTCAACGAGTTGTTTTCATTTGGCCCGATTGAGGGCAATTATGCGTCCAATGATAACGCGCGTGGCACGGCCATAGCTGTTAAATGAATAGAGCACAGAATTTTCGTACTTAAACACTTGATAAAGCATATCAATTGTTGTGTATATGTATATAATGTTTATCAGCACAACCAGCACAACCAGCACACCCAACACACACACTCACACACACACATCCTTAAGCAGCCGCTGCCGCTCTGCACGCCAACGCTGACGCACAACAACTGAGCACAGAACGCAGAAAAGAAAGAACAGAAAAAGAAAAGCACAGTTGAAAAACGCAGTCGAAATTGAATTCAGTTTTGAAACGCGCGAAACGCAAACGAAACGAAATTAAGTGAAACGCAAACAAATTGATTTTGACGCGCCGCATTCTGTATACCCTGCCGTCTAAATTATTTAACTGCGCATATATGCCTTGAACAGTCGCTCGCTTGCTTTAGCGCTCCTGGGCGCAGTCGTGCAGCGCACACATTGTTAGTGTATTATAGCTGAGAGCGGGAGCACGTTCCATTGCCATATTGTGCCGGCGCTCAGCTTATCAGTGTGCTATGCTGTCGACGTCAGCAGCGACCGCGACTGCGGCAGCGACAGCGACATCGCCGATCGCTTGTGGCGTTGCGCGTGGGAAAGAGATGGCACTACCAGGCAACCAACACATTTTATCACAAATATATATTTTATCGCGCATTAGAAAACATGTATTTTGCCGCTCTTGTTGTTGTTGCTATGTGTTTTTATTTTAACGTAAAAACATTTGTAGTTTAAGGAGGAAAAAACAAGCAATTGAAACAAGAGGCGAATGCCAAAGGCAGCGTAACATTTGCAAAACACATGTCAACGGCATGTTTCCGTTGACGCTAGCCCTGGGACTTGCCCAGCGGCACAGCAAGTGCGAGCGAGAAAGGTAGCGCTAGAGAGAGCGAAGAGTCCTTTGTTTGCGTCACAGCGGCACAATGCGATTGGCTGCCGCCTGCTGACGGTGTTTCGGTTGCAGTCAAATTAGTTAAGAACATTTTGCCAAGTCCGCAGAAAAATCATAAAAAAACAAATACCCCTACCCTGTGGCATGATTCTAAAGGGAAAATCAAGAGAAAGCCAAGTCACATATTGTACTAAATAAGCATATGCAAATCTGTGACGTATGAATTCTGATGTCAAGCAGCTCACACACACACACACACACACACACACACACAGGCATACGCACCCGTATCCTACATCTTAAATACAATGTTTGTTTGTATTTTAAAAAGGCACAGACAAGATAACACACACACGTAAGCACACACATAGAGAGATAGACCATCACCATATGCAAACTCTTGGAATATTTTTCTCTTTGAGCTGTTATTGCTGTTGTTGCTTTAAACGCGCCAGCGTCATCAAGTTTTATGAGCAATTACAACATCTGTTGAATATCGCAAAAGAGACGCACACACACACACATACACCCTCCCTCGAGAAAAAAAAAACACACACACACACACTTTTCGGAGGAGCGCGGACGACACAAAAATGAGAGCATCTCCATAGAAATCGCACATTTCTGTCTTTCGTCTTGCGTCTTTTTTTTTTTTTTGGTTTTTCGTTCAAGGCAACACAAAGCGCCAAACAGATAAATAGAAGACACGAGTTGAGGGGGGGCAGCGGGTGCAAGGGCAGCGAGGTACAATAGGAAATGCTCAAGACTAAGGGCAGTCGAACAGCAGCAGCAACAACCAGAAGAAGAAGAGCAACAACAACGTGAAGAACAGCAATAACAATGGGCACTTGGCATTGAACTTAGGCGCAGCTCTTTTGTGTGCCCGCTCCCATTCCCCCTCTCTCTCTCTCTCTCTCTCTCTCACACGCTCTCTGGAGCTATCCCTGATTTCTGATTGAGCTATTGAATTAACATTTGCAATGATTTGCCAAACAACATTTGATAATGATGCTCAAAAGAAGGGCAAAAGAAAAGGAAAACACACACACACACACAGACACAGACAGACAGACAGGGGCAGACACACAGGAATGTGGGCGTGACATGGTATCATGGGGGCGGCAGACAGAAGCAGCGTGTCGAATTCAAGCGAATATTCAATGGAATAATATCAATTTCCCTAGAAATGTCTTGAATTCAACTTGGCTTTCTTTCTTTTTTTCTTTAAAGGTATTTGCACAGTTATCTTTTGTTTAGCCAATCCAATTTGTAAAAGATACATCTATTTTGATGCATTGTGAAATGCTTTCCATTCTGTTTATGAAATTATGGAATTTATTAAGTTATGGAAAATATAGAAAATATATATATGTATATGAGAATAGACATGTCTTAGTCTTGACAAGCTCTAAAGTAATTAATATTGTTTCAATTTGAAGAGTGTGAAAAATATATTTAAAATTATTTAAAAAAGTTGCTTAAATATTGAAGAAAATATATTGAAACTTCGACAAAATTAGTCACGACAGGCTTCACTGTAGCTCAGTCCTGGCTAGCCGGGGAAATATTACACTGCTCTAATGAAATTTAAATTAAAATTCCTAACCCTGGCATGCGAAGGCCTGATGTCCTGGCCGACACCTGGTCGCAGGGCACTCGACGCATATTTTACTGCCCCTTTTTTTATTATACGTATTTTTCATTTCACAATCAATCACAAATACAAATACGAAATGCGAAATGCGAAATGCGCGCACAAAATGAGGGCGAAAATCTGTCAAAAAGTGGTAAATGAAACTCTTCAGATGTCACTGAGCCAGAAAATTATGCGATAATTAATTTCTCGAGCGGAGTAGAGAGTTGGAGAATCGAGAGAGAGCGAGAGGGAGAGGGAGAGGGAGAGAGCGAGCGGGCAGCGAGTCGTAAATTCTCATTCGAGTGCATTGTTATTGCGAGTCGAGTCCTTCGCAGTCCTTCCTAAAACCCTGGTCTGCTGCTTCCGCAATTATGATTGTCCTTCGTCACTCGCCGGGCAATTCCTTTCCATTCCTTTCAGTTTTTTTTTTTTTTTTTGCCATTTTTTGGGCTCATTTGGCTGGGCATTTGAGCATATTATATTTTTGTTTGTGGTCTTGTCTTTGGCTGGCCTTAATTAAAAGCTGTACAAATTGCTGCAGCAGGGTGGAAGGGGGGAAGGGGGGAGGTAGTCGTCAGGGGTGTGGCACAACCCCTGGCTAAAAAGCCAAAGGCTCTTTATTTTTATGGGCATACGCCTAAAACAAAGCGCACACAGATTTCAATTGTTTGTCGCCCATTGTTGAGCGTTTCGAGTATCTGGAAGCTGGCGACGCGAACAAGTTCCATTGTCCTTCAAAAGCGCATTGAATGCACACGCAGAAAGCCAAAGGCAAAGCCGGGCCAAGTGCTCAAACCCACAGCTGAAGCACATGTGCTCTCAGCCAGTCTCCCTCTCTTCCTCTCTCACCCTCTCTCTCCATCTCAGTCTCTGCCAGGTTTTTTTTAAGGAGCAGCCGCTTGGCTAATTTGCAGCTTGGGGCACGTTGGGCGCCCACTTCAACTGACAGCAGCTACTTTAACTTAAGCTGCAGGCTTAAGATGAGGCAAGCTCCATGAAGGGGGGAGCATCAGTTGCTGCAGCTTCAGGTTGCACGCACCTGGGCGGGCTGCCACTTTGTCGCGCACTTTACCGAAAAACTTCCGTTAATTAACGTTAATTTACTTGAAGCTCAACTTCCGTTCGCCCTGCCATGCCGCACAGCCGGAAATGTTTCCGCTTGAAGGTGCAACCGAGAAGAAGCCAGCATTGATAAAACCGACAAAAATTGAATGAATGGCGGCGCATCCAAAAACTTTTGCTCTGGACACAAATGCAATGCCAGAATTCGTTAACTAGTTGGCCCGCGTTGCCAGAGTTGTGGCTTGAGTGGGGCACAGCGTTGCCACACAGTCGCCAACTGCATTGTTGCCGTGCACACAATGGCCGTGCAACGTGTACGTGCAGCATTACGCTATTTGCCATTCATATGAGGCGACGCCATTTTGATTTTCCCTCATATTTTTTAGCTTTTATTTTTATTTATTCTATTTTCCCTTTTGTCGCTTTTTGTGCTGATTTTTGAAGAACTTTTAGCGTTGACTTCTTCGCCCAGTGCTGGAAAATTTGGCAGAGAAACTGCATACAATGTGTATGCAGCAACAGGAAGGAAGACACCGATTGTGAGATGCCCTAACAAAATGTATTATCACAAGAGACGAGCTAAGAAACGAACATGAAAGTGCAGGCTTTACTGTATTGCTTGCCATACATTTCCAAGGCAGCTTATTACAAGCTCATTTTAATATTTCCTCGATTGGGTTTTGATTCAACATTTAACATGGCTTTAGAAAAAGCGAGAAGGGAATATGGTTCAGTAGCTGCCTTTACATTTATGCAACTAGGTAGCTGAAGTTCTGTTAGGCAGGGCTTACTGTAGCTCTTGACAACAAACTAGCATAAATATATACCATAAATTATGAATATAAAGAAAACTTCGATAGATCTGGAGACTTAGGTATAAGAATATTATTCAAATTCCGCACCAAGCTTGCCTAAAGGCCCACACTTTCCACATAGCTCATATAGCCCATTGGTGAGGGTATCAAAAATGCTGTCAAGTCATGTGCAGCTTGTGCGCTTTAAGCTGCATTCAATGTCGGAGATTAAAAAATTACCCAATGTTGACAAAAGGCAATGGAAGTCATGCACTGGGTGTTGCAGTGTGTGTGCGAGGGTGTGTGTGTGTGTGTGTGTGTGTGTGTGTGAATGGGTGTGTGTTCGTTTTTTATGTTTGTTTTGCTGCTGCTGCTGCTGATCCTGTTCAATATGCGCAGCGTGTTGCTGATGGAAATATGATTAAAGTCAAGGCGAAAACAAGCAGCAGGAGCAGTAACAAATCCAGCTAGGACGAGAGCCAGGACGAAGAAAGGACGTGCCGCTGCTGCTGCTGCTGCTGCTGACCGAAGGAGCGCGACGGGCAGTGCAAGAATTATGCAAAGGCACGTGAAAAGTTGTTTGATGTTTGTGCAGAGAGCGAGAAATCAACTGGAAAAAATAACAAAAAGCAAAGAGTAGAACTCCTCACGGCAAGCCGAAGATGAAATACGCTTTACAAATGTATAACTAAGAGGTGATTTGATGTGAATTGGGAGCTAAGTAAGAAGAAGATGAATGCATGAGAAGATAATTTAGAAGAACTAGCTAAGTTTGGTTAGATTAACTTGAGAACTAGGCACAATTTAATTAATTAATGGGAACTCAAACATCTTTTTCCATGTGTTACACATTTGATGACATAATTATTATACTCTACACAAGTGCATAGAAGAGTCAAAGCACGTAAGCTGCAAATGTGTGTTGGAAAACGTATTAAAATGCAGTGGAAGTGTAGCTAGAGACAGCTGTTATATGTTATACATAAAAAAAAAAAGATTTATATATATATTTATTTTTGATTACAAAATGTTCGTTCAGAAGTTATGAAAATTCATAATATGCCAATATGAAGAGGATACCTTACTCTCTCTCCCCTCTCCTCCCTCTCCCCCTCCCCTTCTCTCTCTTGCTCACACACATGCGTTGGCTGGCGTGCAACTTTGCGGTCTTTTAAAAGATTGTTTGCATTATTTGTGGCTGCGCTGTTGTTGGTATTTGCCAGTCCCACCAATGGGCCGGCAGCCCCGACCGCCCCCCCACAGCCCACACTCCCCCCTTATGGAAAACGAAGCCAAAACATTTGCTGAGCTGTTAACAAAGTGAAACCGCATAGTTTGTTTCGCTAAAGTTTGGCGAAAACAGAAAAAACGATAACGGTATTTAGTTTGCATGCGCATCGGGTTTTTAGGGTTTTGTCGGTTTTTTGGGTTTCAGTTGGGTTTTTGCGGGCGCTTTTACAGCTGTTCTTGTTGTTGTTCTTCTTGTTGTTGTTGTTGCTGCTGCTCCAGAGGATTAGCAAAAAGCAAGAGGAGCAGCAGCCCAGCGGAGGAGAGTCCTGCGATTATGCGTATGCCTGTTAAGCCCGCAGCTTAGAAAAGTTTTCCATATTTTTGAAGGGTTTATCAAAAAGTAAATACACAAAAAAGCACAAGAAAATAATAATAATAACATGAGCGAAATATATACACAGTAGCTGGGTTGTCTGGAAGCCCTAAAGAAATTTAATACAATTTGTTCAAATTGAAATTCATACGCTTTAAACGAGTTGAGTTGAGTTGAGTTGAGTTGAGTTGAGTTGAGCCGAGTTTGATATGTGGCAAAATCAAGTTTCTTTTGAATATTAATAAAAAGCACGTTGTTATAAATATTTTAACATGCAGCTCGAAAGTTAATGTGTAGCTATTGATATGCTGCTTCATTTACAAGCATATATCCCAGCAACAAAGTTTTAGCTATGAAAACTGTGAGTTGAGCTTTTTGCTGTTGTTCAACACTAAAGTATGTTTTTTGGGTAAGCCATGCACTTACGTTTTTAACTAATACTGAAGTAACTACCAAACATTGTTCTAAAAGCAGCATCTAACGGTATCTTCTCATTTTCAGTGTTTTAAAACGGTGTTATATATAATTTAGTGCTGTAAAGTGCGAGAAATTAAATGAAGCTAAGCTATAATGTGCGTTAAACGATTGTTTGTCATTTTCAGTTTTGTAAAACAGTGTATTTTAAGTTTAGTGTTGTAAAATGCGTAATATTAAATGAAGCTAAGTTATAAAGAGCGTCGATTGTGAATTACGAACGAGATTTTTAGACAAACTCAGTTTTACGAATAGTTATAAGCTTAAGAGTACTAGACTAGGTATCTCAAGGTAGCTTAGCTTATATTAAAGTCTAGGCAGCTAGCCCTAAACACAGTCAAACCTTCCTATAATAATAAATATTTTACTATAAAAAACATGTTTTCATTTCAATGGGATTAAAGCTGACCACATTCGAAATAAAACCCAGATAAAATGGCTCACATTGAATTGATTTTTATGAATTTGCGCCAAATAGATCGATAAACTGTTAAAGTGTTTTTTTACATATATATACTTCTGCCCCGACATAAATCACAAATTATATTATTTTTATGACTTTTTGCTATTATTTCCAATTGAATTTAAGAGCGCAAGTCCAATCAGAATTAGGCTTAAGAACTGGCCGCACTTTATGTGTAGTGCATGCTACAATTACAGTTAGTCACAGCCACGTTAACTGTGACTGGAGAAAACACGCACACACACAGGGGTAAACACACACGTACGCACAACCAGAAGTCAATTTAGTTGATGCGTGAAGCGATTTATGTTTAGTTCACGCATTTGCAATGTTTATTTGTTGTTGTTGTTTGCAGTGCTTGTTGTTGTTGTTGTTAGTTGTTAGCTGTTAGTTGTTAGCTGTTCGTTGTTGTTGTTGCTTGGTGTTTTTGGCGGCTGTTGTAACGAGCTGCTAAATCGATTGTGACTAATTTGCGGCAGTCACGAGGCAGGCAGCGATTTAGAAAATACCAACGACTTGCCAAGGACATGGAGCGAGGACGAAAACAAGAACAAGGACTCGCACTTGACAGCAGGACAAACGTACGGACGGGGCGGGGCGGGGCGGGTGGCATAGGCGGGCAGCAATGAAACGCGACACATTCCACATTATTAAAATATTAAAGACAATTCAATTGGAAAATTGGCAGGCGGATAGACAGACAGTCAGACAGAGAGACAGAGAGAGTGAAACAAAGAGAGAGAGAGAGAGAGAGGGGGAAGCGGCATAGCTGCTGTCAATGCACATATAAAGTAATTGAAATAAATGAGAACATTTATATATATATATATAAATATATATGTATATATCTATATATCCAAAGTAGTGACTAGTTAGAGAAAGGAAGAGAGAGAGAGCGAAAGAGAGGTAGATAGGGCGAGCGAGTTGAGGCAACTGTTTAATAAATGATTTCCGCTGTATTTTCAAAAAGAGTCCCCCACCTCCCCTCCCACCACGGCAGAGCTCTATAACAAATGCAGCGTGGGCCAGCCTCTATGCTAGCTGTAGCTATATATGCTATATAGTCTATGTATCTAAGGGTTTTGTATCTGTATCTGCATGCGTCATGCGTTCAGATTAGAGTCGTTGTTCGTGCCTGCCAACAATTGGCACACACACACACACACACGTACACGTACACGTACACACGCAGACAGGGGCGCACACACAGAGCGCAAACTAAATCAGTGCGTGTAGTATCTTTGTATCCGTAGCTCTGCAGCAGATGTATCTGTATCTGCGACAATGAGCGCACATTGTTGCCAGCCGACGAGCGCTTGTTGATTTTTGTGCGGGTGCATGTCTCTCATTTCATTATCGGAAATATGCAAAGCGACGGCAAACGCCAAATGCCTGCAAATGATAATGAGGGCTTATCGCAGAGAGAGCGAGAGAGAGAAAGAGAGGGAGAAGCGGAAGTGAAGCCAGAAACAAAACCCAAGCAGAGTCTGAATTAGCTTCAAACCAAAATGGGGGCAGGCAACAGTAAAAAAACGAGTAAATAAAAAAAAAATAAAAATCACTCAACAAGTGGCCAACAGAGGCGCAGAAGGGCTGCCCCTGGGCGTGGCAGAAGGGCGAGAGAGGGAACGGGGGACGGGAGACGGGGGCTAGCTGCCAATTCGCAAGTGTCGTCTATTTGTGCGCAAATAACAAACATTGGACGCAACGCCGGGCAACTGGCAGCTGATTGGCTTTGGGCCTTTGGTTGCAACAGGGAGAAGCAGAAGAAGAAGAAGAGGGACGGTGCAAAGACTGCGCTAAATAATTGATTTAATTCACATTAATGATAAGCACATAGCAGCTATATAATATCAGGAAATATATACAAATATATATCTTATGAGCAAAAGTATCTAAAAGCAGGCACACACACACAGGCACACATGCCCTCATGCATGTAATAAAATAATCATAAATAAATAATGATGATTTAGCCAGAAACTGGGAATCTCGGGCAAGGCTCTTGAGTACTCTTCGAGTTGATTTGCTGCTGGTTGCCATGCAAATAGGCTGTCTGTTAAGTACACAGCAGCGTTTTGAGCCTGCCCAAATTGTAATGAAGCAGACTGCCACGCCCACCCACACACAAACACACACACACAGCGCAGCGCAGCGCCCACATGCAAAAGATAGCAAATAAATTGCTATAGAATTTTAGCCCAAAAGTCGCATACAAAAAGCAAACAGAGGGGCGCCCAAAATGTGTGTGTGTGTGTGAGGGGGTGTGTCATGCATGGCTACGCCTGCAGCACAGTTTCAATAGCTGTAAGTGTGTGTGTGTGTGTGTGTGTGTTGGGGTACAAGGGCAGACTGTCGTCATGTCAAGCAATTCAATTCAATTTGGTTCCTCACGCGTTTTGTTTGCCAGCCCACGAATACGTTCTCTGGCATAGACTGTTCTGATTTTATTTTTATTTAATTTATTGGCTTTAAAAGTTGTTTTTTTTTGGCTGTAAATAACAATTTACGATTTACAGTTTTGAGCCCCGGCTGGAAAAGTTTGTGCAACTCGCATACATAACAATTTGCAGGCGCATTAAAAAGTTGCCAGATTAATATTTAAACTGGCGAAAACTTGCACACATATGGCAGCACGCACACACACACACACACACAGGCATACGCACGCACACAGCGAAACTGAAGCATAAAAGTATGCAGCATAAAACTGCACGCAAGTATGCATTACTCACACACACACACACTTAGAATCGCACACTCACTGATAGTCACACGAAAAGCACTCAATTTCGTTTCATTTTCCACTCATTCCAAAATTGACACATCTACTTACTTGCGTAGACATCTTCAGCTGCAGTCGCTGGCAGCCGCTGAGCCGTTTTGGTTGTTCGCCGCCTGTCAACGCATTTGTAATTTCCGCCGTCTGCTTCCGTGGCCGCTGGTTAACGGCTTTAAGTGGCGACATCTATTGTCCATACGTCATCAACGTCAACTTTAAATAGCGGCCTGCCGTATAAATGCCGACGGCTGTTGCTCGCCTTCACTCTCTCGCTCTCTCGCTTTGTCCCTCTCCTTTTCTAGTTCGTATTGATTGCCTGTCGGCGGCACTCACGCATTCACTCACACTCACATACTGACACGCATAAGTAACTGCTAACACAATTTGAATTCTATGGGTTAACTGTATAACTGGATAGCCACACAGCTGATTGCCGCTTTGCCGCGCCAACCAACTTGACACGAGCGAGTTCTGCAGCCAAATGAATCTGAAATAGAAAACTGTAGTGAATTTCGCTCGAAAGATGCTGCGAACACGAACGAACGTCAGCAGCGAAACGACGCGATACGACACGACGCGACACGACGAAGCTGCCCAAAAGCTTCGTCAACTGGGACAAGTGGCGATGCAAGGGGAAGGAAGCGTGCGAGAGCGCAACATTGAAAGAGTGCACGATTGCACACGATTGTGCTGCTTGCGCAAGATGTGGCGGGGAAATAATGGCCAAAGAGCATTGTTGACGTCGTCGTCGCCTTTTGGAGGGGCAATGTAAACAACAAAATTGGGAGGCTGCGGCTTTTAATTAGCCACCGCTTGCATATTTCAACAGTTAAGAGCGAGAGAGAGAGAGAGTGAGAGCGCGAGCGAGCCTTAAGAGAAATCGAGCTGGCAGCTGTTAAGAGCGCGAGGCTGCGTGGGTGAGCAGCAGCAACAAAAGCAACAACAGCAGCGCACTCTGCTGATAAGGCTACTGACCTCTGTGCCCGTGTGCAGTGGCGTCGTGTGTGCAAGGGATTGTATATAGGGGGGTTGGGTGTTGGCTTAGCTTAGCCTGTCAGCCTGCCAACCGCCTGTCTCACACACACAACACACACACACACACAAATCAGGTTGGCAGCACCGTTTGACATAGCTAAATGCCAATTAAATGCTTTCGAGTGTTTTCTAAATACGTTGAATTTACACAAATTTCAAATTTACCGCAACTTGCGCCGCTTTTAATTAAATTAATGCATTGCCTATTGCCCACAGGCATCACACCATGCCCCTCACTCCGACTCCGTCCACGCCCCCCTCCGCACCTGCTGCTGCTATCGCCAGTGCTGCCCACTTAATTGTTGGCATTTTTCTTGTGCTGTCTGGACAAACAGCTGTGCCATCAAGCGCATAGATTACACAACAAACAAAAGCCGCTCAGAGACAAAAGGCAGAAAGGACTAGAGCAGGACTAGACCCTTGTCCGGCCGAGGGCCGACAGCAGCCAGCCGAGCTGCGAAATCCGAGCAGCTTTAATTTGGCCACGTCAAACGCTGAATGAAGGCAAATTTGTTCTCACAGCAACAATAACAACAGCCAAGAAAATAGTCCAAAGATTTGCTGCCTACATTTAGGCGCACATATTAATCAAAAAAAAAAAAAAAAGAAAACAAATATACATATATATGTAAGAAAAGGCAACTCAGTCTTGACTTTTGGACCTCGTTTGGCTTTCGGAAGCAACAACTAATTGCCAAATGGCTTCTTGGGCCCAACATGTTGCTAAAATGCCTTTGTCCAAGAGGTTTCTGATTTCAAGTTGGCGAAATTGTGGCGAAAGTGATTTTAATAGCGCTATTCTTGGTTGGAGCTCAAATTAAACAGCTGCTTGACAGTTGAATGCTTTGGTTCTTTAAATGGCCCTAAAGTATAATATATAGAGTTGGCGAAATTGTGGCGAAAGTGATGCTGATAGCTCTCTTCAAAAGGGGTTGGGCTATGTCTTTGTTAAGTTTCTAGTTAAGTTTTTATTGCATTAAAACGTAGCTAAATCTGTAATAGATCTCTGTAATACATCTTAAAGTATTTCATATTCAATTGTCGAAATTGTAGCGAAAGAGATTTTACCATAACAAAGAGAACAAACTCTTGTCAGAGGCTATGGCAATAAGGCGATTTTGAGGCGTAAAAGAATACAGGAATCAGGTAAAAGTGTGTTAAGAGTATATAAAATCGCGTTTGTAGCAACAAGAACAATTCAAACGTATAATTTCATCAATTACCAAGTAGGAAAAAATAACGAATATAATTTTTGTTGTTTTTTCTGCCTTGGCCCAATCTACTCGAGTATAAAGAAAGGCGAAAAAATGTAGCACAACCTCAATCTCAGTTCGACAGCGTCGCAGCATCAAGTTTCTCACAGTTTCTCAGTTTTGCAGTGCACGTAGTTTATGTTTTTCGCTCGCTTTCCCTCGCTTTCATACGCACACACACACACACACACACACACACACACACACACACACACACACACACACCTCACACACAGATAGGAGTAGAGCCCAAATGATTAATGACCGTTTTGCGTTGGGCTTTCCATTGTTGTTGTTGTTGATTTGCTGGGAACTTGGGTTGTCAACAGAGCGTCGCACAGTTGTCGATGGCAGAGTGAAAAGGCGAAGAAAAAGTAGAAGAATCACAATCAGTAGAAGAAAAAAAAGAAGAAGAAGAAGCGCATGCACAAAGTAAAACTAAGTAAAAGCCAAAACTTTGCCTGCAAATGAAATTTGATTTCAACGCCAACGGCTGAGCAACAACTCGAGTTACACGACTCTCGAGTCTCCAGTCTCCAGTCTCGAGTCCGCAGTTCACAGTCCTGCATCCTGGCAGGCGCCGCAATTTGATTGAGTAACCTTGGGATTGGCAACTCATCAGCAGGCAGCAGGCACAAAGGGCATGCGACAACAGGCAGCGCAATTTCCCTCACGGATTATCCAGTGTTGCAAAAGGAATCGAACAAAACGAAAAAAAAACGAAAAAAACTATGCAAAAAGTGACTCAAAAAATGTCGATGATGCTTGATACTGATTGCTTTAGCTGATCTGTGTGATAAAGAAGAAGAGGCAGAAGCAGCAGCAAAGCTTTGGACCACTGTAGGTATTGTCAACGCTTTGCAACACTGGCCGATGCTTCAGCTGAGCTGTATGGAAAAGAATTGGCAACAGAAGCAGAAAAACTCTAGAACCCTGTAGGTATTTTACAACACTGGCCGAAAAAGTCTTTGTCATTAACAGTAAACCGTCGAAGTTTGATACCGATTCCTTCAGCTGATATATGTAGGAAAGAAGAAGACGCAGCTTTGCAACACTGCAGGTATTGTTAGCGCCTTGCAACACTGGCCGAAACAAGGCACAGACTTTGACGAATGCTTAACACTGATGCCCTAAGCTGATCTGTGTGATAAAGAAAAACTAACAGCAGCAGCAGGTATGCTGAGGCAGCGCAACACTACAGGCATTTGCCTCGTTTAACAACACTGCCACAAAAAGTCACAAGTTCTGCATGCCAATTTCAGTCGAAAACTTTGTGCGGCATTTGATGTGGTTTTCTTGCCCTGAATATTGAATGCCACATGCTACAGTCGAGAAATGCCGACTGCCTTGATCCTGCTCCGCTGCTTGGTCCTTTACAGTTCAGAGCTAACGAGCCGCTTGCGTCGCTGCTGCGGCCAAGTGACAAATGAAAAATGAAAATGTTTTTCAGGCATATTAAAAAGGATTTGCCGTACGCCAGATAAATGTGCCTAGGCACAACGCATTACTTAAATTAATTTTCACACACACACACACACACACACAAAGGCGCACACACAGGCGCAGAAAAAAGGACAACTGCGAGACGAAATCGGCAGCTCGGTAAATATTTAAATGAGCAGAAGGACAACAGAGGGCTACAAAATATACAAAATACAAAAACGAAACAAAAAAGAAAATAAAACAAATAAATGGCCAACACGTCGAACGACGCATTAAACATGTGCAAATATTTGCGTAGCGATGGGCGAACAAGGGGCCTTGTGAAAGGGATATGGAGCAGCACACCTGCAGCAAGGATAACAGGAGGCGGCACGCGAAAAATTATGTCAAAAGCTGTGCAAATACAACGAAACAAGAGAACACAAAAACAGAAAAACAGAAAAAGAGCGTAACACAAAAGCATAGAAAAGTGTTGAAATAACAACAACAACGGAAAAACTTACCCAGTTCACGTAGGCAACGCTTTTTTAATTAGCTGGCAGCCAGGACCTGGCCGGACTGGCAGGACTGGCAGGACTCGACGCCAGCCAGTTGCGCATTTTGGACACTGTAAAGTACACAGAAAGGATATCATATTTGGGATTAGCTTTTGACAACATTCAGTACGGTTTTTTGTTGTTGTTTGTTTGCGTGTATTTCAAAGTGGGTTAAACAATTTGCGGCTCGTTGCGCTTTAAAGTGGGCTGTACAAAAATTCAGTAGGAGGCGTGGCGCTGTCGTTGACAAAAAATCTTTTGTGGTTGGCTCTAATTAAAAAGCGACGGCCAACAGCGAGCGGGCGCGGTTCGAGAGGCGGCTGCAGCGGGCGCAGTCTTTGGCTTGGCCCAATGAAGCGAGTGCGAGCGACAAAAAACTATAGCATACTTTTGAGCGCGGCGCATATTTTGCCACGGCATAATTAATTAAAAATATCTGACATGCAATAATAAATTTTCGCCTAGTCGCCGCGAGTGTGTGTGTGTGTGTGTGTGTCTCTCTACCTTACGCCCACACACACCCTCACTCTCTCCCTCTCTCTCTCTCTCTCTCTCTCTCGCTGTCTCTCGCTCACGCCGTGTTAAATGCCCCAAAGTGCAAAAGTTTTAAATAAATGAATTTTGTGTGCGCAGCCAAGGCAAAACATAACTGACATCATTAGCAAACTTTAATACACTTTGCGCCCAGCGGCAGCCACTCAGGCAAAATAAATAAACGAAATGAGACCAAATGATGCGCAGTGGAAGGCAGCAGCATAAAATAAAACTAAACTGAACTAAACTAAAATGAAATAAAATGAAATGCGAATTGTATACAATAAAATTTACGTGGCTCACTTAAAATGCAAGCCACACGGCCACTGAGAGGGTTGTAAAATGTTTGCCATACAATAAGTTTGGCTTTACAGCGTTGCACAACACTGTTCATCATTTGATAAAGAAGAGTTTATGAAAATAAACTTTTCGAAATTCTATTAAAGTTTGTGTTTATTTGTCCAACTGCCTGTAGGTACATTTATCTAGTGTTATAAGTAACATGTTTAAGTATTACACAACACTATTTTAGCTAAAATACTCGACTCCCTAATATTGTACATAAATTCATTCATTCACTCATAAATATTTAGTTTCAGGATAAGTTACCATTTATAATTACAAAATATATGAAGCATTGAATGCAAAGAAAAGTATTTAAGAGATTAACCAACACTGTTTTTTAGCTAAATATATAGAAAATGTGCCATTACGCTAGCTTTCGCATTAGATAAATGGATTGTACATAAGTTTGTTAATGAGTAAATAAATATTTACCAACATTTTCTCTATTTTATCTTTTTGCAGCGTATACCAACACTGTCGCCAACCTAGCGTGCAACTCAAGTGTTTTTTGTGCTGCTTTTCATGTGCGAAAATTTATTTAGAAAACAATTTAAAGTTTGCACATTTGTTTCAAATATGCAGTCAGCTGCGGCCGGACTTGAACCGGGCTTATGCAGAGCTGCAGAGCATTGGCCAAGTGGCTTAGATTTGGCTGGCCCCAGCCAGAGACGGGGGCATACAATTCACAAACAAGTCGAGTCGAGTCGAGTCGAGTCGAGTCGAGTCGAGTCGTGTCGAGTCGAGTCCATGACAAAGTTTTTGCCGGTGAAGGTGGCAAGAACTATGTGGGATTAGACAATTTGTATGCCAAGCACTGTGGGTCGCGGTGTGTGGTTGCGGCTGTTACTCGAAGCGAAGCACCACCAACATCACCACCGGCAGCACCGGCAGCACCAGCACCATCCCCCATTAAGCCACAACTGATGTTTACATTTTTAACTAAGGCAAGGAAGGAAAAGTTTGTCCTGGCCCAACGAGGTCCTGTCCTGGCTGCCTTTTTCACGTTTCGGCATAAAATTTAATGCATATAATATTGGCTAATGATGTTTACAATGCGCGCGGGCTTAGGCAGGCATTAAAATTGTCGAGCCAACGCCAGTTGGGCCACCTGCTGTACGCCAGCGTTCTCCTCGCGCTCCACTCCTCACCTCACCTCACCTCACCTCACCTCACCTCACCGCCGCAAAACTCGGACTCATTTCGATTTCCCTGGCTGCTCAGGTAACCAAGTTAGCAATTAAGACAACTGTGCACTCAATATGCCAGCCAGCTGTTGGTTAATTGAATGCGACGCCAGCTCAGGGCAGACAATTTGCAGAGCAGTGTTGTGGAACGTAGCGCTAGTGTTGTATAACTGCTTGTCATATCTATTTTGCACACTCTTTGGTTACGATTAAATTTTTTAAATTTAGTTCCAATTTGTATGTGTCACACACTTTGGCTAAATCAGTGTTGTATGGCGTCGTTTAGTGTTGTGCAAATGCATTTATTATTGTCATTTTCTAGGAACTTAAATGAATTAAAATCTAGTTAGTGGAAAAGCTTGACAAAGTCTCGATAGCATCAGATTTGGCTGTTGCAGTGCTGTGTAACGCACTGTAGGGCTGTGTACAAATTTTGTTAAAAGAGTATAATAAACTTAAGTCCAGTTCGCATACAATGGTGCAAGAGCTTACAGAAAAAATGTCTTTAGAATAACTTTTACCGCTTGCAGTGTTGGCAAGCGTTTTAATTAGCTTTTGCCGTTTGTTGCATTGTTGCCGCGCGACTCTGTGCAAACAAGCCAAACAATTTCAAACTAATTAAAAATTGATTGACACGCACACACACACAGAAACACACACTCGGGGCTGCAGTTACACCTAGGCAATGAAATCTGTTGTGGCCGAAAATCTAATTGGATATTTTATGGCCAACACTTTTGACGACTCGGCAACAAAACTGTGTGCCCAAATGGGAGCAATTCCGCTGCATGTTTGATGGGTTTGCACGTTGATTTTGCCAGCAACAAGCACAACAGCTCACATATGTCAACATCAACATGGTAACTCCCTCGAAAAGGACAACGGCACATAATTAAACGACACCCAGGACCTTTTGCGGCAAGCCCCCTTCCTCTTCATACGCTTCTTCCCAGTCCACACGCTGATGATGAGCTCTGCGAGCTAATGAGCCCGAATGGATACCCACTGTATGTGCGTGTGTCTGTGCGAGTGTGTGTGTGTGTGTGGGTATGTGTGTATCTGGGTTAATGTGCAACTACATTGCCCGAGCACAATTTCATAAATACATAAATACACAATGTCCTTGATATCCTGCTATTTTCAGTCAACAAACTGTTAGCTGCTCTAAACTGTTGTCACACACACACCCACAAACACACGCACACACACGCACAAAAATTGCAATTAATAAACCAATCAGCTGCGCTGAAGAATTTGCCACTGATGAGCACCCAAATTTTGATTTCCCAGACAACATCTGGTTGACCCTAATGACAGGAAATTGTGCGGTCACAAAACTCAACCAGCTGCATCTGCAGCCGCAAAAACAAATCATGATGACCACAAAAGCCATCAAGCAATCTCACACACACACACACACACACACACGTAGCACTAACCGGATTGCCTGGCAAATATTGCGTTTAATTTGGCCAAAAGTCACAAGCTGCTGGCTACAAATTTGCATAATTGCAAATTAAAATAAACATAAATAAACAAAAATATGTTTGTAAATAAACTAAATTAGATTAAGATATAAAAAAAAAATGAAGCAAAGTTCGAAGTTTAAATAAAACAAATCAGAATAGACAGCTTAATTCAATTATGAATGTAAATGTATAAAAATACATAAAAGAACACAGTGCAACACAAAAATATCAGAATTTAGCTGCAATAAACAGTCCTGACCAAGTCGCTTACATTTGTTTTCACTCATTTCTCAACACTACACTTAAATATTCAAAGAACATGATAGGGAGCAGCATATAGCTTTTTAATACATATATACAGTCTAAACAGCAAGATCAAGCAAACATGCATTGCCCAACACTACTTTTTCCACACTCTGTTACTCTAATCACTACTCGCACCCCATTTACAACACTAGAATAAGAACTTAGAAAGAAACATGTAAGCTTTAAGCGCATAGAAACTAAGTCTAAGCAGCAGATTGCATTGCCCAACACTATTTTGTGGTTTCTCTCTTTCCGGCCAACCACAACTCGCCAAGATTAATCTGAATGCTCTCAAGCGCCCACTTGGAGCCGGTGTCATTCGGGTGCTTTATCGAATGTGACGCAATTAATGCATGCTTCAAGTGAAAGAGATTCATCTCAACAGTGAAGCCATGTTGAAGCCAGACAATTGCAACATCCATCTTCTGCAGGCATTTGTCTCTTTCACGCACACGACACATGGCCAAAGGATATGGAGGAAGGGCGGGGCGTGGCGAGGTGGAAGGGAGGAGTAGATGGCAACGGTCGGTCCGGACATGGACATGGACATGGACATGGCGGTTGGCCTTTTGTCACTGCGTGAGAGACAACAAACACATTTACTAAATTAAAATTGAATTTATAGCGCACTAAATGCAGCGCCTGCATATATCCTGCACTCAAATTGCCCTCAGTGTCCTGGCAATTGACCCCCCCCCCCTTCCCCTCCTCTCCCTCAAGCCCCCGCAGCATTCCAGCATTGTGTTTGTTCGCTTGGGTTAGTTTGCTTAATCTTTGACTAGCAGCCAGAGGTCGTCGCCTCGCATCGCTGCCAGGCGAGGCAATCAGTGCGAATGCAGCAAGGACTCACGTGTCCTGTGTGTTTGTTGTGCGTGTTGCAGTTGCACTTGGGCGTCTGTTTGACTAATTAATTATATCATTAAAATGCGCAGCGCAGTTTTGCACCTTTTTGCCCGAGCAGAGGCGCAGCCTCCACCAGGGGGAGGGGACACATAAAAAGGAGCACTTAAATTTATCAGCTGCATGTTTCGTATCTTGGCCAAAAAACCCAAAAAAAAATGGTTGCCAAAAAACCCGTCGCCAGCGCAAAACAAGCCAAGAAAATAAATTGGTAATTTGATGCGGTAGATGGCGACGGCTCGAGGCTCGTTTAATGAAAGCACAAACCCCCCTGAAAGCCCCCTTGCCGCACGCCTCTGGCAGCCCGCACATGTTAACTGGCGAAATGGGCAAATCTCTCTTGGTGGCTGGCACTGTGCAACAACCGGGCCAGCAAAGTTGTTGGCGTAACGGTGACATAATGAATAGGATTTTGCCATTTTGCGGACACAACACAAAAACAACAACAACAATAAGAGGGGAAGGGGGTGGGGGCGGTGCAACATCTAGTGCAATTTGAGGGCAAGGATATGCAAAGGATATGCAAGCCATGAAACAGATGTTGCAGCTCGCTGTTGAAAAGCAGCCAATTTGGTGCACGACCATAGATATGGCAAAGTGACAAAAATTTAATATGTAGCCGCACAAACAAACACACTACTGTCACACACACTCACACACACACACACATAAAGAGAGAGCGAGTCGCACACGAGCAAAAGAAATGCGCGCAAAATAAACGGCAAAATAATCGCGCACACAATGCATTGGCAATGAGCCAAGGCAAAGGCTGTGTGCCTTATAGCTGTGTGTGTGTGTGTGACAGTGTGTGTATGTGTGTGTCAGTGTGTACTGTGTGTGTATATATATATGTGTTGGTGTGTGTGGCAAAAGTTTGCGCTTGCTATCGATGAAATTCTGAATCCAAAAGGACACTGGACACACACACACACACTCGCACACACACAGAGTGCACTGCGATAAAGCCGACGTGGCAAGTGGGCGGACAGCTGATGGGCGTGGCAGCAGCGAGCAGGTGCCAGCTGGGCCACCGCGTGGCACTTGTAAAAATTAATCAGGCATGCGACCAAGCAAACAAAATGCATTTATTGCCAATATTGTCCAGCAATTGCAGAACAATTTTTAAAGAGCCTTTAATGCAAACACACACACACACACACACACACACACACACACACATACACGGTGAAAAAAACTTTCAATTACAGGGTGTCAAAGATCGAGAGCAAACACAGCGTGTGAAGGCGTGTGTCTAGTTGCGAGCCCTGCAAACATTTCAATTTGCCTGGCGACAGGCGCCGCACAAAAGCCAAACAAAAAGAAAATAAAAACAACGAAAAATATCCCAAAAAATAGTCAGCGAGCTGCAATGAAAATGGTCCACAAATCGGACAAATGGCGCACACAAAAACGCCGTTTCATATCCGGTGCGAGGCGGAAGTGGCTGGCACTGGGACTTTTGTGCCATCCCGAAGCCCGGCTCTGTCACGGCCAATGGGATTAGAAGCGACCCAGTGCAGGCTTCCTTTCGCAGAGTACTCACAGTACTCCACATATTGCACTTTTGCCCCGGCCCCAAACTAACTAAAAGTCTCGCGTGCACCTCAACTTTAGTCTATGGCAGCTAGTCCTTTATTTAAATGTATATTATTATAAATATAAATCAACTATTTTCAACTATTATCAAGCTGATAATGTTTTGTATAAAGTGCTTTTGTAGCGCGCACAACAAATTAACAATTTATAATCTAATTTAAGTGTTTAAAATTGAATAAATTTCATTTCAGTTGCAAGCTAAATAAATATGCCACACATTTGAATATTAAATGCAGCAATAAAAAGGCTAATAAATAGTTGCTAAAAGAGCATTTTACTGCAATATAAAAATGCCGTTTAGCATTATTATATTGTTTAGACTAATTTAAGATGGAATTCTCAAATTGTTTTTGGTCTGTTGTCAGTCAAAAGCTTCTGCTTCTGCCGGTGCAGCTGCGTACCGCCCTTCTATGCGCTTCGCATACGCATTCACACTCAAAAGAATGAAAGCTATCCTCACATCAACTTTGTGCTCTCTATTACGCTCTCAAATCTTGCGCCTTTCTATGCGATTTTCATGATCTTAACGTAAGGCACTTCTCTTCACTGCTCTTACTCATAAACAATACTTAAGCATATGGTAAGATTTCAAATTTCTTCTTGAAAAAGTAAGTTTTTAGCATAAGAAATAAGTATACTTTTGATCATTGCAGCATATTTGTACAATTTTTCTTTCTTCCAGAAGCACGCGCTCATCTTTGGCACTTGATTTTGGCTGTTCGGTTGGCTGCTTGGCATGCAAAGCGGCCAATATTTGGTAACATGCTCAGGTGTTCATATCGTGCTATCAAAATCTATGCAACCAGCACAAATGCCGCACAAGCAACCAGGCAACCAGGCAACAAGAACAACAACAATGCGGGCAGCCACAGCCAGAGGCAAGCGAAGCTATCAAAATAACAAAATCGAAAAGCGTTCACCGCACTTTGCCATATTGTTTTGTTTGGGGGCAATGTGGTTGTGGCTGCAACTCGCACTAACTGCAGCTACAACAGCTGCAGGGAGTGTGGTCACAAGGGGGGGGTGGGGAGGCGGGGTGAGCCGATATTATGGCCACATAGTCAACAAAACAGCCTGCAAACACAGCACAAATACGCGTCGGATAGCTGCAAGAGTAACAAATACCACGCCCACATTCACATATTCATATCAACAAACGCGGCTCAAAATCATTTTCAAATACATTTTGCGGCTGCGTTTTTGCTCGTGCGCCGTTTTCCAACACTCATTTAATTGCAAATGTTGCGCGTTTTTAAAGCTGACAACTTTTGTTTTTCGTTTCTTTTTTGCATTTTGGCTGGTCTCATTGCAGAGGAATTTTTTGATTTACTGCTTAAAATAAATATATGAATAACGGTCAAGCGATATGTGCTTTTATACCCTGTAATGGGCATGGATAAGGTAGCTTTTAGCCAACTTATTTATATTATTGTCATTCGAACAGAAATTCAAATCAAGTTTAAGATAGCCAAGAAGTTGTTAACACTGCTCTTACTCAACACTGCCAAGCCCCTTTTCACATACGCTTCTTGAACACTTAACATTCAGCTAATCAACCCAACTGGCTGACAGCAGGGTATGCCTCGGCTTATCCGCATTATTTACAAATATTACTCGCTCTTTTCTCGATTATTGTTTAGTTTTATTACAATTTATGTTTTTCTCTTGGTATATTGAAACCATATTTTATAAAAATTTGTTGCGCAGCTGGCGTATCGCATTTTTGATGGATTTATTCATGTAGAAAATTGCATTAAAATTCACAATTCGCGTTTGCGATTCGATATATTTGTATACATATGCGTTTGGTGTTCATGGCCCACATGGCGTATGGGGAATACAAATATGCAAAAATCTGAACGGCGCGCCGCAAAGTATGCAATTAAAAAGGATAGCAAAGTGCAGTCAAGGCGTTAATTCGATTGTGCTTATCCTCTGTATTTATAAAATAACATATTGTATATATAACATTTATACAATAATATATTTAATATACATTCAACTAATGCCTTGCAGCCTAAGCCCACATTTAAATAAACTTCCACACACAAAGCGAAAACTTTGTGCGCATAAAGCGCCCTCTGCTGGCAGGTGGCTGCACTGGCCATGCTCTGCAGCTTATCCGCATTTTAATTAGCAGCTAGCAAAAGTTGTAATTGAATTAAGATGCAGTTAAGAGATACAGTTCCAGATGCAACTAGTTAATATACGGGTTTATTGGACTCAACCGAACAAAGGGTTCGAGATATGACCGGACTCTTTTTTATGACACTGACTACACATAAAAACATAAAACCATATGTAAATAACGAGATATACATATATGTATGTATAGCTTCCGCTAATGTAAGCGTTTGTGTATGTGTGTGTGTGTTTATCTGTGTGTGAAACAGGGCTGGATAGTTGACTTGCATGCTGCGCCCGTTGTGCGGCATCTACCAGTAGATCAGCAGCAAAAAGAATGGCCCCAAACTGAACAGCATTAATCCCAGCAACAGCACGAATGTGAGACGCCAGCTATGCAGCTGAGGTATAGGAATGAGGATGAGGTGAAAGTTGAGGGGTGAGGGGGGAGGAGAACTTACACCCTTTAAGTGCGCTTCGTTTGGGTCCAGCGTCTGGAACGTCTCGAGACTGCGCCGACAGAGCGGACAACGTTTGGCCGGCCAACTGCGTGCCTCACGATACAGCCGCAGGCAGCTGCGACAAAATTGATGCATGCAACATGGCAGCTGCACAGGATCATGTATGTGATCCAGGCAGAAGGCGCACAGATCCTCCATGCTCCAGCTGCTGCTCGTGCTGTTGTTGCTGTTGTTGTTGTTGCTGTTGTTGTTGTTGCAGCTGCCGCTGTTGCACTTGCTGCAGTTGTTCTTTTGTTTCATGGCAATTTTTGTTTATTTTTGTGTGTGTTGAACTTTTGATTGATAAAATATGTAACTAATGAAAATTGTCAGTTTTAAAACTGAATATATACATAGTTTGAAAAGTAGATACATTTAAGGCTCCAAACGGATTTGAAGCGTGAAGATATGGAACTTTAAGAAAGCATAAACAAGCAGACGAAACTCAGCATAAACCTTCTTAAGAAAGAACCTTTGAACCTTTTTTAAGTTTCCTTTTTTTTAATTAGATATAATATAACATATTGAAATAAAATTATACAAAGTGAATAGAAAGATAGATGTTATTTAAAATAATCTTATTTAAGATAATTTTAAGTTTTCTTTTACGTAACAAAAATATATTTTTGACAAATCAAGTTTCAAAGTCGAAATTTAGCTTTTCTTTTTGCAAATTTGAAATATATTTGTTGATAAATCAAGTTTCGAGCTGGAATCTCTACAGATAGTTTATTCAGAGAGTCGGGGCAGAAAGTGAGTTTTAATTAAAAAAAAATATATGTATAAAACTTGTCGGCCATAAATTGTGCACACACCTTGGCGCTAAACGATGTCGTTGTCCTCGAGGTTGCAATAAAATTTAATTATATCAACGCCGGCTCAACTGAAGCGGCAAGCATCGAATGCAATTAGTAGTAGCCTTGTACAACTCAATTAGACGTTGAACGAGGGGCGAATGGAGCACGGCAGGGGTTTAGATTTGGGTTTGGGATTGGGTTTGGGATTGGGGCTGGGTGCAACTAAGTGTTTGCCATACGCGGCTCATCCTTGACTTGGCGCAACAGCGAGACAGTCGCAAGTGAAAACAACAAAAAAGAAAAGAAAGGGGAAAAAAATGGAAGACGACAACGCTTTGCACTTAGGAGACAGCGAACCGCAGTGCAGACGCGTTATAAATCGAACTTAACAACTACTTTTTGGCAGGACGTAAGGACGAGCGCCAAGGATAACGACTTTGCTTCAATTTCTACAAGCTTTTTAATTAAGTTCCAACTGCAAGTCTGGCTGCCAGGCTGCCTGGCTGGCAGGCGTTAAAAGTCACATCATTTCTTAGAGCCAGCCCACGGTTCTTAACAAGGCTGACAAATTGAATCTGTGACGTCAGCTGTCTGCTGCCTTGTAATTTCACAGGACACACACACAGACACACAGACACACTCACAGGCACACACACAGGCACACCCACATTATTATTAGCGCCTCAAACTGGCCAATTAGCTGGGCCGTGCACCACTTGATTTGCATTCGCAACTTGATTAAAAAGTTGCCAATTGCATGGCATCCACTTGGTCAGCCCCCCCCCTCCCCCTCCCCTCTCAGCCTCCCTCCCCGCCCACCCCGCCCCTCCTCAATTCCAAGTTGATTGTTTATTGTTTGAGTTGAGGCAAACATTTCTTTTTATTATTATTTTATTTGCATTTCGCATTTCTTCTCTTTTGCTGTAATTGTTGATTGGTTGCTCGTGCGCAAAACTTTTGGCTTTTGTTGTAGCTGAATTTCAACTTAAATTAATTTTACCCGAGTTTCTTTAATTATGCTTATAAATGGCCAAGCAAATTGTAAAAAAAAAAAAAAAAACACACACATTTTACGCGCGCTTAACTCTCAGTTTTCAGTTCTCGTTGCTCTGGCAGGTACTTTAACTGCCTGTTAAACTTTGCGCACAGCTCAAAGATAAACAACAACCAAAAGTTAAGCTTCGTCTTCGACTTGAAATACAATCAAGTTAACGATAACTATTCAAAAGTGTTTCTCAATTATTTACTCAAGGAATTACCCAAGTCAATAACTGGCAAGAAAATCTTTGAGCTTGCGTTAAATCTGTTGATTAGTAATTAAAACTAAACCACTCGTTGGTTTTAAGATGCGAAAGATAATCATTCTCTATCTGAACTTGGTCTATACTCTATCAGCCCGGTCTTTTAATTATAATTAATGTTTAAGTATATCTATCTATTCTATGTATAGATTGCTTCTAGTTATCTTTATTAGATATTACTCACAACAAAGATAAGCTAAGTCCAAGAATTTCAATTTGTCGCAAGATTTTATATATTTATATTGTTCTACGTATTATCCAGTTTATTTGTATTTATATTTTACAAAAAGTTCTTATTATTATTAGTTAATTATTTAAAACTAAAGTAAGTTATAGCTGATAAATATTCATATTCAATTTTATGATTATAATTAAAGCTATTATTGCAAAAAAAAAAAAGCGCTTGTTATTTTAAGCAGCTGCCCAACACAAAGACCAATAAAATCCCAGCTTAACATGCGCTAAATAAGCACAAAAAGTGAATAAATATTATTTGATAAGCACCTCAAAGCTTGGTTTCACTTTGTTAAGGCAGCAGACAAAGCACATTGAGACCTGGTAGCTTATGCTGCTTATTTGAGCTGGTTATCAAAGTGGCCGAACATAATCCCTATCATATTTTCAAATATGCTGGCTCAATAGTTGGCCGTAAGACCGCAGTTAAATGTCGTGTAGTTGGGATGTTCTAGTATTTCCGGTTGCGCTGCGGGCACGCTAGATGGCGCTGTACGCTAATGAGCTTTGTTAAGCGGATACGCTGGCAACGGCAACGGCTGCGGCGGCGTTGTCCTCATTTATGCTAAGCTTTTACTACATTTATGCCAGCGGCAGCAACAACAGTAGCAACAACAACATGAGGCATCAACCGCAACTGTATCGTGTGCTTAATGGGTTAACGTGACGCTAAATGAATCATGGGGCAGCAGCTAGCGGCATTAGTGGGTTAATATTTCAAAAGGCGTCGGCAGCGGCGAGGCCGGAAGTTGAAATGGAAATGAAAACGGAAAGGGAAGTGGAAGTGGAAGTGGAAGTGGTAGAGAAAGGAGAGCACAGTTTCTATGCAAAAGACAATGTTATCATTTACAGGGTGTCTAATTAAATGAGCAGAAAAAAAAAGAAACACACAAAGTCCTTGCCTTTGCCTTTGTCTCCATTTCAATTTCTATTTACAGTTTATGCAGCTGTAATTGCAGCTAAACACAGTTTGCAGCTGATTTGCCAGCGAAATGTGCAACTAATTAGCAGCAAAGAAAATGCGCGCAAATTATGAAATTAATTGTGAATTCTGTTAAATGTGCTCCTTGTAGCTGGCCTTTGGCTGGCAGCGTTCACTGTAGTTGCTGGCATTGAGTGGAGGCTGCTCGGCATTTGCTTTTGGCCAAATGCAGACAATGGCATAAAAGGCGCTCGGTTCGTCTTTAGACATGTGGCGCAGGCCTTCACCCACTTGCGCCTGCAGCTGCCGCTCACTTGAGTGCACACAGTGGCTGGGGCAGGTGGGGCACGTGGGGCATGTGGCAAGGTTTTGAAGCTGCTCACGTGTGCTCAAGGCGTGAGTGGGCGCTTGTGTGTGTGTGTGTGTGTGTGTGTGTGTGTGGAAAAAGCAGCTGTAATTCAGCTAAATGAACTCAGCCAGACACGGGGCCAAGAGGTCCATTGTGTCTGTGAGACGGCGCCTGCTACATGCTGCATGCTGCATGCTGCACGCTGCTTGTTGCGGTTGCACCTTGTAATTGAAAAGTAGGTTGCACATTTAGCTGCATTGTCTTGCTGCCAGTGCAGTCGCCTGCAACGACCCACATTTTGTTGTTGTTGAGCCATAAATCAGGCAGCTGCAACAATTCTTTGCAACTAATTTGTCAGCTGATGCCCCGGTGTGGCACACAGACACACACACAAACACAAGCATATCTGCTGTCTTGCCTTAATAGCCCAAGCAATTTGTTTAGGCCATTATAAATTAAGCCAACAATTTTTGCCAGCTGCCTGGCTGACTGGCAAGAACTTTGCATTGCGCACTCGAGCGTGAAGCCTGTGATATCCTTCGAGTTTGACAATTGAATTTCAAGCTCTCAAGTCTCGAGATACATTTTGCCAATAGGCACATAAAAGATTTGTTGACAACAGCAACAGCATCCGGCGGCATTCGCCAGCCACCCCGCCACGCCCTCCACTGCCTATCCCTCCCCTCCACACCCTGTCAAAGGCTGCGCTGGCAAAACTATGCAAATGACATGGCTGGCACAAACTTTCGGGCTGTCCCCGCAAGGACAACGCAGGATTCGTTGCTAAAGTTTCTCTTTTTTTTTTTCCTTGTTGTTTTTGTTCTTATTGTGTGTGCAAATTTCAGAAAATAGCTGAATAATTTCGTCCCAATGCCATTATGCAAAGCGAAACGATTTGCGATTGCTTTAAATGATAAGCAATATGTTGATGCTGATGCTGATGCTGATGCCGCTTGCTGCGAGCATGGATGTCGAAAAATATGTTAAAGCCAGGCGAAAAGGCATTGAACTGTGCTCTTGGAATTTCTAAGAATAGCTTGTCAGATATGAAATTAGGCATAAATAAAAGGCTTGCTCGAGTTTGATAAATTGTTTCACATTTTATCAGCTCGTTTTCGAAGCGAATTGTTTAGATTTTGTCGCTGTCTGGCAACGCCTTAGCTGCAAACAAGTTAAGAAATTGTTAAATTAAGCTTAAGGTCTTAATCGAGAGATTTTCCTTTATTTTATCGTGTATTTTAGTTAGTGTTGCCAGAGGTGCTGAACAGTGCAAGCTGGCAACTTTGTATAATTTATCCTCATGTCAAGTTTTTGCAAGTTGACTGCAGCTCTGTAGACTAGTTGACAGAGCCACTTACGAAATGCTCAAACTTTACTTTAGGTCTCAATCGAGAGCTTTCCGTTTGATTTTCTTATGTTTTTGTTAGTGTTGCCGTATGTAAAAATCATTGCAAGCTGGCAACTCTGTTAATTTTTCCTCATGACAAGTTGAAAGCAACTCTCAAATTTAGCTTACGGCCTCAATGCATTCCTTTTGATTTTTGTATATTTTTTTGTCAGTGTTGCCACATGCACAAAACATTGCAGGATGGCAACTCTTTGAAATGTATCTTCATATCAAATTCTTGCAATTAATTGCAGTGTATTCAATTTGTTTCCTTGGAAATTATGTAATGTGATTTTTAACACTCTGTTAATCTATCCTCATGTCCTCTTTTGTTTTGTCTTATTCAATTTGAAGTTCACTTTAGAAATTCCTTGGAATTTATCCTCATGTCAAGTTGTTACAATCAGTTGCAGTTGAATCCATTTTGAGCTCCACTTAAGAAACTCCATAGAATTTATTTAATTTGATTTTAAAGGGAACTATGTGTAAAAAAGGCATTCTGTGAAGAACCACAAAATGTGATTGCTTGAAAGCGGAAAGTCAACGTTTTTAATTATTTTTATACAAAGCGAAATTGTGTTCGAAATGCGCTGCTTGAAGAAAATATTATTTTTGTCACAGCTCCGAGCTGTATTTTAATTGTTTTCTAAAATTATAAATTTTCTCAGTTCTTTTTTTATGGAGTGTGCGCGGTTTTTTGAGTGAGGCGACGCCTCACTTAAGAACTGAAAACTTAAACCATAAAACAAAAAGTCCGAAACTGACTGCAAACACTTTTCAGCAGCATTCGAGGCGCCACAATTTGGAGGATAGTCGCGACGAAAGGACACAATTCCCGACAACCCCCCCCCCCACCCTCCGCTAGCTGCCCCATTGCTGAGGCAAGCTATTCAGCTAGAGCTCTATGCATTAATTCCTACCTTTTATAATGCAAAAATGAAAGAAATAAGGTGCACTTACGAGTACAACCGAAAAAAAAAAAATGAAAACAACAAGAGGCAAAAAGGATCTAAGGAGAAAAACTGAAGAAGGGTGGGTGAAAGAGGGCGAGGGAGAGGGGGGGGGGGCAGCTGGAGGAGGGGCTGAAAGTCAAGCATAAAGCAAAGCAAATTCCAAGCATGCCGCAGCGACTACGTTGAGGACTCGCACTCAACAAGCTCGACTCTGTCGACGTCAAGAGCAGTCCAAAAAAAAAAAAGTGAAATAAAAAATACGTTAATGTAGTATAGTGTAGTGTAGTGTAGTGTATAGCGTTTTTGAGGCAACATTTTTTAGCTGGTCTAAAAACAAAACACAGCAGAAAAAAAAAATGCTGCCGCTCAAACATTTTCTTAAAGTTGCGCAGCAAAATTTTTGGGCGTGTTTTTGCTGCTCAGCTGCCACTAATTGTGGCAAGAGCGTGAGGGGGGGAAGCATGCAGCGTGGATTACTTAACTTTGCTTACAGTTGCTTATAGAATGAAGTGGCCCCAGCAAGTCGGCACTTGCCGCTGCTTGCTGGCTGCCACTGTAGCTGTAGCAGTGCGAATACAATTGCCATTGCACTTGAGCAGTAAGCCAAGTTTACTTTATTATGGCTTGGCAGCAGGGAAGAAGGAAGGGGGGGGAGGTAGCTGCTGCTGCTCCGCTCAGCTTGAAAATAAACCCGTTGTAATGGCTGGCAGCTTCAGCGTTTTGGCTTTTTCGCTTTGATTATGCCAAAGTTGTTGGCTTTGTTAGCTGCTTACAGCGCACTTTTCTGAAGGCCTCAACAAATTTCTGCTGCTTCTTCTGCTTCTTGTGTGGCAGGTGAAAGAAGTATACAAAAAAAGGAAGAAGCAAAGAAGCGGCTAGCCTTGGCAAGTCGAAGCTTAAATGCCCTTCCAGTGGCAAATGGCTCAGAAACTAGGCTGCTAAACGGGGTTTGAACTAGTTATTTTCCAGACAAAAACAAATTTACGACTAATTCCTTCCATAAAGCTTTTTGGTATAGGGATACGATTATAATAAGATTTTGCTCATATAAAGGAGCATGGTTAGGATTAAACATTCCTAGATAGTTTCCATCTCTTAACAGCATAATAAGGCTGACAAGCTAGGTAAGGATATCTTGAACAACAAAAATGTAGCTCGTATAAGAACCTACTTTCCGACCAATTGTTCCTATGCCTTCTATATGATATAGTTGTTCGATCCTGCCAGTTTCGGCATATCTATTGCCTACAGCAGAAAGTCGGAGCTAAGGAAAGTTTTATGAGCACAGCTTTAATACTGAGAGAGAAAAGTTGGCATGGAAAGAGATATTTAGTTTATGGCTTCTTCTTCTAAGCGTTACACAACCCATTATACATTTATAATACCCTCGACTAGAGTACAATCTAAATGCAGATAAATGATGTGCTAATAAGTTCGCTTTGCTTCGAAGACATACCGAAACAGCTGCGGCGGAGCTTTAAGGACACGCTGCTGATAAAGCGACAAGTGACTAGCTGCAAGGATGTTCACAGTTTATGCTCAAGTAATCAAACTCACACCCGCACACACACCCGCACACACACACTCGCACACTCATAGTCAGTTTTGAGTAGCATTCAGAGTCGTATATTTGCAATCATAACACACACTGACAGCCAGCTCCATCATATCCTTGAAGAGCGCTGCACAGAAATGCAATTTATATTGCCAACATGGCAGGACACTCCAACGCCGAGTGCCAGCCATAAGCAAAGCAAACAGCGAGCGGGTTAAGAGCAGGACGAACGCATCTGCTTCTTCTCCTGCATTCTGCTTCTGCCAGACTCCGCATAAATGCAAAATTAGTTTAATCTTATCGGGCAAAGCTGAATTTATGGCCGCACTCTGCGTTTTGATGCCATTTAAATTATTGGGCATTAATATCATACATTAGGCATTGCGAATGGATATGCTGCCAATTGATTTACCGCTGTCAATGGTTGGATATCAAATAAATATATGTACCATATACCCTGTAGATGTGTGCAGCGCCTCGAAAGCCTCTGACACTTCCATTTTCTAGAAGCTCTAATTGAATGATTAGATAATAACTAATTTTCAATGCAAAATGAATGGGATTATGTTTTACTTTTAGTACAACAAAGTTCAGATATAGATTATCTCTATGTATATACAACTTTTTGACCTGACTGACTGATTGGCTTTGCTAGAATAGTGTTTGGCCAGCTGATGTTATCTAAATTTTTACTTTCTCTCTAGCTTTGTTGAATGACAAAAACCTCAATTTAGCGTAAATTTGTCTGGCTTCTATCCAAAGTGTATATATATATGCATATATATATATCTCAAAACCTTATCGCTTAACTAAACTCGACTCATCTCATTGCTGGTTCGCCTCGCAATTCTCGTATACAAATTGCCAAACTTTGTGTGTTGGCCCAAGAAATGTCAAATGCAAAGCCAAAAGCCAAGCCAAAAACCACTTTATGCTAAGTCGCTTATTTCGCAGAGTGTGTGTGGTATGTGTGTGTGTGTGTGTGTGCGCGCGCCTGCAAGTATGCAATGCTAAGCTAGCGACTGACTAACGAAATAAATTGCTGTATCAGCTCAGAAAAGTAGTTGCTGTACACAAACACACATACAGGCTTACAAACACACACACACAAAACACGTGGGTGCGGAACGCTAGAAGCAGTATAAACAAGCAAAAACAGCTGTCTAAGGCACAACCGATATTCGATGCCCTACTAACTTTAAACATTACAAAAAGCTGCGGCTCATATTAACATTTTAGCAAATGTTAACATGACTGTGTGTTACATAACAGAGCTCTGTTAGAAAGCTGATACTATTCCCTTTTTGTACTCTTCCAACTCTGTTAGAGCTACCATAAGCCACTTTTGTTAAAATAAAGACTGCAACTCTTAACATCGAGTTAGCTGATAGCTAATGAACAGGGTAAAAACATGTTTCAAAACTAATCAAATGAGTCCTTAAAGAAACATTATGATAGCTAACGTTGAACAATTTTTTAAAAGAGTTATGCAAGAAATGACATGATTAAGTAAACTGCAATACGAACACAAGAAAGTCAATTACTTTTAACATTTAAATGTTAAGAGCTGCTTAACAGTAAGCTGACAGAGATCGACTCCTTAAGCAGCGGCATGTGGCAAACAGCTTGAGAATGTTGAAGTTTTCGCTCTGGCAGCGCATAAATCGAGACAACGATGTTGGCAGCAACCGCAGAGGTTGCCACACGGTGTGCGGTTTGTTTGGCTGCCACCTGGTCACGAACAGGCGGAACAGGAATCATGTAGAGAGCAGCAGAGATGGTGTGGTTGGGTGTGTCTGTGTGTGTGTGTGTGTGTGCATGTGGCTGGGGCTGCCACGTTGCAGTTAATATTTTCTGCTACTCTGCGCTGCACTGCATAATTTATGCAGAGCTGCGCTGTGAGTCGGTCTGTGTGTGTGTGTGTGTGTGACTGTGTGTAATTGTTGGTCGCCTGTGTGTGTGTGTGTGTGGGACTTGCTTAGAGAGAATGAAGCAGCAAATGAATTTACAAAGCGCAAATCTCAGCGGATAGCCATGTCAGCTCTGCTTGACATGGACTCTAACGGCAAATTCTCTGAATGCCACACAGACACACACATGGCCAGGCACAGGGTGCACTTGAGCCCGTTCCATTGCCACTTGTTCCGCTTGCGTAAAAAAAAAAAGTGTGCAAATTTGCGCTGAGTTGGCATGTTTGGTCAGCGCAAAGTGTTTGCTGAGGACGCGCAGTTTAAATACTTGTAATACGCAATTGCATTAGCTCTAATTGCTGCTGGCAAACACGCACACACACACACACACACGCACACACCTGTAATTTACCTGACAATTTCAGCTGCCAAGTCAAACAATTCTCGAATACGCCCATTGATAGCAAAAGAGAACGTGGCTAAAAGGCAGCACAGACTGGCAGACATATTCCTGGCAAAAATTGTGGCAATTATGCCAAAAAGTTGTGCGCACTCGCTTCAAGTCTGTGCCACACTCTGCGCTGCGACAGAGCCGAGTGCATCGAAAGCAGGCAACACACGAATAATTAACAAAATTTGCACTTTATCGCTGCCAGTGCAGGAGCCCAGCCCCAGCCCCAGCCCCAGCCCCAGCCCCAGCCCCAGCCCCAGCCCCAATCCCAGCCCCAGCCCCAACCCAGCTCCAACGACCAGGACGTTGGCAAACTTTAACGAGCGCCAGCAGAAGGCATGGAATGCTCCTTTTGCTCGAGTTTCGCCTCATTTTTTGTCGGGTTCCTCCATTTTAAGTGTATGCATACCCTAACGTTAGGTATTCGCGTTTTGTGGCTAAATATGTATTTATAAGTTATACTTTAGGGATACCAAATCTTAGATCGATTATCTTAAGAAGTGAAAAATAATGTGCAAGGAAATAGTTGGAGATAGATATATGGAGTTTAACACTAAAGCTATTATCTCTTTATTTCTTTAGTCATCTATATCTTTCGATTAAACCAATAAATCCAAAGGTATAGATGGAAAAGAAGTAGGGAGATACAATTTAAAGCTATTACCTCTATGTTTCTTTTTCCATCTGTTTCTATGCATTCATATTCTTACTTTCAAGATATATGTTTAAAATTGAAAAGTTTTTTTTGCCAATAAGCCAAATTGGATTTTAATATGAAAATTTTAGGTGTTCTATAGAATGGGTAAATAATGAAATATTTCAACTTATACAAGTTGCCTCTCATAAATTCTTCTCTCTCTCTCTCTCTCTCTCTCTCGTTTTCTCTCTTTTTCCTATAAATAGGCAGCACTATATCAATAAGCTGACTCTTCTCTATCTTTATGTATTCAAAAAGATAATAAAACAAAAAAGAAAACTTTCATATAAACTGTTTTAAAAACCAATTGAATTCTTTTCTAGACAAACCTGATCAAATTTTCGCTGCTCTCGCTTAGAGTATTCAAAGTTCGTTCTGAGCAGCGCCTCTTTTTTTTTGAGTTTTGAGCAGCGCTTCGCTGTTTATTTTTGCCGCTTGGCATGTGACGGAAGCTGATTTGAGACCAAACACAGTAACACATTTAGCCAGTGGGAGTGGCATATGCGGAAGCACTGCAACGGCATTTGGCATAAAGGGAAATCGGAAAATAAACGAAAATGTCAGCGGAAAATGCAGCCAGCAGCCAGCAGCAGCAGCAGAAGCTAGCGAAGACTTGGCCAAAAGGCGCCAAATCAACATCCACAGAGCGCGCGTTGAGGCTTATGGCAGTCAAGTGTGGATGACTGCGTGTGTGTGTGCGAGTGTGTGTGGGAGTGTGTGTGCGAGTGTGTGGGTATGTGTGAGAGTGTGTGGGAGGTAGATGCAGTAGTACTTAGAAGCTCTCCGCTAGCTGTTTTTGTGTGCCATGCTGCTGCTGCTGGCTTCTGTGTGTGAATGTGAGTGTGTGTGTGTGTGTGTGTGAGTGTGTTTGTCTATATGTATGTGTGTGTGTTTGTATATGTGTGCGTGTTTATGTGTGTTTGGCATTAGTTCGACCGCCGCGCAGCTTGGCAACTAAAATGCAATTAAGCCAAGCTGAAACAAGGCTTTTTGCTGCAGCTGCGTTAAAGCCTCGACTTTGAGCGCGGTAATGCACACACGCACACACACGCACACACACACACACGCACAGACACACACTGGCGCACACCCAGCGAGACACGCTGCATTACTAAGCGCTTTTTGCAATTATTCACATTTTCCTTTTAATTGGAATTTAAAGTGCTGCACTGGAATTTTTGCCCTGATATTGCTAGCTTTATTTGATAGCCTGTTTTATGGTTGAAGAAAAAAACGTGGGGTATATTAGAGTTAAGAAAGTGCGCAACACCTGCCTAAGTTTATCTTCAAAAGTCTTACGTGACATATTTATAGAGCTAGTAATCAGGGAAACTTATTAGTATAGGGTATATAGAAGTTGTGCAATTATATGTAACAGACAAAGACATTGCAGCCACATTTCAGAATCTAAAGCCTTAAATTTATTGATATAGATATGCTTTTGCATGTTCCATATTATATTTAAATATCTATTATTTCATACCAAAAGTAAGCATTTGATTGGATGATCAGTTACCCGAAAGGGTATCTGCCAGTCGAGCATTTCTGCTAATGCAGAAAGAAGAAGTTTTAGAAGTTTCTCTCAGCATAAGAAGAAGACACCTGATCGCAGCTGCAGCTCTTTAGTTAGAGACTCGCCTCGCTCTATCTCTGTCTCTCTCAATCTCTTTTTCTCTCCCCCATCTCTCTATTTCTCTATCGATCTCTTTTTGTCTCTGTCTCTCTCTCGATGTCTCTCTTTTCTCAATTTATCTTGCTTCTCTCTTTTGCTCCTTCCATCTCTCTCTCCCCTTCTCATCCGTCTCTCCTTCTCTATCCTTCTGTCTTTCTCTTTTCTCCATTTCTCCACTCTCTTCCCTTCTCTCTCTCTCTCTCTCTTTATCTCTCTCTATCCTCTCTCTCACTATCTCTATCTCTCTCTCTCCTCTCTCTTTCTCTCTCTCTCTCTCTCTCTCTCTCTCTCTCTCTCTCTCTCTCTCTCTCTCTCTCTCTCTCTCTCTCTCTCTCTCTCTCTCTCTCTCTCTCTCTCTCTCTCTCTCTCTCTCTCTCTCTCTCTCTCTCTCTCTCTCTCTCTCTCTCTCTCTCTCTCTCTCTCTCTCTCTCTCTCTCTCTCTCTCTCTCTCTCTCTCTCTCTCTCTCTGCCTGCCACACGCACTTTGATCTGCATGTTAATTACATTTGTTGTTGCCTATTTGACGCTCAAAACTTGCAAATCAAATTTAAAATGCCCCATTTCGAATGCCTAGCAATTATTTAATTAAACGACTGGCCGTATGAATGACACAGAAATACACACACACACACACACACACACACACACACAGTCAGACACAACACACACGCATACGCATTGAATAAATATTCATGAATATGTTGAACTGAAAGTGTTGCATACATTCGCATTATTCATGGCACTCGTTCATTTAACTTGCCAATAAATGAGCCGTCACATTTGAAAAATACAATATAGTTAATTTGTATTCGATTGTATTGTTTATTTGGACACAACCTCTGACCCTCTGCCTTCACTCCCCTCCTTCCCCCCCAAGCCATTATTGTATTATTTTTTGCTCATTTTGATTGACGTTTTGTTTAACATGAATTTTGTTATTTTTGCAAAGTTTTTAATGCAATTACAACTTGAATTGAATGCGCATTTAATTGAATGCGAGTTTGAAAACTTTTCGACAGTTGCCAATCGGATTAAGTTTATTTACGAAACGATTTCAGTTATTCAATTTTTTAAACTTCTCGTTTTTTTAAAAGGTAAATGTATATGAAATATTTCATTAAATTTATTATTTTATTACAACTAGAGGTCAAAATGATACGGAATGTGTGATATTGTCTGGCAAATGAGTATTATTCGGAAATTTCATTAATGTATTTATATTTTTTCCACTTTTTTATCAAATTATGATCCCACAATCCAAGCAGAGTTCAACTCTGTATGGCTTTTAAAAACTGAATATTAATATCTAATCTAGAAAAACTTTTTGAAAGGTTTTTTTTTTTGCATTCTCTGAAGTCTTCAAAGTGAAATATTAACTTCATCACATTTTGAGCAGAATTATGATAGTTATGTCAATTTATATGCTATTAGCTTTAGAACTTTTTTTTCTGAGCTTATTCTGAAGGCTTCTTCAAGCCAATGCCAGCAAGTATGCTTGGATAGATATCATGTATCAATGCAGCAATAGACAACTAAGCATTTTATTCTCAATCAAATAAGAAGAGTTCAAGCCAAGGCAGTACGCGATCTCCGCCTAGCAAGAATCGGAAATCTGGCTATCTGAACTGAACCCAAAGGTTACAGCAGCAATCTACCCTCATTGACCTTACAGCATTACCCTGCTTTGAAATTATCCCATTCCATGTAGATACCCCTCAATGTAAATGCCATATGAGCTATAACTTAACCCTTGTTTCACGTTCTTTCTTGTTGTTTCGATTCCAGTTCATAAGAAAACAACTTGAGTGCAAAGAAAGATAATTTTATAAGATTCTTCTATATATCAGAATATTTGGCCAGACAGAAAGTGTATTAAAATATACATTATCTCTATATTGCGTTTATTCCTAATGAAATATGCATGTCTATTTACCCAGACACAGATGGATCATACTTTGATACATCAATAGAGAATTAAGTATTTTATGCGTAAGCAAAATCTCTATATAGTATATTATTCCAATTTATATTTCAGCCCTAACAGACTGAGACAGATGATATATTGATACAGCAATAGACACAGCAATTATATGATGAAAGAATCTCTCTTTAGCATTTATTCCCAGTGAAATATGTTATTTTTATATATCAGACTATTTGGCCAGACAAAAAGAGCATCATTTCTAATGTGGATTAGACTCTTTGCCCCGACTGAGACTTTGAGATATCATATTTTGATACAGCAATAGAGAACTAATTACTTTAACTGAAAGAAGAAACTTTGTATAGCATATAATTCCAATGAAATCTGTTTCTTCTTCTATATCAGACAGATATTTGTCTCGTCTAACAGAGGGACAAAGAGTTAAGTTCTCTATGTAAAGTAAGATATGGCTTTGAAAAATTCCATTCGCAAACTCTTTTTCCCAGATCTTGTAAAATATATCTCAGTCCAAATACGTCTGCTTCTCAACACAAAAGGAAAGCAAATAGTTGCCAGGTTCTAAATGCTTTCAAGTTAAAACGGAATTATAGATACTATTTCCAATATATATCTATATATATTTAATGATGCTTGAGCAAAGCAATTAATATGGGAAAAGGATTTGCAGCTGTTGAAATGGGAAAACAATGCAAAACGCAAATTCCGGAATATTGTTAGATGCTTTTAACGCTCGACTAAATAAAGCTGAAATGTGTGTGAAATGTGTGTGTGTGCGTGTGTGTGTGTGTGTGTGTATTGCAATTGCAATTTGCATGGAAATGTATAATTAATGCCATGTTTTACGAGCTGATGATATTATGTAATGAATTTGAACGAAAATTTATTTGCTTACCTTGCAAAATGTTCAAAATGTCCAGCAACAATTTATATAATTTACATAAATTTACATAAATTTTCATGATTAAATGATTTTCAATTGAATTTCGTTTTTCATTGTTTTTATTGTTGTTGTTCTTGTTCTTCTTCCTCTTCTTGTTGTTGTTGTTGTTGTTCTCTTTGTTGTTGTTGTTGTTGTTGTTTTCTCGCGCAAAATTAACAAAGCTGTTGAATGGCATTCAAATGTCATTTTAATTATATTTTTGTTGTTGTCTTTTTTTTTTATTGTTATTATTTTGATAAATATTTGTTTATGCTCTGTAAACGTTAAGAGGATGTTCAGTTCGGGTTCAGGTTTACCTGTTAACTGTTACCTGTTACTGTTACCTGTTACCTGCTAATTGCCCGTGTTGAAGGTGTGCAAATAAATTAGGTGTAATTTCAAATAGACAAGAAATGAATACGTGGCGTAAATAAATAACTAAATAAAACAAAACTGGGAACATTTTGTGAAATTTAAAATATTCAAATTTCTTACACAGAGCTTAGACTTTTTATTTATTTAATTATTTGTAAAATATTTACAATTTCAACAGTTTATTTTATGCCCTTTGCACTATTTTCTTTAAATTTTATAGTTTTTTTTTAAGTTTTTAATACATTTTTTTCACTTTTGTTTCAAAATACTTTTTCCTATGAACAGCAACAAATTTTGATAGTGTATTTGCGTGCGTGTGCGTGTGTGCGTGTGTGTGCGTGTGTTTCTTAACGAACTGCGCTCCAGAGGCAGAGGAAGAGTGAGAGCGTGTGTGTGTGTGTGTGTGTGAGTTGACTGTGGAGACAGCGCACAGGACACAGGACACAGGACGCACACACTGGACGCAATGATTTCAACTTATGAGCAACGAAATGCGTTGCGGGCGTTTTTATACCGACGTCGTCGCAAGCAGCACGATGAATTTTCCGGGTGGGGATATGCAAAAGGAAAACGGCAACGCAAGACGCACGCAAAAAGGAAAACTCCGCAAATGAAAAGAGTGCGCGAAAACTGAAGAGCACAAAGACAGAGACCCCAACACCCCAACGGCCGCCGACCCAACCAAAGGCCCAAGCACACACAGATGCAGAGATAAGCCCGGCAGCGCAGCTGGCAGCAACGTCAAGGGGAAATATTTTTAACGGTTTTGCAGCTGCAGCAGCAGCAGCAGCAGCAGCAGCATCCGCGATAGCAGCAGCAGCGCAGCATCGGCAGCAGCGCAGCCTGCGCACGCATCGCAGTCGCTGTCGTAAGAGTAACTGCGCGTAGAGCTTTGCTCCTGTCCCAAAAAGCTCCGTTTGCTGCTTTCTGCACTCGTTTCGTTTGCCAATCGGCTGCGTTCGTTTGCGCTTCGTTTCTGTTCGTGTGCGCGCGCTTCGTGCGGCGTTCATTTTTGCAAATTCGCCGCGCGTTCATTTCCCTTGCCGGATGCGGCGACATTTCCCCTGCGCTGCTGCTGCTGCTGCGCTGCTGCTGCGCTGCTGCTGCTGCTGCCGCTTTTAGGCGCCGCTTTGCTGATATTTCGCTGCTTTGCTCCTCTTCTTCTCTTCTTTTCCTTTGCTATAGCTGCAGTTATTATTATGCCCGCCCCACCACCCCCCGCGCATTGCCTTTACTTTGTGTAGTCACTAATTTACAGTTTCATTTAGCTGGGGTCAGACTATAAATAGTCGCCGGCAGACATTGCCTGCCATTTGGCTTTCCATTTCGCAGACACGTGCGCCGCACACACACACACACACACACCTCACCACTTTTGTTCACGCTCGAGCGCAGCAGCAAATCAAACACGAAAATCAAATTTGTAAACAACGCTCAAAAGTGGCGCCATTTGACGGAAACATACAAAAAAAAAAAAAAAAAGAGAAAAAGAAACACGAAAATAAACCAAATGCAAATTTGTACCTGATGCCTGAGCTGCCAAGCTCAGCATGTGCATTTGGCTGTTGTTGTTGTTGTTGTTGTTGTTGCTGCCATTAAAATAAACCGCTAAACGGGCAATTTTTTTTTCCTTCCGGGCACGCCCCAAAGTCGCGCCTCAAGTGGAGTCAAACCCAAGTGCGTTGCTCCTGCTGCGTCATCATTTTCACCCCCCCCCCCTTACCCCTCCCTTTGGCTTTGGACTGTTTTGCATATGAAAGGCGAATCGCTGGAATCAAAATCACTTAAAGTCTGCCACGGCGCACATTGTCGATAAGCGCGGCAAATAACGGCAGTTGTTCCCCCCACCCCATCCCAAACACACATAGCAACATCTCTGCCCACTTCCAATTGGCTGGCTGAGCGAATCGCAACAAAAGCTGCTTGATACAATTTTTGTTTGCAATTTTTCAGCTGCGCCTAAAAGCATGCAGCAAACTTATTTGCCAGCCGTTCAATTAGCTATTAAAAAAGAACACGCACACACACTCGCTCACACACACACACACACGCACGCACACAGTAGTTGGCCATTTTGTTGTTGTTGATTTCTAATTTTGATCTGTCAAACGCAAGGCCAAAGATCGATGGCTGCGATAAAAAGCCACAATCGCCAAAAGAAAAATGTAAGAAGTGCATGTAACTCGCTCGCCCACTCACCCACTTTCCCTCTCTCTCTCGCACCCCCTTTCCCTCTCTCTCTCTCTTTCTCGCTCTCTCTCTTTCTGTGGCCTTTGCCATTCATGTGGAAAATTTCGTCTAGTGCATTGTGCACGATTTTTATGTTTATATAAACTGGCCGCAGTCCGAAATTCACTTGCAGGCCATAACTTGGCTTTCTATTAACTTGCAACACGTGAAAATCGCACACACACACACACACACACACACACATGCACACACACACTTAACTGCTGCTCGCTGCTGATGATGACGTTGAAAGTCCGAGCAAATGAGGCGCGCATCGCATGTCGAATGATGCTCAGTGCAAAGTATGAACACACACACACACATTTACACACATTTATACATATTTGGTGTATGTGTGTGTGTTTTTATCTGGTAACAGATGTGTGTGCTCAATAAGGAAAAACCAGAAGCAGCACATGTACTCAACTTAAGCTTGGCTCAACGAATATCTGAGTGGAAAAATATCAGCGGGAGTGTAGAGGAAAGGGAAGAGAGTTAAAGAGAGTGAGGCCTTAGCAAGATATCTATAGGATAAACAGCAACGTGTTTATATATTATATGAAAAGCAAAGTCAAGAGTCAAGGACGAAACGTGGTGAATAGCCTAACGGCCTTGTCCGGGTAAAATGTTTGCTACAAATTCTAATACTAATTTTTCACAGAAATTTAAATGTGGGATAGTCGTTAATCAGTCATTGCGTCAGTTCTTTGGTCAGTTACCATTTAGTCAGTCAGTCAATCATTCATACAGTCGTGTAGTCAGTCAATCAGTCATGAGGTCAGTCAGTCGTCTTGACAGTCCGTCAGTCAGTAATAAAGTTAGTCAAGTAGACAATCAATCAATCAGTCAGTCATCTAGTCAGTCAATCAGCTATGAAGTCAGTCATGAAGTTAGTAAGTCAGTCAGTCGCTTAGACAGTCCATCAGTCAGTCATAAAGTCAATACGCCAGTCAGTTATGAAGTCAGTCATGTAGACAGTCAATCAATCAGTCAGTCATCTAGTCAGTCAATCAGTCATGAATTCAGTCATGTAGACAGTCAGTCCTTCATGAAATCAGTCATGTGAACAATGGGTCAGTCAGTCTGTTAGCAGTCAGTCTATGAGGCATTCAGTCAATCATGTAGTCAATCATTTAGACAATCAGTCAGTCAGTCAGGCATTCAGCTAGTCATTCAGAGAGTTAGCCACTAAATCAGTCTGTCCATCAGTCAATCAATCGGGCAAGTTAGTGATTCGATCAGTCAGTCATTTAATCAGTCAGTCAATCATTCAGTCAATCCATCATTCAGTCAGTCCATCAGTCACTCGGTCATAAAGTGATTAAAATCACCAAATGTAATTGTAATTACTTAATTCTAGTCTTAACATATTAATATGATGCCCAAAACTAATTACCAAAGTAATTATAATCGACAAATGAGTAATTAAAGTTGAAATATTTGGTAATTATAATCAAATAACATGAATTAGATTCTTTTTATTGCCAAATGGAAGTTGTAAAGTAATTTTGAACGCATCGTGGAGAAATTGAGGTAATTTGGCTCTTTGCATTTTGATTATTTATTAATGTGAATTTCAAATTTGATCAACTTTTTATAGTTTTAAAAGTTCCTTTCATCCCCTCAAAAGCCGACGCCTCGAGGACAAACAGATTGAGGCCGATTGCCAATGATTGGCGTAAAGGCCAAACAAGAAACGAATCCGCATAAAAATGCCTTCAACAGTTGCCAATGCAAATGCATTTATTCTGTTGCCGTTGCCACCAACCCCCCAACCCGCCAACCCCCCTTAGTAAAAGGCGCCGCTGGCTGCGATTTGGATTCATCAAAAAATCGCAAATTCAATTTGTTTGACACAATCTAAACCAATATTTTAGCAGGATTCGTTCCTGGTCGAAAAATGGACACAATGCAGGAGAACGCGGAGTCGTGGTCGAGCGTGACTCGATGCCGGAATGCCAGTGCAGCCGGCGTGGCAGAGCTGGCGGCATCGCCAAATTATGGCCAACAAAATAAACGAGTTACGCAAAAGGCAGAGCCGTGGCAGCAGCAGCAGCAGCAACAGCCGTGGCAGCTGCAACATCGAGGAACTGAGCTCTTCTGCTTGTGGCCATTGCCAGTGGCTGACAGCAGAAACCAAAAATTTTGATTTATGGCCGGGGCATAAACTGCATTTGACGCGACTGCTACTGCAGTGGCAGTCGAGTGTGGCAGCTGAGTGTGGCAAGGTGGCAGCATCGTGCCACACGCCACATGATATGGCTACACACACACACACATATATATATATATATATAATCAAATAGCGGTAGCAACAAATGCGACTACGTGAATCTGGCCAGCCAGCCATGTGAACGGTGACATGGCAGCTCGACACACAGATACCGACACCCACACACACACACACACACACACACACAAGCACACGCACACACACAACACACACACATCAAGTTGCACTGCAAATGCCATTTTTGGGCTGCGTTTCAGTTGTTTTCTTTTTTTTTTGTTTGTAACGGAAGTGCGAACGCAATATTGTGAATGTGTCACACACACACACACACACACACGCACACTTATAGACGCACTTTATAGCTATACAAAAGGGGTGGGGTAAGGGGGGTTGGGGGGCTGGGTTCTGGGCTGCTGGCAAGTAATGATGATTAAGCATTGTAATGAAATTGCAAATTGGCGCCGCGCAATGCCAAACTTGGCCTGAATTAAGCGTGTGTGTGTGTGTGTGTATGTTATGTGTGTATAATGTGTGTGAGGTTTTGATTTTACCCGGATTTCATTACCAAAGGCGTCAAGTGTTAACATGTGTGTGTGTGTGTGTGTGTGTGTGTGTGTGAGCGTAATTGTATTGTAGTTGAGTGCCAAAAGCGAAATAAACCTCTAATAAGCCAAATGACGTGCATTTGTCATCAATGTGTGCGAGCTCCCTGCCTGAGTGTGTGTGTGTGTGTGTGTGTGTGTGTTTGTGTGTGTGCGCCTTTTCACACACAGCACATTTGTTATTTTGAGCGTCTGTTAATTAAATTGTACTTTCATCGATTTCTGCAAATAGTTCGAACAACATTTGCAGCAGCTGCCTCAAAACTGAACTATTGCCAAAAATTAGGTAAAATCTTTAGTAAAAACGTAACAACGCATATTTAATGCCCTTTTAAGACATTCAACTTACACCGGTTAGGAGATATGTATATATGTGTGTGTGTATGTGTATGGAGAGAAGGACGGACGGAAGGACGGACGGACAGCTGGAAGGAGAGACGGACACGGCAATAAAAACTCGGCTGTTGATGCTGATCTGGAATATATATATATATATATACTTTATAGGCTCAGAGATGTCTGCTTCTATGTGTTACACATTTCATGACATAATCAAAATACCCTCTACAAGGGTATACAAATTAGTATACCTTAACAATAAGGGACGGACCAGTTAAATAGATCAATCAATCAATCAATACAAGAGTTTCAAATTCGTCTAAATCCATTTTATTTAATTTCTTTTAATTTGATTAGTCTTTTGTTCTCCTTTAAAATAATAGTTAATCATTCCTTAAAATAGATATGTAAATGAATAATTAATGAAAACCATTAAAAATTCTAGACTAAGCTAGAAGTCTGCATAGTCTAAGCCTAGCTAGCTTTCGCTTTAAGTGTGCATGCAATGTTCATTAAGTCTCGGTTGGGAATGTTAGAGGTTATTTATTTTTTTAGCTGTTTTTCCGCCAATGTCATCGGGAAATTGCTTGCCCCATTTCGGTGCAGCCAAACGCAAACAATGGGACCCGGCTCGGGCCCGTTCTGGCCCGTTCTGGCCCAGCCCGGCTCGGGCCTAATGGCCGTCATTTAATTTGGCTAAAAATTTTTACTAATTCTGCATTTTGCCAACTGCCGTCGCCGCCAACTGCTGTCTTCTTCTTCTCTTAGCAGGAGTACGGTTTTCTACTTCTTTTTTTTGCACAATGAGTTTTATACGACATTAGACATTGTTTTTTGTTCTTTTTTTTTTTGCAAATTCCTTCTTTTTTTTTTAATATTTTAAAAGTAAATTTCCAAAAGCCAGCAACAAAAGCCAAACAATGACGAGCGAAAAAAAATGAGAGAGAGAGAGAGAGAGAGAGAGAGAGAGATAATAAAAAAATATGATTTGAAGTGGAAGCAGGGCAGGAGGGGAAGTGGGAGGAAATGGAAACAAACTGTCGAAAAAAAAAATGCCAGCACAAAAAGTTACATAATCAAAATAATGACTGCCAAAGAGGCGGAGGGCGGGGGCGGTGGCAAAGGCTGCCTCTAAGCCAAGATATAGACAATAATAAAAATAAAAATAAATAAAAGCAATGACAAAGGTAAATTTGTGGCAAGAGTGCTGGTAAGAGGGGGGGGGGGTGAGGTCAGGAGGGGTGGCTGGTGCAGGGGTAGCAGGCTAATCTCTCAAGTGGCAAGTGCATTCAAATGCGAAAGTCGTCCTATGGAGTGCTGTTTGGCTGGTTATCATTTTTTGCTGCTGCAAGCAAAACACACACACAAGGACACAAACAACATTTCAATGGCAGTCGGCCTGTGCCACAAATAGTGGCAGCCACGGCGCGGGCTTAACACATGCACTTGAAATTTAATATCGCCCGAACGAACCAAATGTCTGACTGTCTCGGCTCTCGACTTAGCTGCATTTTATTATAGCATACTTTTCAGGGCAGCCCACCCACACACCCCCCACACACACACACACACACGTACGTAGTTGGCCCACCCGCCCGCCTGCTGCACCATAATCCCTCATATTTATTTTTGCAAAATTATTTGCTTTGTCTGATTGCGGATTTGCAGCTGCAACGTTTGCACAGTTACTTTTGCCATAGTATCTGACATAGGGGTCGCCACTTGCCACGCCCTGCTTCCGTTTCTTTTTTTTTTCTCCTTCTCTTTCTCTCTTGTTTTGTGTGAATGAAAGTTCCGCTCCCCCCCCTCCCCACAACACACCCCCTTTAAGCTGAGCTCCAGCTACTCATTTAATATGAAAGCAAATTGCATAAAATCACACCTGCAAGCCAACTTAGCAGCTATCAGTCGCTCCCTCTCGCTCCCCCTCGCTCTCTCTCTCTCTCTCTCTCTCTCGCTCAGTTGCCTGGCAGCCAATCCTTGCCGCTTAGCCTGGCCAAACAACTGCTGGCAACCGACCAACACAGCACAGCTGGGCGACACACTCACAGGACCTTCGGACAGGACAGCATCGCGTGCAAATATCGACTGCACACTGAGCCTGACGCAAACACTATGCTGCCCCATCAACCCCCCCCCCTCTCCCCTCCCCAAACACTTCCCTTTCCCAGCTTGGTTGCCATGGCGGTCATAAAAACACCTTTACGGCTGTGCCTCTGTCTCAGAGCTGGGCGCGTGTTTGGGAGCTCATCTTGACTGCAGGCCAAAATCCAACTGCAGCTCGTAGGTAAATGGAACTGTGCTGCAATCCCCCTCCCCCCTTGCTAGATGCCATTTACCTCCCCCGGCCACGCCTGGCATCAGCCGCGCATGTTTATGATGTCATCTTCAATTTTATGCCGCACACAAATAAACTTGCCCGCTAAGTTAGTTTGGCGGAAATGTAAAATGTTTTTAGCAACATAAAAACTAATAGGGATATTCCCTAAAGCTAAGACATAAGAGCGAAAATGTGGCCAGAGTTAGATGCAAAACTGATCTCTAGGCCAAATCATGATCAAAAAGCCAAACTTTATGAAAATCAGTTGAGTTTTGACCGACTTATGGAGGTGTAAAATTTTGACCTATGTCTATATAGCATAAAAGAGGAACTTTCCGAAACCCCGTCTAAACGTGAACCTTCATCAAATAAGGTAAATACAGTAAAAATTTCATATTCTTAGGTCTTACGGGTTTGGGCTGTGTGTTTATAAAGAGATATAGAGAAGATAATAGAGATATAGAGCAGATAATAGACAGCTTTCAGCTCGTAATAAACTACACTATGCTACACAGCATATGTTCGCATTTGATGAAAACGTTTATTTAGAATAGAATCTAGAATCAAGTTGAATATTCAGATCATTTTCGCAGGCAAAGTTTGATATTCATTTAAATCTTAATTCAATTCTGTAAAACATTTATTTCTGTTTGTTTTGGGACAAACGACATCAAAAAATTTTACACAAATGAAGAGACAATAGAAATAATATCAATATAATTATTATTAATATTATTATTTTGCTTCTTTTTTTTTTCTTTTGATTGGAGTTAGCGTCTAGTTTATTGGCTACACATTTAAAATAGAATGTTTAGCTTTTTTGTTTTTTAGCTCTAAACTGGCGATAATTTAATTGTTTAATAGACGCAGCGCGTGCGAATCGTAAATAGCAGCAAATTTTCAATTAAAATGGAACAAAGTCTGAACAATTTAGGTGGCAAAGGCAGCCGCAGGAACCGCAGGCCCAACAGGGAAACAAAGCACCAGCAACTGGCAGCCAGCATGCACTTTAATATCCAAGTGCGGCGTGTTGCAGTTGCAAATGCAACACGCCAGCCAGCCTCTTGCACTGTGTGTGCTAATGTGTGTGTGTACGAGTGTGTGTGTGAGAGTGTGTGCATTTGTAGCTGTCAGAGCCACGCCTTGTCGCAGTTGGCACCATGCAGAACGCCCACGCTGCAGTTGCTGCAATTGCTGCAACTGCAACTGCAACTGCTGCTGCTGCTGTTGTTGTTGTCAACGCTTCGATTTTGCAGCTGTAGACAATAAATTTGTGCCCGCTTATTGTCAACTAAAATCAAAAACATAATTCAGAGACGCACAGGGACCACAATAAGTCTGTCCGTGTCCGTCTGTGTGTGTGTGTGTGTGTGCACAACAACGAGCACGCTGCTTGGCATGAAATTAACACAAAATGCCAAAACAACAGCAACAGCAACACACACACACACACAAGCACACGCACACACTCAGTGTGTGGGCGTGGCTGACAGCCCCTGTCTGAGCGGCTGGCTAGCTATGCAGGATTACCAAGTTTCAGTGTTTACGCTGGCATTTAATGCATTTGCAGTCCGGCCACAAATCGACAAATCCATCTAAACATGCACATGCACATAACCAAGCGACACACACACTCGCACACACACACACACACACACACACACAGAGAGAGAGAGAGGCAGCGCTGTGCATGCAAATGACTTCCGGCATTTGTCAGTTGTTTGTTTAAAGCAAATAAGTTGTGGCAGCAGATGGGAACAGGTGGCGGGGTTGCAGCAGCGGGTGCGGGGGGTGAGTTGGGGTGCTGTGCACTTAGTTTTTCAAGTGGATGCGTGTCGTGCTTTTTTTTTTGTTTGTCGTGACACGAGCATGCACGATGCACGACACGTCTTCAGTTTGACTAAATCACATTTCGTGCGTGTCAAACTTTGTGGAATATAGCAAAGAAATCAAAATAAAAGAGCTTTTTATAATCGTTATATTAAAAAAATTATAAATAAATACTATGTGTATTCGAATTTGAGTTATCCGGCTAAACAAATAAGCTTAAGATGCTGGAACTTAATTTGCAGCCGATCGTTCCTATATCAGCTATATCATATAGTATTCCGATGTTAAAAATATTTGGGATATGTGTGAGAAGCATTGTGAAACAAACAAACGCCAAGTTTGCTCAGGTTATCTTAATAAATAAAGATGTTTTTCATACAGGAACGTACTTTTCGACCGATTGTTCCTATGGTTGCTATATTATTATATATAGTAGTGCTATCGGGCCGGATCTGATATACGTATAGCCTGCAACAGAAAGACGGACCTATGCAAAGCTTAAAGACGAGAGCTTTCAAAACTAGAGACTAGTTTGCATAGCAAGAAACGGACGGGCAGACGGATATGGGATAGGGGCGGGACATGGCTATATGGACTTGGCTCTTGATACTGATCAAGAATATATATACTCATTGGTGTCTTCTTCTTTCATAAGTATAAATACGTCTGTTGCTGATTTGTTTTTCGTGTCGTGTTTTTGAATTAGAGAATGTGGCGCCCATCTCTAGCCCGGGGCTGGCAATTTTAGACTTGAATTTTAACACAATTGCCAAAATCATTTGCTGACACGCCCACTGACACGATGCCTACGCCCCGCCCCCACCATGCCCACTGCCCCCGCTTGGCAAAATGAGCCACATGACAGCCACTAATCTGCACTTGTATTGACATTATATGGACATTTGTAATTTCCGGTGTTGCCATTTTTATGCGCCCATAAAGGGCACATACTCTGGCAACAATGCCGCACAATGAGCGGCAAGCAGCAGCCCTTGACCAGTTTTTGTCAAGGGTCCTGCAGCCCTTTTCTTCTTCGTTTTCTGTTTCTTTTGGTAGATTGCCAGGATATGCGCCACAAAAAAAAAAAAAATACAACACACAATAGCAAAGCAGCGCTGAAAGTTGGCATAGGCAGGCCCAGGCCTCGTTAACTATTAAAAAGGCAAGCAAATGTGTGTGTGTGTGTGTGTGTGTGTGTGTATGGCACACACGCACACACACGCCGGGCAATTCAATGCTGTTTATGAGCGCACATAAAAAGAAAACTTTGAATTTTTATTTGAGACGTCAATGCCAAAATGTTGCTGTTGCCGCCTAATGAGGCAACAGCCGCCCAGCCCGAAAAGGGTTGACAGTTCACACACACGAGCACACAGACACACGCACATATTCATACACACACGCACACACACACACACACACATGCTCACTTTTGCCTAGGCTTATGGACTATTAAGTTCATAAAATGCGCTCTCAAGTAATTTTCAGGCAGTTGCAAATGCTTTGACACATATGAATTTATATAAACACACACACACACACACACACTCACACACACACATACAGCCGTAAAGCAATTAACCAAATTGCTGTTTATTGGCTGCCAGGCAACAGCTGGCGGCAAGTTGCAAGTCGCAAGTCGCCCGTCTAATTGCCCATTGCAGCACACACACACTCGCACACACACAATCGCACACACACACAATTTATTTATACCTAATCAAATGCGAGCTTAATTAAAGCACCTGGCCCAGGTACTGGCATCGATGGCTGCCTATTTGGCTAATACATTTGCCAGAGTTGCCTCCTTTTTCGGAGCCGGCAGCCCGCATGCCAAATACCTGTGTCTATGGACAAGATTTTTTCACCTGCACCCCACCCCACCCCTCCACACACACACACACACACACACACATTTATACACACTTTCGGTTGGAGGTGAAAAGTCAATATTGTGGTTGCAACTGTAAAATATTAAATGTCTTTGCTAGAACCGTAACGTTGTCCGGCCGCAACAACTATTTGCATGCAATTTGTTGCAAAATAGAAAATAATCAAAGCAATGTGCAACAGACCATGCAACAAGAAGGGCGGGGGGCGGGTCATGGGCGTGGGCTACTTAGCAAACATCAACACCTGGCAAGGGCTCCCTTTGCCCCTTTGCCGGGATGCGGCAGCAACAAAAGCGAGCTGCAAATTGGCTTGTGGCAAGCTGTGCTGTGCTGTGTTGCATGCAGCTAACCAGCAACAAGCCGGTAACAACATCTAATCAATTTTCCACAATTGGTTGCAGCAAATGAACCTGAAGCTGAAGCTGACCGCAGCAACAGAAACTGTTGCCCGATTTTCCGCCCACATTTACCTTCAACGATTTCTATTCCAATTCTTAACTTCATAATGGGATTTGTGTAATTATTATGCAATTTAACACAATGCATTTAGCAGGAAGACTTTCTCTCTCTCTCTCTCTCTCTCTCTCTCTCTCTCTCTCTTCTTCATATATATCATAGATAATTATAATGCCGGGCAAATTATTAATTCAAAATGTCACTCAATTTATGCGCTAATTATGCTCGCTTATAATTGTCCTTGTTATAGTTGTTGTTATTGTTGTTGTTGTCTTTATTATTGTTGTTGTTGTTGTTGTTGTTGTTGTTTCCGCCTGCAGCCTGCAATTGCCGCATTTTCCGCTCTGTTTCCATATGCATATTTTCCAATTTGTCATTTCCAACGATTGTTGTTACATTAACCTGAATTGGACCCCAAATCTTTATTCGAGCCGAAGCCCTTGAAGTTCGCAACACGCAACAATATGAAATATGAACGAATTAGTAATACCCTATAATGTGTATTCTAAAGATGTATTGACACTTAATGTATTAATGTATTAATGTATTAATGTATTAATGTATTAATGTATTAATGTATTAATGTATTAATGTATTAATGTATTAATGTATTAATGTATTAATGTATTAATGTATTAATGTATTAATGTATTAATGTATTAATGTATTAATGTATTAATGTATTAATGTATTAATGTATTAATGTATTAATGTATTAATGTATTAATGTATTAAGGTATTAACGTATTAATGTATTAATGTATTAAGGTATTAATTTTTTTTTTTTTTTTTTTTTTGTTAATGTATTAATGTATTAATGTATTGATGTACTGATATAATGATATAATGATATATGTTTTTGATCAACATTTAAATCAATTTTTGAAAAGTATTAAATTCATGGAATCTTCTTCTTCTGCAAAATGTCCCATTTTTAATGTAAAAAAATATGTCACGAAACGGATTATAATTTCCATAAAAACACACAAATAATATGAATGCATTATTATTTGCGTTTGACAGAATTATAAATAAAGTTTTTTATATATTATTATTTTTTTTACCAATGTTTTTCTTTGAAATGCATTTATTACAAATATCAATATTACAGCTTTTTACATGGATGTGCTTCATGCTTCAACGCATATCTCATTATTTGCATAGCCACAATGCTGCCACATATTGTTGCAAGATTTCGCATGCGCAAGCATTTACCGCGTTTCTGTGGCAGCTGCATTTGCGTTTAGCCTAATTAAAATTGTGCTACGTGAGGCAGCATCAGCTCGCATCGGCTGCACGTATTTGCATTGTTTAATGTGAGCTCATAAAAGACGGCTAATGTAAAATGGAAAATACATAATGATAATAATGATAAGGCCCAAAGCTCAAACAGAATATTTGGTTCGCTGATGTGGCAGAAATATCAGCTGGTGGGGAGGGAGGGAGGGTTGAATAAAAGCCTTGATGGGCTTTGAAGCGGGGCAGTCGGTTGGTTGGCTGACCTTTAATTATTTGATGGCACACACACACACACACACGCACACGCACACGTGCACACGTTGAACTTGCAACACGTTATGTTTTGGTGGCAAGGCACTTTCGCTTATTGAAAAACATTGAAAACTGCAAGTCGAGACGGCGCAGACATGAATGTTTATTGATCGCCCAGGACGATGCTTTTAAGGCCATCATAAAAATAATAATGATGCCAAGGCATGACGTTCTTGTTGGAGGAGTTGGTTGTGCTGCCCGCGCCAGCCAAGTGTAGGCAGCTGCACATGGAAATAAATATTTATATGCGCGCCATCTATAAATTGAAAGGCCAAAAAACAAAAAAAGGGTTGTGCGCTAATGCCAATTCCAAGCGACAGGTGAAACGACAGGAGCAACAAACAGCAGGGCGGGCAGACCAGCAGCAAGGGGCAGGGGGCAGGGGACAGGGGTAACAGGAGCAGCAGCAGCAGCAGCAGGACTTATGAGCTTTGGCGCACAGCATTTGGACTTGGACATTTTTACGATGTGATTTCACATAACCACAGTAGACGTGCAGACAAGACAGAGAAAGAGCGAGAGAGCGGGAGAGAGAGAGAAAGAGAGAGAGATGGAGACAAGTTGCAGACGCTTTGGTGATAAACTTTGAAATTGCTGTAGCTTGTGGCGTATGTGTGGCACATGGATATGTGTCTCTCTCTCTCTCTCTCTCTCTCTGTGTGTGCGTCTTGTGGCAGCAACAACAGCAACAGAATTTATTACACTCCAGCGGCACAAGCGAATTCTAATAAGCGAAATGCGATGTTGAGCTCGCGCTAATGTCCTGCAGCAAAATCAAACGGAATTACAGGCCGCATTACGCATACGCCCCCTCAGGCACACACACACACCTACACACACACACACACACACACACAGTCACCAGCTCGCCGAACAAAAGGGTTGACTATCATTTGTATGATATGATTTGATACACAGCACTCCATATACTTATTTTAGTTTGATTCCAATGTCTGCGCGTGCATGACGCAAGCCATTCATTTGCCAGCAAAAGGATAACAAGTAAGAAAAGAAACAACAACACAGTTGATCGAATATTGAATACCCTTGCGCTGCTAAAGACAGCTCTGAGATAAAGAAGAAACAACAGCATACTTGATCGAATATTGAATTCCCTTGCGCTGCTAAAGACAACTCTGAGATAAAGTCAACTGATGTATGCAGAAACAACAGCATACTTGATCGAATATTTAATGCTCTTTCTATAAGCAGCCTTATGATATGACCAACTGATCTTATAATAAGCTCTGATATATAGTCAACTGATCTTAAATGAGCTAAAAGCAGAGTATATACTTCTTGAAGCCAAAAGAAACACCTGCACCAAATACCATAAGAAAATCTTAGCTGAGAGCCCAGTTCAGATAGACAGGAACACTTCCTATATATAATAAACAGCTAAAACAAGATTAGGGTTGAGCAATATAATATTTAGAGCATTACACAACACTTGAAAAACTTATAATAGCCTTTGGCAGGGTATACACAAAAATTGAGTGCATGTTATCCATATGCTTGAAGGATTGTTGGAAAGTTGACTGGCGAAGGGTTGGGAGAGGTTTGGAGGAGAAGGGTTGCGATTGTCGCACTTGAGTTGATTTAATTCAATTCATGGACAGACAATGATTGCGTCAATTGCCGCATGTTTATCATTGTGACAGTTTTTCAACGACGGCGAAAAAACCGTTGGCTAGCCAAATCTTGGCAAATAAAAAACGAACCAAAAACTGGGCCACAGCCAAGGATGAAATCCTTCCAACACCTCCTCCGCCCGCCCTCGCTTTGGCCGTGTGTAATGAGGGGGCGGTTAGCGGAAATTGTATGTAAGCATTTTAGTTTGGCAATTGTCTGCGATTCGCTCTTCAAAGTGTCTACAAATTGAGCGCATTATTTGCAGCGCGACAGCCCGGATTTTTTTTTTCCCATTTTTTTGGCAAGAGTTGCCGCCGCGACTTTTGGCTCTTGGCCTTGTTTACATAATGGCCAGCGGTGTCAGTGTCACGGCATAAACCTTACATTTTTGGCTGGACACAACTGTGCCAATTAGTTTTTAGAGGGGACCGCCACACACACACACACACACACACGTCGTACGTGGCGGGGCCCCGGGGGTGCAATAGTAGAGCGCAGGGTTTTCAATTACACATTATGACCCTGGTAGCCGTAAAAGAGACTTGGCCCAGACCACAAACAGAAATTGGATTTGCGACTCGGTTTTTTTTTCTGGTTTTTATCTTATTTCTTACTTCACTTTTATGTGCAGCAGACCAGCCCCCAGACCAAACGCTCAGCTCGTTCAGTTTTATGAACTTATAAACAAGAGAAAGGTTGAGTGTGTGTGAAGGGAGGGGGTGAGGTGCCTGGGGGTGGGTTAGCAACCCTTTTTGTCAGCTGTTGCTGTTTGCCGACACTCCAGCTGCTTATTATGTGGATTATTAGAGGGATTTACTTGGCTGCTACCAAAATCACATGCCATGTATGTGTGTTTTTCATGTGTGTATGTGTGTGTGTGTGTGGCATCAATGACATAAATAAAAAGATTTGCCAAGGATTTGCCACTGGGTAACCGCACCAAGAACCAAGCACAAAAACAAAACAAGAAAAACAAACCAGCAACAGCTTCCGGCGCTGCCAAAAGGTGCCGTCAAAATGTGGCAATGCCGTAAAAATACCCACTTCCAAACGCCCACCTAGCCACGCCCCGCTCCAATTCGCCTGCCTCACCTGCCTTGTTGCTCGCTTTAAAGGGTGCTCAACACGTTTGTGTGATTTACGCTGACACTAAAAGCTCAGCCGGGTCAATGTTTGTCTCTGGCTCAGCCATAAATTGATAAACAGCTAATCGCGAATGCCAAAACAAAGCATTACACCAAAAACATATACATACTTACATACATACGTACATTTGTTTGTATTTGTATACAAGTAAACACGTTCATACACTTCTAACTGATAAGGGCCTTTCAAATTTTCAGCTTCCGTGCTGCGGGTAAACAATGACGTGTCGCAGACTTTCACTTAAAGTCATGTGTTCCCTAGCAAATAGCTATTAATAAACATCATTAACTATATGGACTAACAAATACCCTGCAATGCTCTAACAACTAGGGAACGCTCTCCTTTAGATACGTTTAATATTCAGTTACGAACTCTTTATGTACATACATATATTCAAAAAATTAAATAAATAAAATTCCCTGAGTATTTCAAATGCCACTCATCATATCTCATGTCAAAAAAATTACTATGCATTTGAATATAAAAATGTAAGGACAAGAAGCAAGCAGCAGCTTTCTTCGGCACGCCGAACATTAAACACTCTTACACACATTTAGAAGTTGTGCCTCATGTGCCATCTTCCGTGTGTTACATGTATCGATACAAAATTATAATACCCTCAGCAAGCGTGTAAATATGTAGATAAATACCTAACTGTATAAAAATACATAGATATGTACATACAAAAGCTTTCTTACCAATTCTCGCTCTCTCTTCTTCTCTGTGTGGATTTCGCGCTTACATTTTTTAGCGGAAAAAAGCTCTGCATTAATAATTACACATGGCACATTCACAGATTATTGGATATAAATTTAAATGCGGCGAATGAATAAAAGACTCGTAGACTTTACGATCACACATAGCACACATTAAACTCGTTAAACACACTATTTAGTTAAATTAACTGTATTAGCAAACGATTTATTAAACACGCGCAGAGGACACGATTGATCGACAGGACAGACGCGCACTGACTAAATTGCCTCATTTGGCTAGCGCCCACGCTAAGCCGGCGCTCACACTAATACAACAACAACAACTGGCTGAGCGCGCAACTAATAAAACTCCCAAACTGCCGAAGTGCGCTCTTCTTGTGCAAGCGCGTTTGTCTGTATGCACATCTAAGGTAACGGGATCAATATCGTGTTACTGCTCCCACTCGTACAATACGCAATGCTCGCGGTTTGGTTGTGCCTGCTGACATTAAACGGGATCAAAAGCAATGCCAACGAGTTGTAAACAGTGGAGGAATAAATTATGTTCCACGCTTACAATGAGCACTTTCAGCTGGATACACAGCTAAAATTCTGCCTTTCTCTAGCTCACGCTCTCTGATGTGTCCGCATTCTGCCTTCAATATACATATGTACATACATAAATACGTATGTAACGGGATCAAAAGCATTAACTTCAATGAGCTGTCAACAGTGGAGGAATAAATAGTGTTCCACGTTTACAACATTCATAATGCACACTTTAGGCTGGATATACAAATAATATTCAGCGACTCTCTCTCCCACGTTCTCTGTTGTGTTCGCAATATATGTACATACGTACATACATATGTATATAATGGGATCAAACGCATTTACTCCAATGAGTTATCAACAGTAGGCGAATAAATAGTGTTCCACGTTAACGGCACTCACACGTGTAGCGAAAACTCTCTGGCTATTAAATATTTAATACTCTATAACAAATAGTAAAGGTTTTAATAATGTTATTAATTTGTCATCCCAACAAAAGCAAAAAACGATTAACATTAAAAACGATTAAATTAGTAATGAGTTACAACTTTTTTTTTGTATATTTTAATTGAATATTATAATCTTTATTAACACATTATTTGAATACAAAAGCAGACACAATGTTGCAAGCTGATTAAAACAGTTGCTGGGCAGAGGGCCAGAGGGGCAGAGGGGCCGAGGGTGTTTTTTATTCACGTGTTGTTTACTGATAAGGCAGATAAATATGCAGAGCTACTTGTTATGCCCGAGCGCATTCCGGAGGACACGCCAGCGGGAATAGGCAATGTCCCAGTCGAGGAAGGCGCCAACAATGTGCCGCACATTGTGATCCGTATCATCGTAGCCGGTGCGGCCGTGCACCATGCGCACATTATCGAAGGTAAGGATATCGCCAGGTGTTGTCTTAAAGGTGCATGCCTCCTCGTTGGCCAGGCGTATAAACATGGCCATGGCCTCATACCAGGGACGCACCTGTTCCGGGGGCACGCTGACGTGGCTGTCGCGCTGCGGAATGCTGTGGTTGATGCGCACGTAACGACCCTTGGCATCCAGGCTGTGTGGCAGCACAGATAAGAGAGATAAGAGCAGGGCAGAGAGAGAGGAAACTTACTTGATGACCGGCGCACGCCATATATTGTGAAAGTATAGCTCCTTGTCGCTGCCAATGTCCGCCCAATCGACGGGCGTGCTGCTGAGCACCTGGAAGGCGCACGGCTCCCGCTGCCGCAACAGATCCGCCACATGGAACGCATCGCTGAGCAGATTCCAGCCGCCAGGTGATTCGGATTGCTGCAGCGTGTGCAACAGCGTAATGCTCGGCTTGTACTCAAAGTAGGGCATGTCCGTGTGCAGCGGCAGCGGCGCCGCCAAATACGCATAATTGCTGGCGCCGGGCTGCGCCCGAACGCTCCACTCGTCGCCGTACGTGGTGCGCCGCATGAAGCCCACCCGATTGCACAGCTGTCGCAGCACGTGCGCCTCCAGCGGCGCCTGCCGGATCAGCGCCAGGCCGTGGACGGCCAGCTGGTGCAGCCACTGCAGCAGCGTCTCATCATTGCGCAGCAGCTCCTCGTACTGGAATTCGCGCTGTATCTGGGCGAACTCCAGGCCGGACCAGTGTCTACGCTCGGGACGGTACGAGTCGCGCAAATAACGCGCGCGATTCGCGGGCGAGAAATCACGCGCCTTGAGCCAGCCCAGGGCATAGCTGGACTGGTGCCCATCGCTCCAGTCTATCAGCAGCGCCTGCTGCTCCGCGCACCAGCTGAGCTGCTGCAGCCGCACCCTGGTGTCCAGACAGTTCCAGCCGTGTGGCAGGCGGCTTCGCGTCTGTTGCATATAGCATTTGGGGCACTGGCAATTGTCGCGCAGCCAAATCTCTGGAAATTGCATGGCCGGCTGCTCCAGGTGCAGGCGCAACAGCACCAGCTGCTGCTGTAGATCCCGACTGACCTGAACGAACGTCATGGCTTCTCCTCAAGCGGGCACAACCGCCGGCAAGGCCTAACAAGCTGCGAATGAGCTGAGTTTCGGCTGCGGCCGAGAGATCAGCCCATGGTGGGCCACAATAGACACGTGGCCTTTAGATTATGGAGCTGGGCTCGCCTGATGCCAGCTCGAAGTCGAGCACTTATCAATCCTTTGTGATAGCTCGGCTTGGTTTAGCTTGGTTTGTCGCTTTGTCAGCATAATCTGTGCGTTTTGTGAGCAGGGCTTTATATTTTTTTTTATACTTTTATTTAAAGATTTTTACTTAAAGCTGCCACACACACACACACACAGAGAGACAAGCAGCCCCCATGCAAAATTAAAAATGCAAAATTAATTTTGCACAAAATTGCAAACGCTTGCAATTTTTGCATAATTGTTTGTCATCAGCATGAGACCCTCCAACAGCGCCCCAATGGCGTCCCAGCCTGTAGCGACCCCGCCCAACAGCCCAACAGCCCAGCAGCCCAGCAGCCCTTTCACTTCATTGAAATGCCGTCAATCATTGTTAGGCACATTGATCACTTCATTCGCAATGTTGCACATTCACACACACACACAAGCACACACATTGCAACCATGTTGCCTGATTGCAATATCCCACTTCTGACAACACAATAACCATGCAGCATATATAGAGAAAAATAGCAACAACAACAACAATAACTGCGCGATTTTTAATTATCACTTTCGCATTTCACGTTCTGTTGTTGTTGCTTTCACACACACACACACAGACATATATAAAGATGTATCTGCATCTGCATCTGCATTTGTATCTGTATCTATCTATCGCCTGGGTATCACTGGCTTTTCCATTTCCATTTTCATTCAGCTCGCTTTCACGCCTGAAACAAAGAAACACAATCCGTGAATGCTCAGCTTTTAGCTTTGCCAAGAGTATTTACACTCACCAACAAATTAAAATCGGGCATATCGCAAATGTCTTTCGTTTGGGCACCGTTTTAAGGCGTATAATATAATAATAGGGAATGGAATTGAGCTACAATTAATGGTGTGTTTATTACTTTAAAAATCTTTCAGTTTTCATTTCTTTCTGTCTCTCTCTATCTCTATCTCTCACCATCTCTCTCTCGCTCTAACTACACATAATCTAGTACAATCCCAATCAGCATATAATATATGCTGCTCTTATCCTGATGGTAAAAAAAGAAATAACAAAAAAGCGTTATAATTCCCAACAAGTTTTATCAACGACAAAAATAGCTTTTCATAACTTCATTTGACACATGCAAAAAGTGTATTCAAATGCCGTTTACATATAAATCTTTTGCAGCACAAGCTGCTCATTTGGCTGAAGCATTTCATATTTCTATGGAATATTTTATGCATTGTATCTGGAGAGATGAGAGCGAAACGAGCGACGGGATATGGGAGGTAAGGGTGAAGGTGAAGGGGGGGAAGGGGCTGCCGCTGGCATCGCGCAACACCCAAAGCCAGAAACTTTATTGTTTTCAATTAAAAACATTTTACATGCAAAAACATTCTCGCATCTATGTAAACGAGTGCCTCGATCCATTCGTGTATTCATGGAATTCATGAAACGAACAGCAACAACAACAACAACAACAACAACAAGGCACACAATTGTTGCAATGAAGTGAAATGTAATGAGGTGTAATGAAAATGCATTCAAGTGTTGCGCCTGACAGTTTTCCACCTGCACTTAACAATAAACATAATCAACAGCAGCAATTACAACAACAACAAGAAGAGCACGAACATGTCATATAACAAACTGAGTGGTATCCATGGAGCTATAAATTTCAGCTTAGCCCTTCGGTCATTCGAGTTCCTTTCAATTTCAATGCGGCATCTTGTTTACATAATCACAATATCTCAATATATAAGCTGCTCAATTAAATGGCTTTGATAATTGGACTCACTAAGCTTCTCTTCTGCTCGCATTAAGTTCAATAAATTCGACACACACTCAGCTAAGCCCACCGCAAATGCAACAATTTTCAAATGCTTGTGAAAGTGAAACACTTACTCAAATTAAACCACGCCCAGGTGGGCGCAAAAGGCACAAAAACAGCATTAACTTGAATTAATTGCAGCAAATTGTTGCTTGACTGTCAATATACCCTGTATAAAGTAGTGCAAGAGCAAGAAAATTTATGGTAGCAAAGCTTTATAAATTGGGCCTTTCCTGTCTAAAAGACTAGCCCTGACCATGTTCTTTACATGGGGCTCAAATTCCTCACTTAAACCTGTCTCTGAGCTAAACCTGCCTTAGTCTTAACCAGCTTACTACTACATACAAGGTTCAAGCTTGGTACACAATCCTATCTCTGTGGCATGCCCCATCCTAGTCCCTCATCAGCTAAGCTTCAATAAATTGTTATTAGAGATCAATCAACCCATTTATGACAACTGCTCACAACAGGGTATAAATGTGGCCATAACAGTGCTGGGTAAATTGTTTGATATTTATGATTATCAAATCGAATTCGAGTGGCAAATAAATTGAATCGAATCAAATGAATGAAAATCGAATCAAACCAAATCGTTTCGCCCAGTTGTAAAGCCACTCAACTGTTGACACTTTATGAACGCGCGCTTTTCTGTGGACCTTTTATTGAATGCTTAAATTATTAATGAACTCGCAAAGCGCAGCTAAGCGGAAATGTGGTCTGTCAGCCTGTTTGTGTGTGTGTGTGTGTGTGTTGGCCGTAACAATGTTGGCTAACAGGCGCGACATTGCAACGGTGCGCACAATGGGCGCGCTTTAGGCCTAATTAGCCTCGTGGGCAGCATCAAAAGGGCCCAGAACAGGCAAACAGGCAACAAGCCGCAGAGAAAAGGCGACCGAATCGGCCTCTATAAATAACAAAGGCAGAACGCATAATTAGGCAACGATGTTGTTGTTGTTACTCCCTTGTTATACCCTGTAACCATTGCAAAGGTGTTAAAATGGGCATATTGGTTTTGTGCTTATTTATGTAACACACCGACTAAATAGAAATAGATACTGTCGATCTATAGATGCCCGCCTGTCTGTCCGTTTATATCGATAAATATATATATATCTGTTAAAAAATATCGATAAATATCAATAAATATACTGTATTGAAATATAACTTGGGAATTATTGAGGCAAGATACATCAAACTAGGTATGTGAGCTCCCGCATAGCTTACACAGATTAAAAGTGTTTTACACTTGGAAATTCATCCCAAGTTTCAACCTAAATTAAGTTATTGATTAAAGAAAATTTCATTTAAAAGCTAAAGCCTTGAGCTTAGGTAAATGTTCACTTTTGTGTGCCATAATTAAGCCCTGAAATGTTTGTAAAGATCTAATGACAAACGCTCGAAGTTATTCAAGAACAGTTTGTCGTGTGAGTTTGTAATTTTGTCAAGGTATCTCCCAGTCGTGTACTCCCAACTGGCGCACACTTGTTTGCTGTTGTTGTTGTTGTTGTTGGCACACTTGAAATAGCGCAAATTGGCGCGTTTTGTGGCTTGTGGCCGCCACGCCACGCCACGCCCACACTTGAGCCCATTCCCCATACCTCGTCCCCATCTCCGTCCCTCCCCGTCGCTGCGACTGCACTTCCGTTGCGGCCGCACCGGAAGCCCGGCCCGAAAAGAAACCGAAATCCTTGAGTGGTAACCGGCCTGCGCCCAAGATGCGCCACTGTGGGACACATAAATAAATGCGCCACAAATCCGTAAATATGATTAAATGCCAAATTTATTTACAGCTCCCCGGTTGGCTTTAAAATAAGATATATATACATATATATGTGGTTTGTACTCCTTTTTGAAAGGCCAACCGGGCGTGGCATAAGCCGCAGCCACCTGCCGGAAGCTGCGTGGCATCAGCAGCTGCTCCCCGTCTCCGCCTTCGCCTTGGGCTTAATATGTGGCACTGTTGTCGCCGGCGGCCAACTCGATTACAATTACGTGCGCTAATTGCACTTTAAACGCGTCCGAGCTTGTCAACGGCAACGCTTCGCATCCGCCACAGTCCGCTGCCTTCGCCGCCCGCACATTATTTTTTTTTTTTTTGCCTGCTGCCACTTATTTTTCATATTTTTCTTCCATGTTTTTGTTTTTTTTTGTTGCAGCCAACGCTTTTTTTATGGCATTTCCTGCGGCAGCAACTTACAACTACATAAATTTTGCAAACATCATGTTCCACATACATATATAAGTTGTTAGCTTTTCCAGGGGCGGCATGCGGCTTGGGGCAACGGCAGGCAGGCAGCCAGGTTGCCAGCACTACTTGTATTATAATAGCCTGGCACAGCTTTCCACTAGACGTCGCTTCGCAGCAGCCGTAATTCAAAGTGACGCTAAATTTAGTTTAATACACATGAAAAACCCACGGTGGGCAACAAATGTTTAGACATGTACATACGAAAAGTGAAAAAACATGAAATAACAGACTAATTTTGCTCAATTTGTGGTTTTTTAAACGTTTAATGCGTTAAAATTCGCAATGTGTTTAAGCATCCGAGCTGTAGAAAAGGCTTATAAACTTTTGCTGAAGCGAGATAGAGGAGATTCTTCTCGAAAAGGTTTTATCATCTTGAATTCAGAATTACGTTAGATTAAATAAAAGCTTTAATTGCTTTCAATAGTTATTAGTAGGCTTTCATGCGATTTCAAAGCTCATTTTATCATCTTCAGTTCGCAATTAAAAGTTTTAGCCAAATTGAAAGCGATGTTATTATTAACTAAGAGCTTTAATGTGCCTTTATTTTGCTAATTATAAGCACACAAAAGTAATAAATAAGCTTGAATGTGCTTTGAAAGCTCATTTTATTGCCTTGAATTCAGAATTAAATTTGTTATCTGTAAGCGAACGTTTTATGTATATCGCTTTTATGTGCTTTTAAAGTTTTTTCAAATCTTATAAGAATATAAACATATTTAACAAGCTTCCATGTGCTTTCAAAGCATTTTTTGATAGAGCTTATAAAAATAAGCTTTCATGTACTTTCCGAACTTTCCTACTGCAAAAGTAGTGAGCTTTTTAAACAGCTTAAGCTACAAAAGAACCAAAACAATATGAGCTTTCGGCTAATTTCTAAAGCACACTAAATTATATTATGCTCTCACAGCTAAATATTGCAACTTTAAGCTCCAGCTACAACTTAGTTGCTCAACTATACTTGCGATAAGTTTTAGCTGTACAAATTTGAACTTTGAGTGCACTCGAAAGAAAACTACTCTCGACAATTGCCGACATACGCTGGCGCCTTGTACCACTGTGCACGCTGGCTATATAAATAGCCCAACTGCCACGCTTGCCACGAGCTGTGGAATTGTAACGCCCAGCAAGTGGCCCCTATAATGGCTCAAGGCGTAAGTCCATAGCCTGTCCGCCTATGCGCCTGACTGCCAAGCCACCTGGCAACCCTTTCCGCCATGCTGAACATTTTGCTCTTTTGCTCATTTACACCTTTTATTACGTATGCGTGCGTCGTTGGCAGCAGCAAAGTTTGCAGTTTAGTTTGCCATTAACGTGGCCATAAGCGTTGGCCACACGACACAACGAGCCGAGCTGCCAACCTGTCCGCCCGCCTGCCCGCTTCCCTGCTTGCTATTCATATGCTAAACAGTGCAGCGAGGGCTGCCACAACAGTTGCTGTTGCATGTGGACAGCTTTGCTGCGCAAGTTGTGTGGCAACACGCGCTGAATCAAAGTCATGCATTTATGGCTCAATGCATTGCCTGTGTGTGTGAGCTGTATATACGTGTGTGTGTGTGTGTGTGTGTGTGTGTGTGTGTGTGTGTGTGCGTGTGTGTGCGTGCTGTCAAAACCGAAGTTCAGCTGCCAGCAGTTGCTGGCTGTGTTTCTTAGCCGGCTGCTTGCGGGCAAAACTTTTTAATGCGAAAAGTGCAAAGAAAGTGCAGAGACACATACACACACACACACTCAAACACACACCCGCACACACATGTCATTTGGCTGGCCCGTGTCCTGTGGCCCGGCTGCTCGCTGAAATGTCACTGCATTTTAATTTACTGCATACCTTGAGGCGACTCGGGCTTGGGCGACTCGGGCGGCGCGCATGTGGCAAGTGGCAAAGTCCAATGTACGCTGACTTGTTGCCTGCCACACACACAGGCACACACACACGCACACACACACACACGTAGCAGACACACTCATGTGCGTTTTGCATTTTACTGCAAATTAAAGGATTTCTTTTGCCTTTTGCCAAGCTGACAACTTAAGATACTTAGGCATAAAAAGCCTGTCATACCATGTCTGCCACAACAGCGCGACATGTGTGTGCGCATGTGTGTGTGTGTGTGGGTGTGTGTGTGCGTAAAGAGAATTAAGTGCGCTGCGCTTTGTTGAGAATCACTCGAAACAAAGCCAAGAGCTGCGGGCAGGCAGCTGCCCCCCTTCCCCCCTTACCGCGCCCGCCTGTCCCTAAAAGCTGCCACAGCTCGCTGCACCCTGCTGCTGCGGGGTCGCCCTTATATACAGTGCGTTGCCACGCCCACACTCTGCTTATACATATACATATATATTTGTTTTTTTGTTAGACCGTGCCAACACCTTTTTCGCCTGCGTCCATTTTATTATTTGTCTTGATTATTATTTTCCATTTGCGCAAAATTAAAATACAACAAAAATTCTGTAAAAATAAAGAAAAACAACAACAATAACAAGAAATGCAAACGCCATTCAGCCGCAAAGCCGCCACAAACAACAACACTGAGGCGGGGTGGAGGGGGGAGGGGGTAGGGGGCGTGTCGCTGGCTCTGTATTAGTGCGCTTGAATAATGTGAAACTGAAAACTTTTCATCAAAAATCAGCCAAGGGCTAAACTGGACGTGAAACAGGCAGATTCACCCACCCAGCCACACACCCACCCAGCCAGACAGCCAGCCAGTCGGACCGCCAGCTAACCCGCCTTCTGCTGCCACTCCCCCTCGACAACATACACCATCTTGGCAGCTAGAAAAACAAGAAACTCTGACAGGCTGCCATGAAAAGCAACGCTTTGGTGTGACAAATCAAAGACTAAAACATTCGCTTTGGTTAGAGAGCATACAGAACGCAGCGACTGCTCCAGCCCAGGAACTTGGACGCAGTTATAAGGAACTCAAAAATGGAATATGGTATATAACATGGTATATGAGGCTGGTAAAGGAACTACTGTATCATATTGCAGAAATGATAAAGGTATTCGGGCTTCTTAAAGAAATAAAACGAGCTAAATAATATTATATGTGGATATGCCCAGAATTTAGATAAGCTAACTAGTCAGAGCTTTTGTTGTATAAGATACCTGAACATGAGTAGAAAAGCAAAACGGAAAACTAAAAAGAAAATATATTTTAACATATATTTAAGATATATTTAGTTCAAACTTATCAAATATAAGCTTTACCTTTCGCATATAAAATAAGTTAAGTCTTATCTAATTTAGATTTCTACTTCTCTGATCTCTTCTGTATCTCAGATCGCTTCAATTCTGTAAGGGTATTTGCTGTTCGACTCCACTGAATAAATTGTATGTTTTTTTTAATAATTGTATATTGAACATTAAATAGAATAATTGACACAAAAAAAGGCTGTGCCTTATAAACAGAAATTGTTATTCATAAGTTGACATATTGAGAGTATAATTTATATATAACAAAAGTAACCCCCCCCCCCTCTATTTGCTTTCTGCCACATTTCATAAAATTAATTTCATTTAAAAATGCATAAAAATAACATGTAATTTTTACGGATTTTCTGTTCTTGTTGTTTTTTGTTTTGCCCCAGCTTATGAATAGTAATTTTTTAGTCTTTAAAAAATATATTTCACTTTATGCATTTGCAGTTAACAGTAAAAAAAAACAAGGCAAAACAACAACAACAACAAGCTGCATACCTTTCTGAATGGGACTTGGCTCTAATCAGAGCGCGCGCCTGCAAACAATGGGAACAGCATCAGCAGCAGCCGCACCCCCAGCCGCCCAGCTCTTACCCTTAGCTGTGCCGCCCCCTTCCCCTTCCCCTTCCCCTCTCCATCTACACACACACACACACACACACCGCTGCGACTTTGCTTTTAGGGCTGTGCGGGCGTGCGGCTGCGGCATTGTAATGAAAAAAGGGGACAGCTTTGTATAGGAGCAGGGGCTGGCTGGAGCAGGGGCAAGTTCTGTGGCAGGGGCAGGTTGCAGCGGGGCCAGGCTGCCGCTGCTTGTTGCTTTTGGCATTGTTCCTGCTGTTTGTTGCACATGCGATGCTTTATATATTTTTGCCATATATTTTACTCAGCACAAATTTATTTGCGGCTGCAATTCCAATTCCCAGCCCCCAGCCCCAGATCCTCCCCCCCCTAGTTGCATTTGTTATTGTTGCAACTGTAGCTTTGGTTAATGCTTTGCATTTTGTGGCCACACAGCGGCGGGCGGGCAAAAAGGCTGCGGCTGCGGCGGCTTTTTTTGGTGCTGCCTTTAAGTGAATCCTTGAGCAATTTGTCAGGCGCTTTAAAGAGCTGTCCACCCCAACCCCGGCCCGGCCCCGGCCAACGTGCCACACCCCTCTTTAAAAAGCTGCCAGTGACTGTGTTAATTGTTTTTGTTAAGTTTTTAATAACTGCAGGCAGGCAGCCGCTCGACAAGACGAGCTGCCCGTCAACACAGTTTGGCCTGCCATCAGTCTCATTATTTATTTGTAATTTAATAAACCAAACGGCGGAGGCTTTCACTTCGTTGTGTGTGTGTGTGTGTGTGTGTGTGTGTGTGTGTGTGTGTTGGGGGCAACCCTTCCGTGCCTTGGGTCAAACTGATTTCAACCCTGCCACGCCCACAGAGTGTTGCGACTTCTTCTTGGTAGAGCAATTGATTTTATGCGAAAACTTTAGATTTTTATGACTTTTTTGACTGCCGCAGGTCGCATCAAGAGATGAAAATATATACTAATACATATACGTACAGTAAAAACTCGCATGGACGGACAGCATGGGGCAAGTTTTGTCCGCTCAAGAGGACATGCTCCGGGCTGATTTTAAATGGCACCCTCAAGTGGAGTTTACGCTGAAGAGACATGTCCTGTTAGCGAGTTTTCACTGTAGTATATATTTAACAGGCCAGGCGTCAGCTGGAATTTATATGCCCCTGCGCATATTTTAATGAGGCATTAAAGCGTGATGCTGATTCTCACACACACACACACACACACACCCACTTACGTAATTTATGAGCAACTAAATATTTGCACAGGCTGTGGTGTGTGTGTGTGTGTGCGCGTGTGGGCGGGGCACAGCCCCCTTTTTAGCCTGGCCAAATGTTTGCCTGCGTTTGCCGTTTTTAACACTCGATTACTTTAAACGCTTTGCTGCTTGCTACGCATTTGACTTTGCCTGTCAATATTTGACTTTGGCTTAACTAGCAAACACACACAAACACACACACACACACACACACACGCACACACGTACACGTACGCAAAATTTGCCTCGGCTTGCATCAGCATATTTTTGCTGGCATTCTGTTTGCCCAGCTACCCCATTGGGCTTATGTAATGAGTATTTGGTTACACAAATCTCTGACAGCATCCACCACCCAACATCAACAATTTACCAGCGCCACCGTTTACCAGCTAACAACATTTACAACCAGCTGCCAGCTGACCCCGCACAGCTTATTGAAATGCTGCTTAAATTACTGAGCAAATGACTCATTTATCAAGTGGAATTCGCCGGCGTTCGATCCACTGACAACTTGGCCAACAAACCAATTATGCGCTTACAACGCGACCTGTCACACGCTGACAACAACAACAACAACGACAACTAACCACACACTCACACACACCACACACACACACATGTGCTGTGGGACTCCGCATGCAGATTAGCTGCCGTTGACTGTTGCCCGTCTCGGCCATTGGAAATTTCATTAAAAATGATTTAAGGCAATTTACGTTAGCCAGCTCCCCTCCCACACCCTCCGCCTCAATCATTCACAGCCTTCCACATGCCACGCCCCGCCATCACCTCTTCGGTATCGGTCGCTTTCAATGCCGGCGGGTGCATAAATTAAAACGTTTGCGCCTGGGGCCAACGGGCGTTGATTGCGCTCTTGCAACATGAGGCACTGCATCATGCAACCAGGCCATGTTTATGGCTTGCCCTTTCTCCCTTCCTCCCCCCATTATTCGCTTATTATTTTTGCTGACAGTTTTGATCATAGAGTTTTGAGCAATTTCCTGGTTGATTTCAGCGTTTAGGGCAAATAAATCGTTATTTGAAAGTTTCGAAAATAATCCAGTCAGCAGACTGTATCGCATTACTGTAAAACGGACATTCCTATTAGGCTTACAGTCCTCTTAGTTTGACATTTTCTCATAACGAGAAAACTTCTATTAAGCGGACACTACTCTTGGTTGCATCCCCACTGCTCCTCTGTGATGGTCGTTGTCCACACAAGAGAGTTATTTGGCGAATAGAGTCAAAAAAACCCTATATATTGTCATCATAGGTATAGATTGGGATACTGCAGATCTTATAGATCCAATATCATAGAGACCTTTAAATATGTTTATATTTCTCTCTTTTCTTTCTCACTCCCGTCTTTCTCTCTCTCCTCTCTCTCTCTCTCTTCTCTCTCTCTCTCTCTCTCTCTCTCTCTCTCTCTCTCTCTCTCTCTCTCTCTCTCTCTCTCTGTCTCTGTCTCTTGTTCGCAGTCACTTTTGTTGTTTTACAACACTGATTAAGTAATGCGCAACCCACATCCATAAAGGATTGATCACAGATTACCTACTTATTTGGTTTTTATTTTTTCCCAATCTCAACTAGATTTTGCAAACTCTTTTATAACATTAAAATTTATTTCATGGACTTTTTAGTCTGTCACAAAAGCTCTCAGAACTATGAAAAGTGAATTGAAACTAACAAATGCTGCGCTCTGCAAATCCGAGTCATAAGAAAACTGATTTAGCATTTTGCATGCAACACACGCCCATCCAAAAGGAGGGTCCAGACCGAGTGCAACCCGAGCCCAGTTTCCTATGCCGCAGTTCCTGCCACAATGCCTCCTGCTTGACTTTATGCGCAGCTGCAACGGCGACAAATATTAATATTATGATTATTTTTTCTACTTAAAACACGGCAACAAGGACACAATTGCTCTCTCTCTCTCTCTCTCTCTCTCTCTCTGTCTCTCTACGTCTCTCTCTGTCTCTGTGCTTAAAATAAATCGCTGCTATTGCTCCTTGCGCTGATCCTGCGTGGGTATATCCTAGTCGCTGCTGTCATGTATTTATTGTTGTGTGCGTTTAATGTCGCTTGATTTACATTAGCTTGAGGAAAAACAAAAGAAAATCGCAAAAACAGCAAATTGAATTTGCCGCACTTGAAAAAATTACAAAAAAAACGTGGCAGAGAATGAACAAGAGTTCGCAGCTGCTAGATACTCTAGTTAAGCATCTTAGTTGTTGGTAGATATATCAGTATATAGTATTTGTATAAAAAGACTTTGTTACGAGTGTGCTTGAGCTTGTCTGGGCGTTGAACCAAGAAGTGACAGCTCGGCGGTTCAAAATATATGTGAATATATACATATATATATATAGAGTTTATGCCGAGTGTGCTTTGCAAGCGTAAGCCTGTGTGGTTTGGGGCTTCTGAGCGTTGAACTAGCACGCGACAGGTCACCGGTTCAAATTCACCGCTGGGCTAAGCATCGAGCAGTAAGTTAAAGGCTTAAGCACTCGTGAAGACAACCTTTTTCTTTAACAAAAGATTTTGCTTTTACATAAAGCATATTTATTTAATAAACTAATAATGAAGCTATCTATAATTTAGTCGATATATAAGTATATTTTGTTGCACAGACTAGGGACAAAAAAAAAACCGAAAATATCATAGACTCTTTGTATAACGTTTACAAATCCCATATACACCTCTGCCACAAGGCACAGCGTATAAAAAAAATGACACCCAGCAAACGCGCCGCATAATATGCAAATAATCTAAAAATTTATAGGCTTTTGTTGAACTCCCACTGCGACTGCGACTGCTGCTACTGCTACTGCTACTGCTCCTGCTACTGCTACTGTTACTACTGCTACTGCTGCTGCCTGGGCTGTGGGCATCAGCTGTTGGTGCCTTAAGTTTGAGTGGCATGCGGTTAAGCTTAAGGCTTATTATCTTTTATGAACTGAACTTCATATTTGGATTGGCTAAGGTTTTGGCTACAGCCTGTAGATTGCCGTGGCGGGTGTCTTACGCATGATTGATGCGCTGCATGTGTAGAAGATAACCAAGCACAGGCAAAACTTGACATTTCTTCAATTTTGTGGGCTAAAGTTCAAGGCGTGGCAGTGCTGGGAAGAGGGAAGTGCGGAAGGGCGGCTGGCTAAATGAACAACAGCTTCTATGCATGCAGAAAATCCATTAAAACACTTGAGTTCCTGGCAGACGCGACGCGACGCGACGCCAATGCTCTCCAAACTGGCAACAACAAGAACAACAACAAATGCATTTCCGTTTATAGTGAAGGCTGCTTTGAAGGCTGCAACACTTAGACACAACAGCACTTTCCAACCGAACCCCAAGAGCAGCAAAAAAAAAAATAAAAAATAAAAATACGAGCACATTAAATGTTATTGATATTGCAATTTTTAGCATTTTGTAATTGAGGCAAGCGAAAAAAAAATGCAGCTAGCTATATCAAACAGCCATCAATTGTCTGGCCAAAACCTTGAGGCTGATTCCTTTGCTGCGGCTGCGGCTGCTGCTGCTGCTGCCAGGCGGATAACTGTCTAAATGACACTTAAGCATGTGTTTAAACATGCCAAGCACTTGCCTCACTCAAACTATGCAACAAGCTGCGGCAGGCAACAGTCGCAACAGGGTTGACAACATCACCAAAGTTCAGCCTGATGCTGCTGTCGATGCGCTGATAAGTCTTTAGTCTGTTCCCCCTCACAACAACTATATACATCTACACATATATATGTGTGTGCGTGTGTGTGTGTGTGTGTTGTCGACTCAAGTTCAGTGCGAAGGCAAGTGCCAATGTTGCCAATGTTGTTGGGTAAACTCATAATTGGAATTAATTATGCATTCGCACTTTGCGGACAACTTTTCGAGTGGTTTGAGTGGTTACTAGGCTACGTCTAAGTGTGTGTGCGAGTGTGTGTGAGAGTGTGGGTGTATGTATGCGGCTTTAATTGTCCGGGTGTGGGAGACGCTCAATGCCTAGAAAGAAGCCACAAGCAGTTCGGCCAGCAAGGGTTAAGTGCAAATTGCAGTTATCGTAAGTATTGTTCAACACTGGCTTCAAGTTTTCAAGTTTCTGGAGCTTGGCGCTAAAAGAGCACCGCATCATATCAAGAAGCATAGATATTAGACGCAGTTTAAACTTGAAGTAAACTTGATTTAATTCAAAAGGCATTTATTTTCTCTAGGGGTTCCATTTCCATTTCCAAGCTATTCTCGACAATTCTCTTCTTGATATTGTACAACACTGTTTTATGTTCGTTTCAAGCTAAAAGAAAACTTTAAGCATAAAAGCACTTAACTTAGTCCAAAACATTCTAAAAAATTGTATTAGTGTTTTCCTAACAAACAACATACTATTTTTTCAAATAAGTGTGGCTAACTTTAACAAATACACTTTTACAACACTGCTTGCTATAAATATCTTCATTTTAAAAGCTTATAGTAGAATTTTGATCTTTTTTTAGTTTGAGAAATTTAAAATGCTGTTCCTTAAATGAGAAATGAGTCTTAAATTTCAGCCCACATTTGTCCAAAATTGAAATCAAAAGCAATTTAGAGGCCACTTTATTCAATTAGTTGGACCCATTGTAAGCCCAGGAGCCAGGCACATTTATCTTTTTGTTTTTGGACTACTTTTTCTTCTTTTTCTTCTTTATTTTTTCGTGCCATATTCTAAGCTGTGTAATTTGTAGCCGCTTTGTGGCCAGATACTTGGACTGAGCAGCGCTGAGCACCGCCCACACCTGAGTCCAATAATAATAGAGGTATTCCCTTCATGCACGTATATGTGGCACAGCGTGTGGGACTTCTCTCTATTATTTTGCGTGTTTGCGTTTTGCATGCTTTGTTATGAATTCTTGTGAAATATGTTTGTCGAGGCTTTATTAAGCGGCTACTTACACGTGTTGCGCAACACGACAAGCCAAGAGAATGGGCGGGGTTCGGGGCGTGAATGGAAATTAATTAAATTTCGACTGCAACATGACAATGCGTTTGACAATGGCCGTCAACGATAAGCGATAAGCGCTAATAAAATGCAATTACCCGGATTCCAAATGCGCATAGAACATGGCAGCACAATGCCTGCTGGCTGCTTCTTCAGCTTCCCCCCCCCCTACTTCTTCTTCTTCTTCTTCTACCAGCTATTGTAGTTGCACAAGCCCATTGGCCAGCTCGGACTGTCAGTTATTTCAACGCTCCATTTCATTTGTTTTGACAAGCCAAAGACTTAAATCACAAATGACTTATGGAAAAAAAAAATCACAAAAAAAGAAAATAGAATGGAAAGGAAAGGAAAAGCGCGAAGAAAAATGACAAAAGCCGCAGCCGAGTGAAATGAGCGAAATGCCAAAGCCGGACAATGCCAAAGCAGTTGCAAACATGCCACCAGCTCCGCAATCGCAAGCCGGAGTCTTTCTCCCGGACCCGACTCGACTCGATGCGTCTGCGGCGCGTGTCGTGGGCAAACAAGATAATGTTACAGCCAGTCAACGCAAATTGAGCAGCATGACGTTGGGCATGGGCAAACGCATTCCCCCATTTTAGATACCCTCTAGAGAAAATACCAAAAATGAAAAGTTGCTTAATTGCAAGGCACATATACTAAGGACAATATAATATATTTAAGAGTATTTGAGAGTACCAAATGGACGGACGGACGGACGGACGGACAGACAGACGGACATGGCTAGATCGACTCGGCTATTGATGCTGATCAAGAATATATATACTTTATGGGGTCGGAGATGCTTCCTTCTGCCCGTGACATACATTTGCATTTTGCAAAAAACATAATACCCCTTTTACCCATTTTTAATGGGTTCAGGGTATAAATATAATTGGACTGAAGCAAAAAAAAAGTCTAAAATGGGCTGCTTACAAGTCTAGTCGGGTACTCGTTGTCCATTTTTGTTGTTCATTTTTCTAGGGTATCTAGCAGTCCACCGCCTGTTAGATCACTTGGATTTTAGTTCCTTTTTGGCAGAAAATGCAAATGAAAACGTCTCAACTTACGCGCTGACTGGCCACAGAAATATGCGGCTTGGCGTGGCGCTTGCTGTGGGTGGGTTTTTGGCCCTTCTTGGTGGACTAGCTGACTGGCCAAAATGAAAGTGCCGCCACATTCTGGCCAAATGCGCTGGCAACTAAATGATTGATCACGGGCATCAATTTACAGCCTTATTGCATTTGGCCTTCGACAAGTTTTTGGTCGCACTTTAAGCGAGAAAAAAAAAATGAAAGAACTTAAAGGCCAAAACTTGAGCAAATCTTGGCGAGGTATTTTCCTATGAACTTTTTTTTTGGCTTCTTCTGGCTTGGAACGTTTATGAAAATGTCTGGTACATGTTTCGCCTGCGCAAACAGAATGCGAGTGCTGCAATAAAATTCCATTACAGCCGCTTGACTTGAGAACTTGGCCAAAAAAAAAAACAAAAACACAAGCCAAAATTCGCTGCGAAGGCGAGTGTATTAAAAGGCAGGCGCTACGTGAGTGCATACCCAGTGTGAGTGTGTGTGTGTGTTGGCGTTTTGCATATTTTATGAAACTTGGCGAGCATTTAACGTCCCGCCCAACATACTCGACTCGGCTGCAAACTCATTACTTGAATTTATTTTGCACTTAAACAAAATGTTTCATTTGCCACCAAATGTGGCAGCAACAGCAGCACCAGCAGCAGCGTCTGTGTTGCGGCACAAAGTGTTGCCAGCTCAGCTATGCAATATGGTTTCTTTTCCTGCATGCCGCTGCCCTTGCAACACCTCATGCCACACGAAGCTCAGGCACACGCCTCGTTGGCCGATGAACAACTTCGAACGGCCGCCAGCCAAATGCTGTCCGCATCCTGGTCGGGCTGTTGCCGTCGCTGCTGGACACAGTCCGCATACTCCCTGATCCGTCGCAGCTGTTGCAGGGCGCGACCGGGAACAACATCTCCGTCCAGCATGGGGCAGCGCTCCAGCGGCTCGTGCACAAAACCGCACACATGGCAGATATTTGCTGCGGCCTGCAACATCTGCGGATTGTGCACGCAGGCGGCCAGGCTGTGCGTGGAGAGGCACTGATCAATGCTGCTCAGCTCTGGACTGGATGGCAGGTGGGGCAGCTCAATGCCACAGCGTATGCACTTCTCCAGCTTCGCCGCATCGCATTCGCATACTGAACACTCCTCATCCGCCTGCCGCTGGCGGCAGGTGCGACGCGGCTTATAATACAAGCGCTGAAGGCGAACTTTGCGCTTCCTCGACTGCTGCTGCTGCTGCCGCCCTGTCCCCTTGTTGCCCCTGCACCGGCGCGATCTATCTCCAGCTAGCCGCTCGTCAGCCTGATCGCCGGACACCATCGATTCCCGCTTTTTATTGTTAAAGAATCTGGCATGAGCCGCAAATATGCTCTGCAAATAGCGCATCGAATACCGATCACTCATGCGCCTCAGCTGCCTGTGGGTCATGGACTCCAATGAGACTTCGCTCCAAAGTGTCTCATCCATGGAGGATAATTTACTTCTGCGCGCCGTCTGCTCGGTGACATTACGGTAATTGATCGAGGAACGCGCCGTTATCGTCTCATCTAGATATTGATCGAAGGAATCGCTGCTCTCCTGTTGGTGCAAGGGACTCTCCGGAGCGGGTTGCTCGTTCAGCGCTAGTTTGGCGCCCTTTTGTATGGCCTCGCCGACAATTTCGTTGATATATTTCAGATAATTTTCGCGCAATATTTTAAATATGGCCACTTTGGGTATGCCCACACTCTGTAAATCCTGATAGACGCTGGCCAGATTTTTCCACATAAAATGCTTGTGCACGGCGGAGACAATGGTTTCCTTGTCGGCCAATATGTCCATCATGCTGGGTCCCTGTATCACGTCCTTGAGCAGCGATTGAATTGGGCGATATTTGTCAATGTCTTTCGTTTCCAACATGCTCATTAGCGACTGTCCGGCATGCCGCTTGTTTCTGGACGCATTCGTTAGATATAGACGCCATTGGGCATTCTTTAGTTCCTGCCTAATGCCGGCGGGCACAGATTTGTTGCGCAACAGCTCATTAACATCGTCCGTAACACGTTCCTTGGATGTTATGACAAGGCTGGGCTCCTGCGAAGGTAGAGCCTCCAACTCCTCCTCGGCTGGGGGCACCGAATACTCTGAGCTTTTCCGCCGGGTTTGCTCATCTTTTTTTTTCTCCACCTGCTTTATCGGCTCCTGGTCCTGCATCATGCTGTGCATTTTCGATATCTTGGCCCTGATCCTTGGCGTCTTCTCCTTCTCCGACTGCATGGGTTTCATGCGGAAACTGCGATTGCTCAAAAGACTCTGACGGAATTGCACTGAAGTGCGGCCGACGAAGCCAATTGGTGTTTTCGAACTGCCCATTGCTTGGAATTCCTTCTCAAATCTGGCCAGCTGATCGCTGCCAAAGGCTTGTTGCGTGAGTCTTCTGGCTTCTAGTTTATCCTTCAGATCCAAATCAAGGTCCAACATCTCCTTGACTGTTACCTGCAGTCCCGGCTCGGGTCTCTGACGTCTTAATGACAGATGATGATGCGCCCAACGCGTGGGCTTTTTCGGTTTCTCCCTCTCCGGTTTGGTTATTTTACTGATATTCGTTTTAAAGTGTTCCAATTGCTTGAACGATAGCATTTCATTTTTTGACTTTTTTTTAAAGTGCTTGGCACGAGCTGTCGACTCCTTGGGCTTGACTTTATGCTTTGGGTGGTATGACTCGGGTCTGATATATTTGGGTAGTTCAATGTATTGGGTAATCAAATGATGATGATGCGCTGGATGTTTGGCTTTTGCGTGCCGCTTGCGCAACACCTCCGAATCCCAGAAGGTGCTTAAATTGCTGATATTATCTTTCATCGATTGCCATCGCTTATCGGGCTTCCATGCTTTGTCCAACAGATATTTGCGTATCTGCTCAGCTTCCGCTTTGCAGAACTGCAATTGTGCCGAGCTTATTTCCCAGACACCGTATCGTATGTACCGCCTGCGGAGGGCCCTGTGGAACATGCGAACGGCGTGTGCGATCACCCGGTTCCGTTTGGGCAGTACTCTAAATTGTTTGCGCAATTCACGCAAGCGTTCGTTCAATGCGAGCTCCCGTTTGCGCAAACTTTGAACTTTCAGCAGCTCCCGTCTGTGCATTCTCTGGCATTTGCGTAACCATTTTGTGTACATCGTCCACATGCGGCTGAACTGCGCCTTCCTCTGGGCAATGGCCAACGCTTTGGTGTCCGTCAGCTTTATGTCGATCAGTTTGCGCAGATCATCCAGCAGCACTTGGCGTATCCGGCGCATCGAGAACAGCCGCTGGCGTGCCTGCCTTTTGTATGTCATCAACCGATTGTTCTTGCGGCTGATCTGTTTCCGGAGCAACAGCATTAGGAGCCAACGATCGGACAGCGGATGCATTTTGTCGCAGCTGCTCAATTAACTTTCTTTATTTATCCTTTTCTGTTACGTTTTATAAAACACTTTTGAGTTAATCAAATCAAAGTTTATTTTTTCACATTTGTTACATACACAAAAAAATTTTGAATTTTATTTCAATATACAGATTTTAAAACTAATTCCCTTCAAGTGTCTTACAGCATGAAACCGTTGAGGCCCAGATTAAAGTAGTTTTTACTTATACCCTGTACCTGTTGAATATGGCTAAAAAGGGTATATGAGTTATGGGCAAATTTAGCATATACCAGCTCAGACTTTACAAAGACATGGATTTAAAATAATTTTTAATTATACCCTGTACCCATCGATTGATTATATGTAAACAGGGTAAATTGATTTTGTGCAAATGTATGCGACAGGCTAAATTAACCAGATCCGACTTAAAGCATAAAGTAGTATGGATATAAAATAAGTTTTCAAAATAACCTGTAAAACTTGAAAGTGTCTTAATGGGGTATATTGGTTTTGTGCCAATGTACGCAACCGGCAGAAAGAACCAGCTCCGACTCCATAAAGTTTTATGGATTATAATGATGTTATATTATTAATTATATACCCTGTACCTATTGAATAGGGATAAATGGGGTATATTGTGTATACATATATTATATTTTTTGTTCAATAGGAGGGATCGGTTGAGAAAAATGAGTTTTTGTATGACTAAGTATTCTGTTTTCCAAGACATTTTCATCAAAGTCAGCATTTACGAACTTCTCTATACTCACATATCTGCAAAGCCGTAAGACAAATGTCTAGTACGGTATTAAGACTTCGGTATTCTTTCTAAGTTATTCTTAAGAGTTAACCATAATTGGTTGATCTTAACGAGCTGGCTTATGCTGGGCTTAGTCATGGGTCCAAGCAACTAGCGGGGCTTTTCTTTTAATTTTGTGGCAATGTAAATCACCGACTAGCTCAAACAGCCCAAACGTCACGCAAGCCGCGGCGCCTTATCAGCGAAGGCGACCCCAAACAAGTTCAAACAAATGTAAATCACAATCACATCGTGATTGGGAAGCACAGCAGCAGCGCCAGCTTCGATAGCAAACTAGGCAGCTGGTATAAAAGCCATGTGGACTCCAACAGAGCATCAGCAATCAACCGCAACAGCTTGAAGCAATCAAATCAATAAACAAAACCAAATCAAACCAAATCGAATCAAAAAGATGACGTTAATGTTCGCCACCTGCATCATTGTCAGCTGCATTGGACTGCTGGGAGTTTCTGCAGCACCAATGCAGCCACAGCCGGCGCATCTGGTCAACTATCCGACGGTGCGTGTGCGCCGTCAGGTGTTGGGCGGCGCGCTTACCTCGAATCCAGCGGGCGGGGCTGATGCGCGCCTGGATCTGACCAAGGCCTTGGGCACGCCAGATCACAATTTAATTGGCCAGGTGTTTGCTGCGGGCAATACAGAAGCCGGCGGACCAGCTGCCAAGCCCGTCACCAGCGGCGCCACTTTGGCCTACAACAAGTAAGTTCTCTAAACGGCTTTTGGGTCAAACATATCAACTAATATCCATTGCACACAGTCAGGGACTGGGCGCGGAGCTGACTAAGACGCACACGCCGGGCGTGCGGGACAGCTTGCAGCAGACGGCGATTGCGAATCTGTTCAACGATGGCGTTCACAATGTGGATGTCAAGGCGTTCGCCTCACAGAATCAGCTGGCCAACGGCCTCAAGTTCGATCGCAATGGCGCCGCCCTGGACTATGCCCATATCAATGGACATGGCGCCAGTGTGACGCACAGCAATATACCCGGCTTTGGCAAACAACTGGAGCTGGCCGGTCGTGCCAATCTCTGGCAGTCGCAGGATCGCAATACGCGCGTGGATCTGAGCAGCACCGCCTCCAAGTGGATGAGCGGTCCACTCAACGGCAGATCCGACTTTGGCGCCAACCTGGGTCTGACCCATTATATTGGCTAGGAAGGAGTCAACTATTTCTGTGCCAGGAGCTGACTTTTTTTCTCAATTCGAAAAGGGATTTTTTAATCTAGCTTAATTCAATTACTCAAAAATTTATTGTTTGCTTTTTATTAGTTTGAAATTAAAAATAAAATATTTTATTTATATGCGAAAGAAATCCTATATCTATTATATTAATTATATAAGTTCTTCATTTATTTCAAAAAGTCTCACTTTCACGGTCGGAAAATAAGTGGAAAACGTTTATTGAAAGACTAAACCCGTCTAATTTCTTGAAACGGCCTTAACATATATAAAAATAGAATAATTTTAATAATCAAATGAAGGGAAAAACAGAAAAAATAAATTGGATTTAAAGACCAATAAAAGCTCTTGCCTGCTGCTCGCCCACCTCCTTGAAGATCTCCGCCGTCCTGAGCAGCTTGATAAAGCGTGGCGTATAATCCTGATAAGCCTGCTGATCATCGACATCATCCCTGACGCTGCTCCTGCGCAGCACATTCTGCAGCTGGGCATAGCGCTGCCCACGCTCCAGCGTGTCCGACATTTTGCGCAAATAGATCAGATCCATGAGCAGCTCGTCCCGCACACTGGCCGCATGCTGTTGCTCCTCCAGCGGCAGTTCCTCGTATTGGCGCAACAGCTTCTTCACAATGCGTGACTTTTGCTCAATGTTCGCCGGATCCAGGTTGCGCACGTGTTGGTTGTAATCATCGGCGAGCACACGCAAATTGGCCTCACGTTTGTCACGCGACTTTTGCTGCTCGGCCATCGTTTTCATGATGATGTTGTAGAACTCGACCAGATCTGGACGCAATGGTATGCAATTGCGCTGCTGCATCTGCTTATCGATTATATCGCTAATGGACTCCATGGTGCGACGCAGCATTTCCTCCTTCTCCTGCAGCTCATTCTCGTTCTTATTGTTGCGTATCTGATAGAAATTCTTGGGATGCTTCGCAACGCACTTGTTGTTACGCGTTAGCACCGTGGCCAGCGCATCCAGGCTGGGATCATTGCCGACCATTTCAAAGACAGCAGTCACAATATTCTCGGACAGCCGACCCGTTAGTAGCTTGTTATAATTCTCGGAATACGGTTCGTTTAGGGCCAATTTGCGAGCGCCCGCAGAGCACTCGGCGCTGGACTTGGCATCGGCATCGCTGGTGTTGTTGCTGCAGCTGCTGCTGGGCATTGGCTTTAGTTGTGGGCCAACTGTTTACCCCCACCCCGGCACTTACCTTTTGGCCTGCTCGGCTTTAGCTTTTTTGGCGGCAGTCGACTTTTTCTTTTCGGCCCGTTTGCCGCCCGTTTTGCCCTTCGCCTTGCGCTTATCCTTGCACTGCTCCTCGCTGCGCTGCCTAGCCTGCCGCGAGTAACGCTCCTCGCTGTCCAAATCCTCATCGTTGTCATCTACCAGTGCATCCTGCAGCGTGTAGTAGGCGTCCGCATTGAGTCGCTGCTGGCTTGGCTGCACGCAAATCGAACCGTTGCCATAGATCTGCTTGGTTCGCGGATCGGAGCAGACGCGCGCATTTAGGGACACGTTCAGCTTGACTGCATCGGGACTGTTGCAGGGATTCGATGCCTGTTGCTCTTCTGCGGCTGGCATTGCAGTTGTTCCCGATGCATCAGTTGAGATGGGCACACAGTCCGGATTTATGGTGCTGCCGCCGACTGTTGTTATCGTCACGCAAGGCTCATTCATCACGTTCAGCTTGTTGCCCTTGTTGAAGAGCGGCCCGAAATAACGATGCACGCCATACAAGGGCTTCAGCTGATTGGTTTCCAGACTTGCCGCCGCCTGCTGCTGCTGCTGATGCTGCTGTGGCATAAACTGTTGCTGCTGCTGATGCAACTGTGGCTGCTGCTGTTGCTGTTGTGGCTGTTGCTGCTGCAGCTCTTGCGGCTGCTGCTGCTGGGCCACTGGCGGCTTCTGCATCTTGGCCAGCTCGTTGAACAAGTGCGTCAAATTAAAGTTGGCCTTAAAATTGTTGGCCTGCTGTTGCTGTTGCTGCTGCTGTCGCTGCAACACTTGCGGCTGGCATGGCTGCAGCTGCTGCGGCAGCAACTGTTGCTGCGGTACAAAAGGCTGCGGCTGCGGCTGTTGCTGCTGCTGTAGTTGCTGCTGCTGTAGTTGCTGCTGCTGCTGTAGTTGCTGCTGCTGCTGCTGATAGACCAAGTTGTTGTTGCGCTGATTCATCATGGGCACCTGATAACGCGAATTGGAGAACGTATTGCTGTCAACGGTGCCCACTTCCTGTGCTGCTTCCCCTTTCTTAAAGCTCGAGCGCTGATGTCGCGGATAGGGCAGGCCATCGCCCTCGGTATCCTCCTCTGTTTCCAGCGTTAACATGCCGTTGCCCAAGCTGCCAAAACCCACGCGATTGCCATTATGATCCTCAAAGGAGTCCAACAGCTTTGATCTGCGCTGGGTGGCGTCCTGCAGATCTGACTGGGCCAGCGGCGAAAGCTGCGGCTCCGACTGCGCCTCAGATTGTGGCTCTATTTGTGGATTGGACTGTGCGTCTAAATTTGGATATCTTTTAAATCTTTGCGCCTCCGACTGTGACTCCGGCTGTGCCTGGGATTGTGGCTGTCTCTTCGACTGCCCTTCCGACTGTTCCTCCGGCAGGACCTCCGAATGTGATTGTGCTTGTGGTTCCATCTGTGCATCTGCCTCGGTGCTCGCCTGTTGATTCAACTGTGTCTCGGATTGTGGCTCCAGCTTTGGATGTCTTTTAGATCTTGGCTCTGGCTTCAACTGCGGCGCCGACTGACCCTCCGACTGTAGCTCCGACAGTGCCTCCGACTGTCTCTCCGAGTGTGACTCAGAGTGCCCCTCCGACTGTCCCTCCGATTGTCCCGCCGACTGTGGCTCCGACAGACCCTCCGACTGACCTTCCGAGTGGGACTCGGCCTGCGCCTCCGACTGTCCCATTGACTGTGGCTCCGACAGACCCTCTGACTGTCCCTCCGAGTGGGACTCAGACTGCGACTCCGACTGTCCCACTGACTGGGGATCTGACTGTCTCACCGATTGTCTATCCGACTGTCCCTCTGACTGTGGCTCCGCTTGTGTCTCTTCTGGCAACTGGTCCACAGAGCGTTTGCTGCGTCGCTTATAATGTGGCGTCTCATTGGCCACGTTAGCATTGTGGTTGGACTTCTGGCGATGCACTCTATGCCAGCTCCAGCGCTTGATGTGACGCTTATCGCGATCCTTGTCGCTGGAATGCTGTGAGATCTTATTGGCCAACAGCTTGACTACGGCATCCGGATGACTCTTGCAGATGCCGCTGCGTGGCACCAGCTCTGCCACATTACGTGGCTCCTCTCGCTTCAGTTTGCCATTGTTGGCCTTCTGTAAGCCATCGTCCTTTTGCTTGGCCGCCAGCGGACCCATCGGCTGCGCCTTGTCCACCACCTGCGATTTGGCTTCATTGATTCGTTGAGTCTGGTCCACATCTGGCATTTGCATCTGCGCCTGTGCCTGCAGCTGCTTGTGCTCATTAACATTGACTGCCTGCAGGTGCTTTTCCGGTGACTGGACATCCGTTGCGGTCGCCTTGACTTGTGTGTTACCCTGTGGCTTGGGCGCCACAATGGGATCGACGGCTTCGGCTTTGACAGCTGCTGTTTGTTGCTCCTCTTTGGCCTCATTACCTGTTGCCTGCACTTTGTCGCCTGCTGCTGTAGGAGCAGTCAGCTTGGCCATCAGATCCTCCGCCTCTGGCAGTTTGTCCTTACTTTGCTCTGCATTAGCCTTGTCCGCATCCAATCCGGTTTCACTCTGCTCCAGCAACTGCTCCGGATGACGCTTGTAGCGATCTCGCTCCATCTTCAGCTTGGCATTCGCATGCGCATAGTCCCGCAGATTGGGCAAGCTGCGCTGCTGGCTAAGCGCGGGGAACTGTTCAAAGTGTGGCAAACGATAATCGTAGCTTTGGGGCGTGTCCATCAAATGATCATTCGGGGCATCCAGACTGGAGCCGACACTGCCGTCTAGAATGTTGAGCGTATCATATGATGATACCGGGGAATTCTTTTCATCCTCGCCATTCAGCTGCCGCTGCTGCAGCTGCTGCTGCTGTGCCTTCTGACGCTCCCGCTCCAGCTTCCGCTCGCGTCGCATTATTATATCATCCACAAAGTGGGCGCGCAGCGTATCGGTAAGCGCATTGCTGGGCAGCGAGGGTCCCATGCCCTTGCGCATTAGCCTGTTGCTCGTCTTCAGCTTGATCTCGTTCATCGGATTAAAACCGGTGCTGGAGCTGCGCTTCTTTAGGATGCCGTTGGGATAGCGCGTTTTGGACGATCGTTCGGCAGCCTCTTGTTCGATCTTGGACAGCTTGTAGTTGGCCTCGTGGGACAGATTGTTGGGATTGGATACGCGCGCGACATGTAGGCGTGCCAGCGTCTGTTCGTAGACACCATCTGGCACTGGCTCGTCGCCATATTGTTTTAGCTGACCGGACTCCGTGTTTGGCTTGGCATTCTTTTTGTCCTCTGCTCGACTTTGCTCCATTTCCTGATTGTGCAGCAGCCTCTGCACATGCTTCAGCTTAATATCCAGCTCGGTGGCGCCACCGCGAATCACCTCGTATGGCTGCTTCTCGGGCAAATGTTTGACGGGCAGATTCATATCCGTCAAGTCCTGGTACTTTTTCTTAACCTTGCCCATCTCGGTTTGCTCCATGGCTTTGCCATAGCTGTCCCCATACACCCTAGACTTCAGCTTCTCACTGCCGCGTGAGTATTTGCCAGAGGAGGAATCAACCAACGCTGAGGTTTCATCTGCTTTGCCAGAAGCTACACCACCAGCTGCTACTGCTGCTACTGCATCTTCATCTGCTGCTGCTGCTGCTGCTGGTGCTGCTGCTGCTGTTGCTCCTTCGGCTGCTCCGGCTACTTCGGCCGCACCTGCTGCTGGCAGCACACGCACCACGCCCGCTTGAATGTCACGAAACCAATCATCCGCCGCCTGCTGCAGCTCCTTGTCATCCTTCTCTGGAGCCGTTTCCTTATCGCCGGCCTGAGCGAAACTGGCCAACAGATCATCTATGCTGTTGCGTCTATGCCTATATACCTCGGCGCCCTGCACATCGCCATAATTGGAGCGAATCTCGTGCAGCTGCTCATGCGCCTCTTTTACCGAATTGTGAAAGCTGCGCAATTGTTCGCTGCCCGCTTGCGGCTCCGCCTGCGGTGCCAGGGTATTGGTGGTGCCTGTAAGCACCATTAGGGTCCACCAGAACTGTATAAAGATCATGCTCACCAGCTGAGACGAGTTTAAATTGACTTACAAAATATATATTTATACATGTATATGTATACAAAGCCGACAGCAAAACGAATTCAATTGAAAAGTTTTGCGCCAACTGCCTGCGATTGAGTTTTCATTAACTTGGCAACAGGTTGTCGTTGTCTGAATGTGGTGCAGGAGGGATGCTCCAAGCGAGGGGGGACGGGAGGGAAGCCAACTTTTTGACAGCCACTGATAAGAGGCAAAGAGTCGTGAGTCGAGTGCAGCATCCATGTGGCATTGTGTGCAAGTTTTTGCACGGCGGCGGCTTCCGACAGCCACTGCCAGCTGTTTAACATGAAATGTTCTTTGTTGCCAATACACAACACACACACACACACACGCACACTCACACACGCTCACACGCACACACATGGCAGTCGCATTGTTGGCTGCGCTTCCCCATGTAAATCACATTTTTGTTTTATGCCAAAACTTTTGCCCAGCAAGCAAATGAAGCTGGTTGGGGACGCGGCCATGGGGGCGTATGCGCAACGACAATAACATTTCCTATTTCCGCCTGGCTGTCTGTTTGTCTGCATATGTGTGCGTGTGTGCGTGTGTTTGTGTGCGTGTGTATCAATGCCAAAGTCGGCACAATGCACGCCTCGAAATAATTGAATATTATCAAATGTGCTGGCAACAACAACAAGAGTCTCTCGTGCAACCGCTTTGGCAGTGAACCACAGTTAAAACTAATGTAATTAGCGGCTTGATTAAAAGTTTTGCGGCTTGACTGAAGCGCCAATCCAGCCAAACAAAGCTATCCAAATTAAATAGATTGCCAGCCCCAAGAAACACACACTGAAAGGCTGCTGCCAAGGACAATCGAGTTCTAAGGCATAAAGGAAAGATCATAATTGGAAGAATATATGAAAATAAACTATAAGTTTCGCCTTCACTTGAAATGGAAATGAACTTAACATGATTTGGCAAAAGACTTCAAAACGGGCTTTAATCAAATCATAAGCCATGAGGCACATTCACTCGTTAAGATAAGATAGAGTCTGCATATTATATAGAGACCTTATGTACTCGAACTTTAAGTGCATTTATAAAAAGGCTCAATTCCCGAAAGTTATTTATATAATATATATAGTTAGTGGGATCGGGGATGCACAAAACCAATCTACCCTTTTTAACCATTTTCAAGGAGTACGGGGTATACAAAAAATATATTATTAATTTATTATAATTACAGAAATACCTAAAGCAACTTTCATGTCCAATTTTCTTAATAACTTTTATCACTCCACAGACTTGATTTACACGTGCCACACATTGTGGCAACATATTTATTCCCCTTTATTCTGGCTGCATTATTTTGGGCCATTGTCTTAACTTAAAGCTGGGGCGTTCATTTGGCTGCTGCTGCTGCTGCTGTTTCCACATCGACGACTCGGGCAGCAGTTTTTGAGCAAATGGTACAGCAATTTTTACTTATGCCTCAATACTTTTGCCTTGTCCACGGCCAGTGGAAAAGCCCGACGGAGGAGGAGCAGGAGCAGGAGGAGGAGGCTGTACGGGGGAAAAAACACAGAGCGACATGACAAAATGAAAAAGGATACTTGGGAAACAGGATACTTCATACCGGACCGTTGGCAGCGCGGGCGTGCATCAAAAAACATGACATGGCACGAGCCATTTCGTTTGTTTTTTCTATTCTTACTTCAGCAGCTATGCCCCTCTCCCCTCCCCCTCCCCCTCCCCCTCTCCCTCACCCTCTCTCTGACTATCTATTGCGCTTCATTTTTTGTTTTTTTTTTGGGCTGCGTCCAAAACATATTTTTTATATTCTTGTGCGCTTTGAGTAAAATATTATGTTACAGCCAAACAAAAACTTTTGTGTTGCACTTTCAGCTGCGGGCGTAAAACAAAAAAAATCTTTCAAAAAAAAAAACAGCACCAACAAAAGTGTAAGAAAAAATGTTCAAAAATATTGCAAACTTAGTTAAACGCATTGGCCAAGTGTTGTGCTTATGCATATTCAAAATGCTTTGAGGGCCGCTGCAAGCCGCACACAAGCAATTCATTAAGCGCAATTGAAAATGGAAAACGGCAAATGGAAAATGGAAAATGGAAAATTACTGGGCAGCCAAAGGTTGTTTGGTTCTTGTTGCAAATGCTTTGGACAGTTTACGAGCCGCAGACGCAGACAACACACGGGTCCAAAATGTCGATGGCTTGCATATTTACTACTTAGAAATGTTTCATTTTATTGGTCTCGAAATGAACAAATGGAGCACACACACACACACACACCACACACACACACACACAGCACACACATGTGGACTATGTGCTGTTGACTCCAAAAAATTTTGCATAATTTATGAGCGCAGCGCAAACGGCGGCAACACACGAGAGGACTTCAACTCACACACACACACACACACACACTCACTCCCTTCCTCCCCTCCCCCTCTCTCCACACTTGCCCCACACACAACCAACTGATTTAAATGCAATTGCATTGAAGTATGTTGTCAGTTGAAGGCTGTGGCCCAGCATGTGGATGCCGCTCACGTGCCGCAAGCGCACAACAGCAAAATTGTTGCATATAAGAAAAACAAAAAAAAAATATATATGTATATGTACATATGTATAAGATTGAGAAATATACAAAAAGAAAAGGTGCCCGTTTGGGCAGCTGCATTCCATACAATACCTATCGATGTCGGCAATTTCTTTTCATTTGCCAAGGTGTTGAGACGTATGTGCTACGTGGCCGGGTCAAGGAGCTTGCACGCCTTCAATTCTACTCACCCCGCCCCCCCCCCCCTGGCAACCCCTCCCCCCTTGGTCTACACAAGTGTCGTCTAGTGGCGACTGCCTTTGCCTTGGCAAACAACCGACAAATTTAGTGTCTTTTGTGCATTTTTAAAATGAACAAATTTATGTGACACGCTGCGCCAATTGATCAAATTAAATAAACATGAGACCTGGCAAAAGTATCTGCATCTATCGAGAATTTGAGAATTTGAGAACTGAGAACTGAGTGTCGAGTGCATTCCCAATGCCGAACAAAGCCAAGAAATTTCATTTTCCGCAAATGTAAACGACAAACTGAATTTAGATTCAATCATTCATTTTTAAGCACTGAAATAACAATTTTGAATTCTCTCAGAATTCATATGAGTTTCATTTTAGATTTTTTCTTCAGGGTTTCTTCTCAAAATCTTCTGAGACGTCTTCGGGCATACTTCTGCTTTTCCACCTTTCTTCTAAATTGCTTCTATAATTCTTCCGGTATTTCTTTCAGAAATTCTTCTATTATACTTCTGGATCTCTTCTGTATTTCTTCTAGATATCTTCTGTTATTCTTCTGGCATATTTCAGAAATTCTCCTATCATTCTCCTGACATTCTTCAGGCATTCTTCAGAATTTCTTCTGTGTTTCTTCAATTTCTTCTGGCATTTTTCAGAAACACTTTTACAATTCTCCTGGCTTTCTTCTGGGTTTCTTCTAAATATCTACTGTAATTTTTCGGATATTTTGCAGAAATTGATTCTTCTTACAGTCTGCTTGGCTTCTTCTGGATTTCTTCTAGATTACGACAGTAATTCTTCCTGGTATACCTTTGAAACTCCTATAGAATTCTTTTCGCATTATATTACAAATAGGATCCTTTCGGATTTTCTCAGACATTATTTTGGAATTCTTCTAGTATTATATTGGCTCTGATATTCTTTCAGATGTCTACAGAAGTTTCTTTAGGCATTCTTTCAGCCCTCTTGTGACATTCTTCTAAGCTTTTTACCACATTCTTCCGCTATTCTTCTATCCAAATCTTGCCTAGCATTCGTCTTCCATTTTCTATCATTTTGCTGGCATTCCTCAGCAAATCTTCTGCTATTCTTTGGACCTTACTTGGAAAGTATTTTGCCAATATCCGCAGGCAATGTTCATCTTTGGTAACTATTTAAAGTACTTTGCAATTAATGTTTTTCTTGCCAAATTGGAATACTTAAGCAGGCTGGCAATCAATTTGTGCCGCAATGGCTGGCTAATTTGCGATAATTAACTAAATGCCAAGCGGCACGTGCCGCCAAGTTCATCCAAATCCCATAAAGCAATCACATGCACTTGCACAACTATTAAAACTCCCAGGCGGACGGGCAACAGAATTTCCGTTTTTTTTTTCTTTTCCCTATTTTTTTTTTATTTGTTTCTTTTTTTATGCCTGTGTTTTGGGCGCTGTCAGGACCATTACGACTTGCTACATTTCCTTTTGCAACTTCTTTTGGGGCACTCGCCGCCTGCCCTTGCCCGCCTTTTGGCAATTTTCCATATGCAACACGCAACAGACGTTTTTATGTTTTTCTGTGCGGCAGCGCACACATAAAAAATAAACGAGCCAAACTGGAGATGGAGCCATGGACAACCGGCTGGAAGGAAGACCGGGCCAGCTCAGGGAAATAGCAAAAACCAACAAAAAAAACAAGTAAGAGATTCTAGTCGGGAGCTCCCGACTAGGGGATACCCTGAACCCTCTTCTTCCAACACCAAATGCAAATATATATACTATTCTAGAAGCTACATGTCAAGTTTAGTGACTCTAGCTCTTATTATTTACCAAAATTGCTTAAAAAACGGGATTTCGATATACATTTTTATCGATTACTTTGAAACGGAGTAAGTTATCGATTATCGGAAACAAACTCGATCTGCGCAGGCACTAGGAGCACCTACATCTAAAATTTCAAGTCTCTAGCTCTTATAGGTTCTGAGATCCTTGCGTTCATTACATACGGACGGACGGACGGACGGACGGACGGACGGACGGACATGGCTAGATCGACTCGGCTATTGATGCTGATCAAGAATATATATACTTTATGGGGTCGGAGATGCTTCCTTCTGCCTGTTACATACATTTGCACTTTGCACAAATACAATATACCCTTTTTACCCATTTTCAATGGGTTCAGGGTAAAAAAACGGACAAGCAGTCAAAAGAGTGGAAGTCAATTATCGAATTAATTTAGTTGCCACTGACCTGACTATAAGTGGGGGCCGCTGCTTCTTCTTCTTCTTTCGCATCATAAATGTAAATGGGCTTAGGGCGATGTCAGCTGCCCGAAATGGAATTCAAATTGTTTTATTTAAATTTTTTCGTCGACGCTGGCAGCCTGATTGCACATTTTGCAATTAATTAAATTATTGCGCAAATGACATTTTTGCCGGCTGACGCGCCACGCATGCAACAGTCTGCATTTTTTTTTTTTTATTTACACACACACACACACACGCACACGCGCGCGCGCGCGTCAATTTAATAAACACGATATCCTGCTCGAGGCCTGCAACTGCGGACCGTGCCTGGTCATGTAATTGATGCGTTAATCCGCATATTGACAGCGGTTATTGCGGTGGCTTTGCCTGGAAATATGCCCAGGGGCCCAGGCGAGGGGGCGTGGGTGGGGGGCACAGAAATAGTGGACCCGGCACGGACGCTGTTGCTGATATTGCGCATTTATGGCCTTTTAAAAGGGATTTGCATTGCACTGCATTTTGTACTCGCCGTGTGCTCGGGCTAAGTAATTTAATTACATTGCGGCGTTAAAATTATTCCAATATGGTTTATTCCATGTAACTTTGTGTGATTTTATTGGCTTCGCATTTTGCCTACACGAGTTGCGTGCAACATTTTCGCCTGTGCACCTGTAGCTAGATTATTGCGTGGGTTACGCACTCTTGTTATTTTAATATACGCGTATTTGGTCTAAAAAGCATTAGGCCTGTTCCAAGGCAACTTTTCATTGTACTTTCATATTGTTTAAGATAACATAAACACGAGAAAAACGTTTGCGACAAAGTTACAATACCCTTGCAAGGGTATAAAAAGGGAGATAAAACCCGAACTGTACGCTACTGAACTAATGAAAAAAAATCTACATCAATTATGTATGTATGTATATGCAATCCCATTTGACGCTAAGCCGTCACTTACACTAATACAACAACAACATCAGAGCAAACTTCTTGTGTAAGCGCATTCTAGAAAGATAACGGGATCAAAAACATATTACTCTCCCGCTCAATTCATAATGTTCGCTCTCTGTTGCGTCTGCATTCTGCCTGCAATAAATGGATCAACGGTGAATGGATAAATTATCTTCTATGTTCGAAGTATCCGCTCTCCGGATAATTGCTCTCTGCCAGTACGTTTATCCGGTCAATTGCGCTGCCGATACACAGCCTATCTTAGCTTGTAAGAAAGAAATACATGTTAATTTTGTTTTAGTTACAGCCTGAAAGTAAACGCAGCAAAGCAGCTGTCGCCTTTGTAAGCGCTGCACACTGTTGCATACTCTTGCGCAGCAGTAAAAAAGAGTTCGATTACAATTATGTCAGATGCATTTGCATGTGCCACGGCTAAGGCTGTGTCAGCAGATGCGCAACAGTTGAGCACGACTGTGTATACATGTGTGTGTGTGTGCAGCTGTGCTGTTGCGCGCACTATTTTTCAATTTATTACGCCGCACATAACAAAACTTTATTGCTAAGCTTTAGCAGCGACTGCTACAACTCCAGCTCCAGCTTCAGTTCCAGCTCCCGCTCCGGTTCCTGCTTCTGTATGTTGCTCCTGCCAAGTGTTCAATGCTCATGGGGAATTTGCCAATGTGACGTGCCAATGTGTGCGTGCCAAGGAAAATTAGCCCAAACAGTGGCTGCCGCCGACGTCGACGCCGCACCACAGTGGGTATCAGGTGCTTTGGGCTTTGTTAACGGATTTATGCGGCAATCATAAAACTTGCCAACTAACCGGCGAGAAATGTCGCGCAAGCCAAATTGATTTATGTGTGGCAACAACAATAAGAGGCAACAATCGAACGTGTGCAGCAAATACCCAGCCCCTGGGTGTCAAGCGCGTATTAGCCAAGTTAACAGGCTAGAAAACTTTTAATTTACCAAATGTACTTTTGGCCAACTTGATGATTTCAATACGCACATAAACAACGCCGCCCAACTCTCAAGTTCCTTAAAAAAGAAGAAGAGATGGCAAAAGAGGGCGAGAGAGATGGCCAGAGAGAGAGTGCGAGAGCGAGTGCGAGTGCGAGCGAGAGAGCGTTTGATGGCGGTGTTGGAAAAGTTGCAATTTAATGCCAAGGCAAACGTAAAAACGGCAAAATTATGACCAAAATGAGAATTTAATCGAAATACGTGAGCGGAAAAATGAAAATTTGACTGCAACTTGGGAACGTCTGCAGCAACGGGCCAAGTGCTGCTGCTGCTGCTGCTGCTGCTGCAGCCGCCCAGCATAAAATGCCAAGTGCAAGCTCATGCAATTTTTATCATGGCCACAAAAGCAAACGTAGACGCAACTGCGACTCTCTGCCCGCTGCCACACACACAACCCACCCACCCGCCCTGCTCATCATCAGCAGAGGCTGCCTCCTGCAGCGTGTGCGTTACCTTGAGTGAGCAGTCGAGGCAATTGCACAAATTAATGCCACCGGGCGCTGACTGTTGCTTTCTGCTTTCTGCTGCTCTGCTTGCTCTCTGCCGCAGCTCAGCTGGCGTCTCGCTGCGGCACGTTCCTCATGCGCTGCCCTGGCCAAAAGACAGACACACAGACGGACAGACAATTCTCAAATGAGTCAACAGCACTAAAATTGTTTATTTTATTATCCAGGCAATACTTTGAACGCAGCAAGTGGTGTTTACTTATCTGGGAGACTGTGACAGAAGCCGGCTGTGAAGTCTGTAAAGAATATATACTATGGATTTGCTTGACACGCACAAATTTGCCTTGCCATTAAATTGTTGATAGTTCTTTAAGCAAATTCCATAACATTTACAATTATTTTAGCTCAAAGAGAGTGCAAAAGGAACAGGAGAAAACGATAATAATGTTGTTAAAAAGATGGTTAAACTTATTCGGCTGATCTGGCAACGCTGTTCGTTTGCTTGACCAACTTTAAGAGTCGGCCAAAGAGCCCAAGCCGAGCTAAACTATGCGAATCGTCGCAGCTGGCGATCGAGCCGCAAGTCACGTCACGTTCCCGGTATAAAACCAAATGCGGAGCAGCTAATGCAATCAGTCGCCAGTCGCCAGGTGAAGAGCCAACAACAAGTGTGTACGCAAGTCAGTCTAAAGAAGAAGAAGAAGAGCAAACGAAATTCCCGCGTCGCAAAGTGTTTAAACCGCAGCCAGAATATGTGTGCCCCAAGCCAATTGAGATTAATCGGAGCTTTGCTGCTGCTGCTGCTCGTGCTGCTTGTGGCAGGCAGCGAGGCGCGTCCCATGGATCTGTACGATGATGTTAGCGATTTCTTCGATGCCATCTCGTTGGACGATGTGGCCAATACCGGTCGCAACACGCATCCGGAACAGTTCTGCATGATGCCGGCACGCAAGGGTGTCTGCCGTGCTTTAATACCCCGTTGGCGCTACGATCCGGAGCAGAAAAAGTGTGTGGAATTCAAGTTTGGTGGCTGCGATGGCAACGAGAACAATTTCCCCAGCTACAAGACCTGCATGGCCACCTGTGAGGGCATGTAGAAAGGGGCGGGGAGGGGAGGGGGAGGAGTTATCTGCTGATCGGCATTTCCGTATCCGATTGGCTGGCGTTGCCAAAGGCGCATGCTTTTTTTTTCGTCCTCTATCAAGTAGCGAATCAAGGGCAGCATTTACTTATAAAACACACACACACACTCGCACACACACACACTCGCACACCCGCACACCCATTAAGCAACTGTCCTTCAATAATTGTCTTTAATATTTATACAGTTTCTTTCTTAAATATATATTTAAGTAAATTCATTCATCATTCCTTAAGATAAACCCCATTGTACTTGTAAAAAAAAAAGGTGTTCAACACTTTTCTAGCTCTTAAGTTATTGTGATAAATATTCATGATGAAATAAAGAATAAAAGAAGAAAACTCAAAAATCAATCAAAATTTGTTTTGTTATAAATCTCCTGCTTATGTTTTGTTTAAATCTGATCTGAACATAAGCTTATTTGAGTTGCTTTTGCTATAATATTTTGTAAAGAAGAAGCTTTATTTATATTTATAAAGATTTTATACTTATATTTAAATTGATCAAAAATTAAAAAAGGCAAACACAAATGCTTAAAAGGATTCAGACTTCATCTGCAACTATTCTATGGTAGAAAAAAAGCCAAGACTTCCTCTTGAAGTATTTTATAGCAGAAAAAAGTCCCAGCAGAGGCCTTAACTTAGTTTATTTTATAGTAAAAAGAAGATTCCTCATCTTGGAGTATTTTATAGTAAGAAAAAAGCCAAGAATTAATCTTGAATACTTTTATAGTATAACTTCATCTTGGAGTATAATATAGAAGAAGAAAAGGAAACACAACCCAGAATATTTTATGGCAGAAAAAAACAGACTTCTCTTTCAAGTATTTTATAGTAGAAACAACAAAGAACCAAGCCTTAATCTTAGAGAAATTTATAGAAGAATAAAAATAGGAAACATCCAAGACATCAACTTGAATTATTTATAGTTGAAAAAAGAAACAACCAAGACTTAATCTGGAATTATTTTATAGCAGAAGGAAAAGAAACATAGCCAAGTCTTCATATTGCAGGACAATAGAAACCAAATTGGATAAGCAAAAACTTTATCTTGGAGAAGTTTATAGCACAAAAAAAAGAGACTTCATCTTAAAGTATTTTATAGTAGAAAAGAAAGAACCAAGACTACATCTTGGAGTATTTTGAGTATGAAGGCCTAGCTATCTTCATATTAGGTTGTAGAAAACGTAACCAAGTCTTAATATTTTGCAAAAGAGTTAATCGATCAAAGCATTATAGAATTTTCTAGCATTCGAATTTTCTAGCAAGCAAAACCAGTTGCAATTTATTGTAGAAACAAAAAGGAAGCTGAAATTCATATAAACTGAATATGCAATAGCATAGACTAGAGCTCAGCTTGAGAACATGTATTTCATGGATTTCCGCTAAAAAGTAAACAAATCTAGCTTAGGTCTCAACATATGCAAAGCGAGCTTGAAGCCGAGCTGTGAAGATCATAAACAAAGCCTACATACTTAAAAATAAAAAGACTATTGATGTATTTCTAGGCTGGCCCCTGGGCTAGACAAAGAAAGACAAAAAAAAAATAAATAAAATAATAGAGACCAGTCTCAGTGCAACTTTCATAGATTTCACTTGGAAATGGCCCAAGTCGCCTGGCTTCGAGTTATTTCTCAAAATGCGAGCCATTCATGCGAATATTCGCAACAAAAAAAAACATATAACAAACAAACAAACGACTCGTAAACAAACCAGATCAATAGCTGCAAAGGTCACACAACAATGATGATGCTGATGCTGATGCTGATGCATGATGATGATGATGATGATGATGATGAGGATGATGATGATGATGATGATGAGTGGAGCACGTCAATGGATGCCTAGTTGGGTCTAGGTAAACCAGTACGAGACGTCAGACGTGAGATCATAATTTTGAGCTAGCCCGGCCCCGGGCCGTGAGCGAGTGTGAATCAACATAAACAATTGAAAGGTGCGAATTTATGTTAAATCGATTGGCAATAAACATAATTTGTTCGTGTCCCAAACAAAGCCTTTCAACCGAAACCGAAAGCGAGGGCAAACCGGAGAGCAGCAAAAACGGGTCTAACTAAGCCCTGGCTACGGGCCAAGCAACTCATTTCAAGCCCAATCTGCGGGCCAGTTAGCCATATTTGTGTATTTAACTGTAGGTTTGTTTTTTTTTTACAACTATTGGATCAATGACCTATAGATGGCAGCTATCAGTTCAGTTACAGCTAACGGCACAGGGCTGAGCAAAAAAATAGCTGTTAATTAAAGCTAAATTTAAACTTGTGTTGAGCCTAATAGACTTGCCAGACTCTTGCAGCTAGCGAAATTCCCACTAAGCTGTTTAAAGGGACCTAAAATAGTGGGAAAATAGCAAAATTGGCAGCACTGTCCCAGGCACAAAAAGCCAGCGGCCTGCGTCTTTGGATGATGCTCATTTATTTACATTAAAAAAATTTAATAAAATAAAGCTATATTTAATTTTCTTAATGCCTAATGAAAGATCAGCCAATTTCATTAGCCAGGATAAATGGCAATTATAAAGGTTGCCAGACAATTAAAACCGCGAAGAAACAAGACCTACGACAAGTGCTGGGTAACGTCTTGTTGAGAAATTTTAGCTAAGCCACAAAAGTCAACGAACTTTTTACGCTGGCAGTAAAAGTCCCTAAAACTACCTATTTTTAGGAAACATTACCTACGACAAGTGTTGGGCAACGAGTTTTTGAGGATTTCAACTCAAGCGAGTAAACTCAACGAACTTTTTAAGCTGGCAGTAAAATTTCCTTCCTTTGGGAAACATCGCCCATACGTGTTGTTCAAATGTTCAAATAACAAAATGGGCTGCACTGGCCGCGACACAAATGAAAAAAAAACAGCATCTTTCTAGTGATGCTCTATAAATACATACTTTTAGTTTAGTTAAAATAGAGAAAGCTATATATAATTTTTATTTATGCCCAATAGAAGAGCAGCAAATTTGATTAGCCTGGATTAATGGGAATTATAAAGCCGTTTTAGCCAGTGCAAGTTTTCCCACTATTATACATGTTGATTGACGAATAAATGGAGGAGCTGGCAGCACTGGCTGGGGCAAAATGCGGATTATGCTTATGATTACATATATATACACATACATATATATATATACACACATACATACAGTTATTATGCTCTTGTTTTCATTTTGTTTTGCCAATATTTATGTCATAATATTGTTGTTGGTTTTATTAATTCACAATGGTGCGGACTTTGCACAATTATTTGTAATTTAGTGCCGACAAAAGCGTAGGGGACCCAGGCGGGGACTGTGGATAGGGGAGAGGGGGGGGCAGTCATATTTGGCGAGCTCACGTTTTATGCCCAGTTTCAGTCTTTCAGTCGCCAGCTCGAATCCAATCAAGCTCAGCTCAGACTCAATAACCGTTTCCATTTGTTTTTTTTGTTTTCTTGCTTTTGTCCAACGTTTTTTTTTTTGTTTTTTTTTTTGTTTACGCGCCTGCGCAACGATATTTGCGCGGCTTTTCGCAATCGGGTTGCGAACTTTGCTAAGCTTCTGGAAAATTCTATATGCGGCCAATTGGGCAAGAAGCCGCTCGCTCGCATTTGTTTGCTGCCAATTTGAAATTGGCTCGAAGCGAAGAAGCAGACAAAATGCGGGCGTACAGAAGTCAATAAACTGTTTTAACCTGCATATTAAATGAAAACTAACAACAATTGCAGCACGCTAGGAAATTTGTAAAATGTAGAAAAATGCATTAAAATGCAACAAGCGCATCAAGCGCCTGCCTATGAAAATGCACAATAACAAATTTTCCGCCTTGTACAACAACAACAACAACAACAACAACTTCACGCGAATGGCAAATAAATTGTGTTTAATGTTTTATTTTGTTGTTGCTTGCATTTTTTATGCTCTTGCTGTTGAAATTTATTTATTGAAGGCACGTAGCGCGCACAAAACTGCGAAAAACAAACAATGTGCAACAAATTAGCCAACAACAACAACAACAACAAAATGCGCCCCGCCCCCTTGCGGGTTTGTGTCTATGTTAACGACGACGACTTAAGCGACAAAAGTCAACGAACTTTCGACGCTGGCAGAAAAAAAGTCCCTTAAATTACCCTCATAAAGGTAACATTATCTACGATAAGTGTTGGGTAACGCCTCTTCGGGGAATTTTACTTTAGCCACAAAAGTCAACGAACTTTTGACGCTGACAGAAAAAGTCCCTTAAAATACCCTTATTAAGGTAACATTATCTACGATAAGTGTTGGGTAACGCCCTGCCGGGGAATTTAACTTTAGCCACAAAAGTCAACGAACTTTTGACGCTGGCAGAAAAAAAGTCCCTTAAAATACCCTTATTAAGGTAACATTATCTACGATAAGTGTTGGGTAACGCCCTGCTGGGGAATTTAACTTTAGCCACAAAAGTCAACGAACTTTTGACGCTGGCAGAAAAAAAAGTCCCTTAAAATACCCTTATTAAGGTAACATTATCTACGATAAGTGTTGGGTAACGCCTCGTCGGGGAACTTTACTTTAGCTAGAAGAGATAATGAACTTTAAACGTTGGCAGTAAAAAAGCCCCTAAAATAACCTTCTTAAGAAAACATTGCCTATGACAAGTGTTGGGTAACGCTTTGTTTTCGAAGTATGCGTTGCTTTTTGACACATTTTATGTGTTGTTTATTAACCTTACCCTGTTGTGCAGCTAGAGTATTTGAGCTTCTTTACAATCAAACTCCCGAGTCTGCTGCTTTGTTGTTTACATTGTTGTTGTTGATAGTGGGAAAAATACATGGCAATATAAACATGACGAATCCAATGCTGTTGTTGTTGTTGTTGTGACAGCTGATAATGCAAATATGCATAATAATGCGTAAATGGACATACATACACATTATTGGAAGTAATTTCCTGTATGCTTAAGTGGCCCTTAAATAAACAGATAAGCCTGCACTTTCTGTGCACAAATTGCAAACGCACCTTTCTGCTTCCTGATAAAAACAAAAGTCCCCAAGTTGAAATAGTTAGGGTATTTATCGTAGATAAGAATGCTTCAATTTAACGTTTGTCACATGCTCAAACTTATCTAATAACAGATAAAACTGGGGAATTTCATCAACTTTAGTTAGTGTTTAATTTAGCTTTAGCTACCAATTGCTAAATACAATATTATATAATTATTATAACTAACATACGCAATATAAATATATATATATATATGTATATACTCAATTTTTCTTTAATATATATATATATGTATTATCGGTTTGTTGTCTTTGTGGATTAGAAGAATCGTTTGATAGGCGTTCGGAGCTTAACTTTTTACTCAACTATGATTCTTTACTTAGCGGTAGCAAAAAATATGTTTTACATTCTTAAGATCTTTGTATTTTGTTTTTGTTTTTGTTTCTATTTGTTTGTTTGTTATTTCAAATTACGCTTTTTCGCTTTGCAGCCTAGTTCTACATTTAAACATTAGTTCATGGGTTTTTGTTAGCTTTTCACTTTAACGTCAACGTTTGCTATAATTTGTTTGGCTTGAATTCGAATTGGTTGGGCAAATAGACCCCTTCTGTGTACACAGCTGGGATTGGGACAAAGAGACTGGAGATAGAAAAAAATGGTGTGCTCCAGCGGCGAGCAAAGCATATCAAAGCGAGGAAGTGGCGCAGACGTGGATAGGATCTAATATTAGCACGCAATATCCGTGGTCACGCTCTTGATGCTCTCGGAGCTGAAGTGAACGCAACCGTATTTGCAGACGAGCGTCCAGACATATGGAATGAAGAACTCCTCGGGCGCATCCTCCTCAACATATTTAAACTTTAGATCCGGGAATTTCTGATAGTAAATAAACATATGTTATATGGAACTGAAATCGTTTTAGTTCCGGCTTACCCTCAGACGATCGCTGGACCATTGGCTGGCGCCTTTTGATATCACCTCGAGCACTTCGTTGACGCCCAGCTCGCCGCGCTGCTCCTGAACACGCTGCAGGCGCGAGGAGAAGAAGCCGACCACCTGCAAAGTGTGTGTGATTAAGAAGACTATGATACGTAATAGAGAGCTTAAAGCTGGACGCACCATATCGATATTTTGTATGACATCTTGGAACGCATGATGACTGCGGAAGCCCTCGAAGACGCTGCGCTTGTAGAGCAGCGTATAAACCAAATTGGGACAGTAGACGAGCTGATTTGTAAGGCAGGAGTTTAAGATTTCCAGCACCATGCGCAGCACCTCCTCCAGCACACTCAAATCCTGCATCATGTCCTCGGGCGTTGTTGCAACATTCACAAACACAGCACTATCGGCCGGCTCCTTTAGCTGGGCATCCAAGCGTGTATGCTTACGCGCCAGCGTCTCGAATAGCGATACCAAACGCTGGGCCACATACGGATGCAGGGCACGAAAATGGCCAGACATGTTGGCCAGCGCGGCCAGGCAATTGGTGTGCAAATACTTGTCCCGCATCTTCAGCATATTGTACTGAATGGTGCGTATGACAATCAGGATGAGAATGCCGCCCAGCGATATCTCCGATATCGTGCGCTCCGTATACCAGCTGATGTTCTTCAGCAGCTGCAAATGAAAGACGAGGCTTAGCTAAAGATTGAAGAGGGTCGCGACTCCACTTACAATTGTGTGCACGTTCTTGTTGAAGCCCTCGTCCTCGCTGAGTATGAGCAGAACAATGAGCGACATGTAGATGTGATGTGAATTGCTGTCGGGCGCATTGTACAGCGTCTGCAGTATGGGTATGACCAGCTGCTCCAGATCCTGCTGTTGCATGACAAACCTGTAGAAGCGCTCGTTGCGATGCAGCAGCAAATAGAGCAGCAGCGTCGCCTGATCGATGGTCACAATGCGGCACAGGGTCTCGTACACAGCCGAGAAGTCGATTTGAAAGGAGACCGCGCCGCTGCCCTGCTTGGGGGAATCCTTCGAGTCGGCGCAGCCAAACAGACTCGTGCGATAGGCATTGTCCTGGGCGGTACAGTGATTAGTCAATATCAGTATGAGCAATAGGCTCTGGTTAGCCAGCGGATAATGCGTGCGGAATTGCTGCGAGAGCTCCTCGCCGGTGGCGTTGCTCGTCTTGAGCACATCCTGTTGCTTGCGAAACGTGAAAATTGACAGCAGCGACTCGGCGATGCCAAAGACAAACGAACCAGCCGAACTGGAGCCGAACATGGTGTGCGGCACCTCCACCATGCGTGCCACAAAATGCAGCAGCGCCGACATCAGCACATTTGCGTGCTGGCACTTGTAAATGGTGCGAAAGACAATGGATTTGTCCGTGGGCTGCTGCTGCTGCTGGGCAAACAGATGCACCGCCAGTAGCGTGATCAGCGTGTTGACGGACTCGAGATGCAGATGATAGGTGAACTCTTTGACGGGTATGACGACAATTAGATTGAACAGCGCATCGATAAACGTCTCGAACTTGGCGCCGTCCACAATCAGCGCTGCCAGCGGCGCCTGTTCGGTAGCCTCGATGGCAATGCTGGCCGCTGCCTCTTGCTGCTGTTGCTGCTCGGCGGCTTTTAGCAGCTCGGCGCTGGGCATGGCCTCGAAGTGCTGCAGCAGCTGAAACTCGGAGCCCGTCTCGTTGATATACTTGATCAGAGTGCGTATGATGAAGAGCGCATTGAACGTTTGCCACACATGCATGTTGCTCTCCTGATCCGAGAGCGACAACAGCTCCGAGGCCTTCTCCAGAAAGACGGTGATCAGCGAGCCGAAATTACCCGTCTTCAGATTATTGCCTATGAACGATTGACACAGTGTCTCCAGGCGCGAGTCCAAGCTCAGCTGATCCTGGCTGCAAGACAAACATTCATTCATGTTAGCCGCCAACCTGCTGACGTGTTGCCCAACCTACCTGTTCTCGGGCATTACTATATTGTAGTTGAGCAGACCATTCCAGAAGCCCTCATCGTCGTGGGCTATGTGCTGTCGCCCCACGAACCGCTGAAGCCATTCATTCGACGCCAAGTCGGCATTTCTGCTGACGTTTATGCCCATCTTTTTGGTTCTTGCTCTCACTTCTCAGCTGCTGCTGCTGCTGCTGCTGCTGCTAGTGCTGCTGCCGCTGCTCTCCTGTTAGATTGTAGGTGTTTAGCGCATTTGATGCCACTCGCCAGGGCTCTGAGCCTTTTTTCAATTTACAAATAATAACAATTCTCCGTGTTGGCACTAGGCACGTCACCCATTTATTTGTATGTGTTGTTTTTTTTTTTCATATGTTTTTGATGTGCCACACACGCGTGATTTTCAACACTGCGCACAGCGCTGCAAGTGTTGGCTGGTTCCGGTTCAGCAGTTGAGCAGCTGAACTTTAAGCAAATCATATTTTAAATAGTGTTTTAATAGTAAACTGCTTTTATTTTCGTACATATATATTTTTGTTAAAGATTTTATTTGAATACAACATTTTTTTTTATTACATAAATATAAAGTTTAGCGAATGGCACTGTAGTTGATTCCCAAGAACTAGTTGCAAGCTGAACTGCCGTTGACTTTGGGCATTGTACAGCACTGTTTGTTTTGCGTGACGTCAATTTTGCTCGGTTTAAGTTAATTTTGAAATTTTTAAAAACCTCGTTTTGCCTACAGATGTTCTGTGCTGTAGAAGATTGCGCAAGCCCAAAATCGAAAAGTCGTTACTTTTCGTTTCCAAAGGATGCCAAGCTATGTGAAAAGTGGGCGCTTTTCTGCCGGCGCACGGATAAGATAAATACAAAGCTCGAGAAGATCTGTGTGAAGCACTTCCAGGCCGAAGACTTTGAAAGAGATTTGCCCTACGAGCTGGGCGTATACAGCAAGCCACGCCCATTGAAACTAAAGCCGAACTCGGTGCCCAGCGTACATAACAAACAGGAGGAGGAGGAGGCGGAGGAGGAGTACCTAGAGATCGGTTACGTTGAGGAGCAGAAAGCGTTTAGCAATGGGCTGGAATCGAAGAAATCGCGCCAAGCGAGGGCCGTGGCACAGCGAAAACAAGTTGTGGATGCGCTCATAACGGAATATGATGAGCAGCAGCAGCAGCTGGAGAATGATTCCATGGGCAGCGATGTGGATGATCTGGAAGAGCTGCCGGCTGAGGAAGTTGTGCAGGTGGTGGTCGATGCCGAGGCCTATCTCACAGCCCTAGAGAGGGAAAAGTCTGTAGCGTAGATCTCTTAAAGAAATCTCCATATTAATTGTTTTGCTTGCAGCACGGATCTGAGGCGTGAGAACTTTAAAATGAAGCTTGCCGCGGAAAAAGATGCGGCAACAGTAGATAAGCTGCAAAAGCAACTGGACAAGTGCAAGGAGCGCCATGATGAATTGCTGGACAATCTGGGTAGAATCTTCTCCAAGGCACAAATCCAAAAACTGCAAAGCGGCAAACGCGTCGTCTGGCCAAAGCGAGATCTGCGCGAGTCGTCCGTGCTCTATGCAACCAGTTCAAGCACCTACAATATGCTGCGCCAAAGAGGCTATCCCCTGCCTTCGAAGAGAACGCTGCAGCATTGGGAGGCCACGGAGCGTGTCCAGCGACTGGAGCAGGACGACGATGAGATCCAGAGCTGCGACACGCTAGATCAAGTCAAAGAGCAGCTGGAACAGGAGAGCTGCCAGCTAATAGAAGTTGTAGACATAACGCGTGTAGATCATAATTATGTTAACAATACAATATCGGAGCTTTAATTATGTCTGTGATTATTATAGAAGCATATATGTATATATAGGAAAAACATTTGATTAGCAATACTATTTAAGAGAACTCTATGCTTATGACAATGATTTAATTAGATTATATGAAATAGTTTGTAAAAAAATAATAAGAACATTTGATTTTGATAATAATGCATTTATTTGAAGAATATTAATTTGAACTAAAACTAAAATTTTATACTGCGCCGCACAATTGCAGCCGAAATATAAACTTGGCAATTGGACTATTCCCACGTTTTCAATTGTTTATAAACTTTCACTTAGTCGTTTCATATATGTTTAAAATTTAGAATTTGCATAACTAATATAAATATATATGTATATATATGTATATATTGCGACTTGTTTACACATACATATATACAGACTATATATAAGAACTAAAAGAGGCAAATCAGGATGATTTAGGAGACCGCACAACTGACACTTAAAACAACTGCATCTGTATCATCATCACGATCATAATCATCATCATTAGTAGACAATTAACTATCACAAGTTTTATTTAAATTTTTGTTGGCGTTGCAAGCGTCTCTTTTTTTCTGTGTCTGTGTGTTTGTGTGTGTGCGAACAAGAAAATATATATATATACATATACTAATTGGTGCATCTCAAAAAATATATATATATAAGTATCTGACTTCCAACGAATAATGTTAATAACTCAACACTCGAGCTCTAGTTAGCCATGTCGCTGCCTTTTGTGTGTGTGTGTGTGTGTGTGTGGGTGTGTGATTTTTGTATGGCTGATGACTTAACTTAAAGAAATATACACTACATATGAGCTTGGAAACTGAGTATGTGGGGTATGTGAGGCCTTTTTGATCAGGACATGGCTAAAGGACTCGGGCCAACGCTCGCCTTTCATCAGATATCTGCATTCTTTGGCTTAGAGCTTGCGCAGCGCATTGTGTTTGTTGTGCTTCTTGGCCAGCAGCTGCTTCAGGCTGAACGAGGACAGCGCTATGCCAAACAGGGCCAACATCGTGGCGGAGCGGGTCACCACGCGGTTCGGCGACGAGGAGCTGGTGGTGAACGCATGACTGCTGTGCGCCGTGGCCTGCGCGGAGAGCGGCGGTGCCTGCAAGAGAGATAAACGAGGCAAACAAACGCATTAAAAACAAGTCCGATAAAAACAGTTCAACTCTTATCATTTGCATAAGTTTATATATATGTACATATATTGTTTGTGTGCTCAGCTATTGTGGCTATTTTTAACAAAACAAAACCTGTCAAACTCAGCCAAATTGGCCAATTGCCCAAATGTCTGCCGCCGGCTTCTGGTTTCTACTGCGCAGCATTTAATTGCAGTTGGCAACAACAAGGGGCAAGTGTCTGATTAACCCCACCGCGATTCATTTCCCACGTTCATTGAACTGATTAAGGAATTATCGCTGTAAGGCCTAATCGGAAAGTTGATGAACTTGTAACACCTGTGCGACTATCTATATATAGTACATATTTTAGCCCCCAGCAACGTCATTTATCTATGTACTCGACTGTACTAGTTGTTGTTGTTGTTGTTGCAATTGGCGCAGCTTTTGCATTCAATGAAACTAGCCAAAGACGCAAAAAGCTGGAAACGCGTGGCTTGTGACGTCAGAAAGCACAACACAGTGGGCGAAGGTTGATTGAAAAAGTGATCAAATCAAGTTTTAGCTTGCGGCTGGTCACACTTAACGATGGATGCGTCACATTGCGCAATAAATTGATGGGAAATTTCTTAAAAATTGTGTTTAAGGCAAAATATAATTCCTTAATTTAAATATAAAATATAGCTAATGAAGCAAATTAGCTAACTTTAGTTAAATTATCAAAATATGATTAAAAATAATGTACAAAGTATTGCTATAATACAAAATGTATGCATGCAAGGTTCTATGGATCAATTTGTTTGTTTGCATTTAACGTGCCTTAGTTATTTATAGGTTCTTTAAGTATTTTTAGAATTGCCGCCACTGTGTCAAGTGTTGAAAATGTTTGCGAATTCTAATTTGGCAATTTGCTGCCATTTCGACAGACTTGGCCCCACTGTGCGCAGCTGACGTTAACGTTTGGAACTTATCAGCGGCTCGTCTCGCTGCGACTCTCAGTGCCTTGCATCTTGTGACGCACTTGCTTTGACCTGCTTTCCTTCTCTTTTGCTTTCTTGATTCGCAGCATTTCTTGGGGTGCTATCTCCAAATCTTCAATTCGAACATTGCTCAACATGCGCTGGACGCGTGCCGCGCATAAATAAAGCAGTGACCGTCAAAATTCTCAATGTTTATAAATAATCCGAATTTGTTTGTAAATGGCGGATACACATGCAAAATTTGGTGGGCGAATTTATTTCGAAAGACAACAAAAAAGCCAAATTTGTTTTTTCTTTTCGCTCAATGAATTTGCTTTGCGTTTGCTTTTGCTTCCTGCTCCAGTTCCGGTTCCAGTTCCGATTCATTTTCTGTTTTGCTCTCCTTCTGCCTGCTGACCGCCTCGATCCGCTCCAGCGTCTGCTTCACATCCTGTATGCGCAATCGTGCGCCGCCAGAGGGCGCATTTTCGCGTCGCTTTGGATTCCTGCCGCGAGGTGGACGCCTCGTTGCCATCATCGTTGGACGCTTCAGTGCATCCAGAAACAGACTCGCGGTCTGGGTAGGCGCCGTTGCAGCTGTGCTGGACGTGGCCTGCGGCTGTTGCTCCTGGTTATTGCGCACCTGTGTGGAGGCCTTTCTGGGCGGCGTCTGGAAGAAACTCCGCTTAGGCGTGTCTTTAATCGTTGGACTCTTGGGTTTGGGCATGGACTGTTGCTGCACGGATTGCGGTATAGAGATTGTGTAGACAATGTTGCCAGCTTTGGCACTCAGTTCAAATGCTGGTTCCGGTTTGGAGTTGGCAGCTGGAGCAGGCTCATTGGAAGGCGAGCTTATTAGATCCGTTATGCAAGCAGGTTCCGTTAGCAAATCAGGCATAGACTGTGCCGTTGTTGTTGTTGTTGTGGCTGCTGCAACAGGTGAAAGCTTATCACATTGCTCGAGATTGAACGTCTCTGGACTATTGGCATTTGCACTGCAGAGCAGCTGCTGCGCACTTTCCCAGTGATTAGGCATGGAGAGAATATCCTCAATGTTGCAGTCGATGGTTGGTCGAGGGCGCGTTTGGAGTCAAGCTGGAATCACAGCTGTATGCGGCGGAATTCGGATTGGTTTCACTTGTTTCCACTGTGGAATCATTGCCCGTTGCCAGCTGTTCGAGCAGCTGCTTAATAAATTCATCATCATCCACATGCGTGGATGCCGATTGAGTCTCGCCCTCCTCATCGGAGGAGGAGGAGACGGCATCGTTGTGCGGCCAAAGGCAGGTGCGGGATTCGCATTTAAGCAGCTGCTCTTCGAGATTCAGGTAAAAGTAGCGCAGCTTGTGATTCAGGCCCTGACTCAGGCATTCCACACACGCATCGCCCGCTTGCAGGCCGTCCATTGTGCGTAAGGCTATGCGTGTGTGTGTGTGTGTGATGTGTGTGTGTAGGTGTGCGAGGAAATACTCCGAACGTGTTTGGGAAATTTCTCTTATGCGTAATTTCCCCTATAATTTGCATATACTTTTTGCATTTGCGAATACTTTGTTTTATGCGTTATTAAGCGTTTGCTCACCTGTCCGAAGGTTAAACGAAATGCGTACAATCCGATATTAGTTGTTTTCATGGTCCGTACAAGTAATTATTATCTGCAACATACATAAACAAAATTTCGGTTTTGAGCACAAGCCAGCTTACATAATACGAAATTGATTTTTCACTCTTTTTTTTTTTTTTGTTTCTCTGCTTCATTGTGTTGGAAAATGTCAGTGTGAAAGTCGTCGACACTTGCTTATCACTTACGTTATATGTGTGAGAAAAACGAATGCGCTGCTCTCTATTGACGTCTCCGCTATTATGCAGTTCCGAGCGTTCTGCGTTGAGATTATTTAAATGTATTAATAAATAAAAGGCAAATAAAATGCTCTAGCGGGCATGCCACACCATTTGACAGGGCTGCTATGGAAAAGAACTAGTGCTGGACTCGTGTACATGTGATACAGCTACTGAGGCACGAGTCGACACGATTCAGCACGAATTGCATTATCAAACTAGCAATTATCAACATAAGAAAATTGACTTGATTATCTTGATTAAAAACATCATTAATTGATTGGATTTTGTATGAAAATATTGTATTATGTTTGTGATGTCAATGGAAATTTCTGCACGAGCTCACCTCTAGCAAGAACCTGCCATTTTCCAGCATGTGTTTTCATTGCCAGGTCAGGTAACGCTGTCATTTTGTTTACATTTTGTATTGTCTCCTTATGCGATATGGCAAGGTCAATGAGGAAGTAGTGTTTTTCTCATTTATATCGTAAATTTATTAAAGTAGTAGACTTTGCATGAATTACAACAAGCAAGTAAATTATTATAAATCAATGTTTCATATTTAGCATTCCACTTTTTCGAGCTGCTTTGTAAGCGTCAATTATATACTTGTAGCAAAAACAAAAAGTTAACGCGCTAACCAACACTTTCTTTTACAGTCGCTGACTCGCTGCAAAGCAATTTCATAATACAAGCGTGTGCGTTCGAGTTTTGCATTTTTACTAGTAAGAAATCAAAATGGTTCTTTCTGATGGTGCCAAGGAACGCCTAGGCGTTGTTGTTGATGTCATCCAGACCACATTCCACTGGGGATTTGTGCCAATGGTCCTTTATTTGGGTAAGTGCCTACAGCACGTGCGATAAGAAGAAGCAGCGGTGCAAATTTTATCTATTGATTTTGTTTTGCCGCTTATGTTTTCTATCTTTCTATAATATAGGATTCTCGAAAGGTGCAGAGCCTGGCATGCCACCACTGTCGCTTCTAAGTCTCTTGTGGCAGTAAATATTTCATAATGAAAAAAGCAACGGCAGCGTTCACATCGTTAAATTACCAAAATGTTCTTGTTGACTGCTTGGCATTTTCGCAGTACTAGTACCTGTTAGAACAGCTGGCGGAAATAAATTTCTGTTATAACAATTAAAAAATGCTTCTTGATTCAAACAGTGGCAATTGCTGAAAATATATATTTAAATAAATTCGAGACGAATATCCAAATTGAAAATTATTGTTAAAGTTTTTATGGTATCACTGGTTGCGCTGCAAGTGGTAGCGCCGTAAAGTCCCCTCAGTATTTTTTCTTAGTTGAAATACTGTATTTTCGGTCTAACTCGAAACGGTCACATTGTGCACATCGTTCGCAAAACCACTCGCACTCAGACGGGTTTTCCGCTGATTTCGTTCACCAAAAATTCATATATAACAAATAAATAATACAATTTAACGCAAACACAACCCTGCACCATACAATTTAAAGTGCTGGCCACAAGTGTAAATAAGTTTCAGTTGCTAAACAAGCCGCTAAAGTGCCAAACTCACGTGATGAAAATACGCCTGAAAACTTCACCGTAAAAGTGGGAGGGGATACGAATTTTTCTAATTGGATTTGCAAGAAGTGAACGAATTTGTCAGATCAATCGGGTTAACTGTGTTTAATGCGTGCCAGGTGCACAAAAAAAAAATGCCAAAATCGCCAAATAATAATACAAACGGTGGCTACTCGTTAAACGAATGCACAAACAAAATGTAAGCTCGCCGCGGGTGCAAGCAGAGCGCGAGGCCGACTTCGAGTCCCCCTTTTCCCCACACACGCCCACCGCCCCCGTGTCCTACACAATAAATGCGCAATACAAAGCAAATTAGTTGCCGCCGTCTGCAGTCGACGTTGACGGCGCTGCCGTCTCCTTTACATAGTTTTGTTTGTGTCGTTGTTGTCGTCAACAAGGAGTGAAAAATAAGTTTGCTGCGGCAGCTCCCCCCCTCCCCACACAGACTTTGAGCTAGCGCGCGCTTGTCTGTACGGTGTGTGTGTGTTTGTGTGTGAGTGCGTGCAATTGTGTGTGCGCGGGGAAAACAAAAGAAAAGCACAAAAACGAAAACAATAACAAGCGCCAGGCGCACGGACAGCGCGTTTATCAAAAAAGCAAATACAAACAAAATGTGGACGCAGCTGCTCTGCCTGCTGGCGCTGCTCAACGCCAGCTGCGGTAAGTGCCAGGACACAACTCGTGTTCCATTTTTTTTTATTTTTCGCTTTTCGTTTTCTTTTTTGGAGGTGCGAAACTAACCTAAATTTTTGTTTTCTCTCCTCTCTCTCCCTCTCTGTCTGTAGCTTCGCCCGTTGAGATTGTCGTACAACCAACTGAAGCTGGCCACAAATTGCTGCCCGCGGCGGCAGCAACAACAACAAATGAAACAGCTGGCGCTTATCTAATGAAATCGTCGCTGCCTTTTGCTGATAACAGCGGCCATGGCAACAACAACAATAGCAACAGCAATAGCAGCAACAACTCAGTGCCCATACAATTGCCCGCAACAGACGCTGCCTCAGGCTCTGCCGCCGCCGGCGCTGCTGCTGCCCCTCAGCAGCGCATGTCGGTGCCGACTTATCCGCCGCTGCAGAACAAGAAGCACGAGAGTAAGTCCAAAACGCAAAACAGAAGCGGGCCTCGCGTGACTTTAACACCTCGCAGAGCAGCTCTGTCCCTCTCTCCGTCCTCCCCTCCGTCTGTCTGTCTGTCTGTCTTTGACATGTCTCGCCTCTTGCCGTCTCGTGACGTCAGCGCGCGCCGTCGATGTCAATGCGCTGCGTCGCAGACAAAGCTCTCCAAGTCGTCCCCTTCCCTCTCCCCACTCCCCTTCGGGCCGACTGACTGCAGCAGACACTTGCACTGCAGTTCACCCACCCCCGCAGCACGAATTGCAAATGCAACTGCATCAAAACTGGCGCGCAACGTAAGCAGCGACGCCAGCGGCGACGTCGACTTCGTCTGGGTTCTTTATGCTTTCCGCTTTGCACTTGTCTTCTCGGCGCGTCGCGGCTTTGTTGTTGTTTTTTTTTTATTATGCTAAATGCCTTTTGTTTTTGTTTTTTTTTTGTTTCCTTTATTTTTTTCTTGTAACCCGAGTCCGCCCACTTCAGCGCCACTCTAGGCCCATGGGCAAGGCGGGGAGTGGGGGGGAGGAGGTCTGCGATCGCTTAAGAAAATCAATACGAGACCAAATTACGAATTATGATTAATGAATCTTTAAGTGGGGGGCTACCTGCGACTTGCTAATTGGCATCAAGCAACGCATGTCCACGGGGCCTTACAGTTTAAGGTGACAACAACAGTTATTGTTGTTGTTGTTGTTTGGGATTAGATAAGGCTGAGACATAACAGAAAGCATAGCTGAAATACGGTTTGAGTAACGAATCTTGTTGCGATCGTGTCCTGGAATGCTAACTGGAAAGTTGTCTGTTATCTTATACGCGGAACCCCTTTGAAAATGGCTAAATGGGGTATATTGTTTTTGTGCAGTTGTATGTAACAGACAGAATGGGGAACACTTCACTTCTAAAAACTTATATATTGTGCTATAGATTTCAATTACTGGAACATTGAAGGTTTCCACCCATTTAGGTGAAATTGAAGTGAAAATCCGCCGTATGCTTAATGCGAATTCGTTTATTAGATGCATATTTTTAATGGAGGTTTCCACCCATATGGGGTGGAACCTTTTATCCCATGCATTCCAGAATTCTCTTCCTCAAACTATCGAATCTTTCTTTCCTTTCAGAAACAATCAAGTGTCATTGCGATATCTGCAAGGAGACGAATCACATATGCGAAACGGATGGCTATTGTTTCACCTCCGTGGAAAAGGATACTGATGGCAAGATAATCTTCAGTTTTCGGTAAGTTTTTAGCTGCCATTTTCATAGGCAAAGTTCGAAACAACAAACGACAACAACAGAGGAAAAACTGTTCATTTTGTGCACGTTGTCTGTGTCTGTTGCAAATCCCGTTGCGTATAGCTGCCTCAACATGTCGCAGAGCTTCCCGCCGGGCCGTTTCATTTGGTGCAACGATGGCCGCCAAGGCGGGCCCACGGCACGGCCAGCCGCACGCCGGGGCGGTCACGCGTGTTGCAATGATCGTGACTTTTGCAATCGCCAACTGCGTCCGGTTATCAAGTACTATGCGCTGTCCACGGCCACGCCAGGTGGTGGTGGTGGTCAGGAGTCGGTGTCGCTGGCGCCGTCGGTTATCTACGAAGGTGCGCTATGCTGTGCACGTGTTTAACGCCTACCTCCCCCTCAGCCCCCGTTCCATATCCACAATTGCTCTTCTAACTGCAAAGAAATTAAACAAAAACAAAACAAAACGCACGTCGTTCCAGTTGCTTTGTTCCAATTTGTTTGTTCTTTTGAACCAGTTCGTTCTCTTCTATATGCCCGTGTTGAGTTCGACTTGAACGTGAACATAACCCAAAACAAAATCAAATGCAGCGCACACTACTAAAACCCAGCAACAGCAGCAACAACAACAACAACAACAACAACAGCCAGCTTAGCTCCTGGCAACTAGAGTTTTTTTTTACCGTTTTTTTTTTCTTTTCTTGCTTTTGTTTTGATTGCTACTAACCAGACTGAGTTCTAATTAGCAACTGGCCCAAAGACAGAGGCGACAACAACAAAAACAACAACAACAACAAAAGCAACAAAGCTGAAAAAAAAGTATTACTAATTCGTTTTCATTCTCTTTCTCTGTTTCTCTTACTGTCTTTCACCTGACCGCTCGTGTACACCCGACGAAAAAAATCAAATCAATTAACTAAAAAATACCAAAAAAAAAATATAAATATAAATATACGCTACGCGCTGCATTGTCTCTCTGTTATCCCACGTTCTATTCGCTCGCTCGCCTTGCCAATGCTCTTTGCCGCTCTCTCTCTCTCTCTCTCTCTCTCTCTCTATGTCTCTCTCACTTTATCTGTTTAATACGAAACGCAACATACTTACCAAATAACTGTATATTGGTCTACCATTGCTGTACAGTTGCCTCGATAAGCGTTACGAGCTGTATCGTGAGCCGCTGGAATGCCTCTCGAGTCGCAGTAAACAAGATACGTTTAAAATTAGCTGTTGTAATAAGGATTTCTGCAATAAAGAAGAGCTTATGAAAAGGATATTTGAAACAGGTACAGCAAACAGATAAAAAAAAACAACTTTAAACAAAACAAAATATAAATAACAAATACAGACAAAAAAAAAACATCTACAGGAAACCAAACAATAAACTACTTATTTTCTCTCTCTCTCTCTTTATAAAAGCTTTTTGGTTTGCACTTCTTTTGTACTCTGCGCTAATTATGCACTGCAACAACAACCACAACAACAAAATAAACACACTCTCTTCTTTTTTTTTTTTGTATGCACTACAATAATAATTGTAATTATAATATTAATAATTTTATTTCGATTTGCACAAGAATTTAGTAGGCGCCTTATAATTGACCATAAATTCGTATTTATTTCGGTATATTTACTTCTTTTTTTTTTTTTTGATTTAGTAAATATTTAACTTTTCTATTTGCACTTTGCTCGCTTTTTGCTCGTCCTCTGTTTAGTAGATTCTTCTTCTTAATATGTTTTTGTTTTTTTTTTTTGCACGTTTCTTTGCCTCGGCTGTTTGCTCTGCTCTATCTATTTATTGTATATCTTTGAATATCTTAACGGCACACCAACAACAACTACACCTACACCTATCTACATAAAAAAAAAAATTATAATAAAAATGTAGTTTTTCAATCAACTTTTGCATGCCAAATAATTTTGTATACTTTTCGATTGTAGACGCTTTTTAGTAGTAGAAAAAAAAAAAAAATAGTAGTAAGTAGCTATTATTATCGTATAAGGTGTGGCATATGCATACTTTTTGCAGTAGGTGTGAGATCAGTCAGTTTTGGATTATTGTACATTTTTCAGTGTTAGTCAATATTTACTGTACAAATCGCGCTGTAGACGGAACTGCTTTAAAAGTTCCACAAATACATTGATTTTGAATGATTGCGAATTTCCTTTTACTCTTCGTTGTAACTTTCTTTGGCCAAATGTTGGGTATACTATTCTTCTAGATTCTCTCATCTGGTACTTTGATTGAGATTTCTTACACTTTTTCAGATTTATAGTATTTTTTTTGTGTATAACTGATCTCGAGAACTTTACGACTGCTTTAAGAGTAGCCCTTTTGAAAAGCTGAATATGAACTTTGAACAAGACGCCCCCTTTGGACCACGCCTCTGCTGCACGCTCGCTGGGCTACAACTTAAAGCTACCTTCCGTATCCTCAAATGCTCTTCTAAAACTTTCCTCGCTCCACCTCGTTCTCTTCTACATCTCCTGTTGAGTTCGATCTTGAAGTCAACATACCCAAAAGAAAAGTGTATAATAAATAAATAAATAAATGCAGCAACAACAACTGCAACAACAGACAGCTTAGCTCCTGGCAACTAGAAGCATTCTTACAGTTTTTTTTTGCTTTTGTTTTGATTGCTACTAACCAGACTGAGTTCTAATTAGCAACTGGCCCAAAGACAGAGGCGACAACAACAAAAGCAACAACTTATTCGTTTTCCTCTCTCGCGCTCTCTCTCTCTCTCTCTGTTTCTCTTATTGTCGCTCGTTTACACTGAAAGAACCAATTCAAACTACTCAAAGAATGCATAACAAAAAAAAAAAACACGCGCTCGCTCAGCTCTCTTTGCTGCGTTGTCTCTCTCTCTCTCTCTGTTTCACCTCGCTCCTTGCGATCGCCGTTGCTCTCTGTTCCCCACTCGTATTCGCCCTTTAATTTTAAAAACACAACATACCTACCAAATAACTGTATATTGGTTTACCATTGCTGTGCAGTTGCCAAGATAACCGTTACGAGTGGTACCGCAAACCCCTCGAATGCCTTACGAGTCTCGTTAAACAAGATACTTTTCGAATTAGCTGTTGTGATAAGGATTTCTGCAATAAAGATGTGCTCATGAAGAGGATATTTGAAACAGGTACATCACACAGACACCAACAACTTAACATATAAGTAGCAAGTAAATAAATAAAAAGCGAAAGAAAGCAAAACAACAAACTATTGATTTACTCTGTCTTAATAAAAAGCTTTTTGGTTTGCACTTCTTTTGTTCTCCGTGCTAATTAAGCACCTTCTTTGTATGCACTACATTAGTAAGAATAATAATATTATTACTTTTATTTTGATTGGCATAACAATAGTGAAAGGAACACAAATTCGTATTTATTTAGTTATTTTTCGTTTGTAGTAAATATTTAACTTTTCTTTATCGTCTCCTTCCGATAGAATTTCGATTTTTTTAATTGCCTCTGATCTATCTTTTGTATTCCTCTGACTATCTTAACAACTACACTTACACCTATAAAAAAAGTAATTTTTATAAAAATTTTGCATGCCCAATAATTTTCGATAGTAGATGCTTATAAGAAGAAGAAAAACTCAATTGTGCAGATTTTTTTGTACAAGGTGTGTCAGATATTTTGCAGTAGGTGTATTCATGAGTCAGTTGTAGATTTTTGTACATTTTTCAGTGTTGGTAAACTTTTATACTACGCAATTGACCTAATGGTAAAACTAGGTGCCATGCATTTTCTGTTCGTTGTAATTTTCTTCGGTAAAATTCAATTTTTTTCAATAGGGATTCTCTCACCTGTTGCTTTGATTGTGCTGTCTTGTACTTTTCAGAGGTCTCGTATTTTTGTAAATAACCGAATTTGGGGCCTTTTTGACTGCTTCAAACATAAAACCCGCTGCTGCTGTCGCAAAATCCCTCTGAACAAAACCAAACCCCCCTTAGACCACGCCTCTGCTGCACGCTCGCTGCGCTACAGCTGAAAGCTGATGCAATATTTAGTTCTTAAGTAGAAAACAACAACAACAAACAACAACTGCAATTGCAACTTTAACAACAGCTGCTTATCAACTGCACACGCATCAACAACAACAACAACAACAACAAGCAATGCAACAGCAACAACAACAACTACCCCACTTTTTAGCTATTTGTGAAAAAACTATTTACAAAATAAACAATTTTTGCCTAACTTAGTAGTAACTAAAATTCTAGCATTTAGTATTAAACTCTACTACTCGAAAAAAGAAAAAAAAGTAAAGAAAACAAGAAACAAAAACTACTCTGTATATGTATGTATGTATGTAGATGCCTGCCCCTTGCAAACCACTTACCACCCGAAGATCCCGCCTGGTGTCATGATAATACACCCATCTCCTCCACCAAATGTTGTCAAGATGATTTTTGCAATACGCGCGAAAATTACAATGGTGTTATACCAGGTGAGAGTTGCTTAAACCCCCACCCCCACCCCCACCCAACCACCATCCGAGCCATACCACCAAATACCATACCCATTCATCATACATATAGCACACCACAATATCAGCGGGCACACTTTTTCACCATACTCGCAACACGCGTCGTGTCCACCTTTTCCCCCCCTTTGTTGTTCTGCCATTGGAGCCACGCCCATGTCATTGCACCGCCACATTTGCGTTTTTTTTAGACAGACATTTTCGTAGCACACGCAGCAAAGCATAAACACACACACACACACACACCTGTCACTCTGTCGCTAGCCCCTTTCCACGCAGCGTCTGCTCCACATTTACATGCGTCTTGAAAAAAAAAAAACGTTTTGGTTTGTTGGGATTTCTTCTTCCATTTCCATTTCACACATACACAGACACACACATACATGCGCGCACACTGGATGCACCATTTTTTTTTTGTTGTTGTTGCGTATTTCACCTTGTCTGGCGCGTTGTTTTGCGGCCTCGTCGTTACTCCCTCGCCATAAGCTAACCCGCCCACTTGTCGCTTGCTGTGTTTTCGAGTTGTCTGCTGACCTTTCGCATCATTCATATTGACTTGTTAAAAACACGACGCATACAAAAGCCAAACAACTGTAAAAAAAAAGGAAGTATGCAAAGAAAAAAGTTGAGAATTAAAAGCAACAAAAACAACTGTCTCAAGGGGGCCACCAGCCAGCAACAACAACAGCAAGAACCGCATCGACCATAAGAGGCAGAAGAAGCAGCCGCAGACGTCGCTTTTTGTTGCTGTCGCTCGTGCGCTCTCCCGCTCTCCCGCTCACTCGCCGCCTGCTTGTCTGCGGTAATTCTGTCTGCGTCCTCCGTTTCTGTTTCTGTTTGCTGTTTATGCAAGTCGCTGCTGCATTCATATTCATTCATGTGCTGCGGCTGCATTGCAATGTTAGCGTCGCTGTCGACGTCGCTGCCTAACGGCATCATTCCATTCATTTATGGGCGCATTTTTGTGTGTTTTGCTGTCTGCAGCCTATTTTTTTCCCCACTGCGCTCATCTAAATATTATTGTTAGTTGTGTTTGCTCATTTCTATGTATGTATGTGTATGTGAGTGTGTGTGTGTGTGTGGGTTCGTCGTAATATGTGCGTGCTTGTTTACAGTTTATTGCTCTGTAGCTTTTAAGTTTGCGCCGTCAAGTATGCAAAGGTTTGTAAATATGTAACTACCAAAAGTCATAAACAGGTTAGTGCCAATTACAACTACTTACACATATACAGGCACACACAAAGAAACTAACAACTAACGGTTAATTGTTTAAAATGCACCTTGGGTTTTTTTTAATTTGGTTTTGTTATTGGTTTTCGTTTTAGATCTAATCAATGGCTTGTTTCTTATGCATGTTGTCTTCTCACTTATTCACTAACTTTCTGGCATTTAATTTTCCATTAATTCTCACGCTCAGCTTTTTTGCAGCCTTCAGTTTGAAGTTGAAATGAGAATTAATAAACGGTATATTCCAATTAGATTTTATGCCCAATAAGACACTGACTAGTTGGCAACTGGTGGTCATCATTGTGGGCGTCACGGTGATTATCTGCTTTTCGGGCACCATGGCCTGGTATTATTGTCAGCGCCGCAAGCGTTTGGCCAATGGACGACCCTTCGCCAAGGAGGACTCTGTCTACGATCCCATACTGAATGGCAACACTACGCTACATGATATTATTGAGATGACCACCTCGGGCTCAGGATCGGGTGAGTGTGATTGGACATCATTTGTTAGACCTGCAGTTCGCCCACGAAGTGGAATCCCTAGGCGGCTTGGCAAAATGCCTTGCTGCGGAATGATTAACCCTAAACCCTACTCAAGGGCTCGTTAAACAACCTCTAAGCCTCTTCCACTTGGTGTCTCTTTCCAGCTGGCCTGCCGCTACTCGTGCAGCGCTCCATTGCACGCCAGGTGCAGCTGTGTCATGTCATTGGCAAGGGACGTTTCGGTGAGGTATGGCGCGGTCGCTGGCGTGGCGAGAATGTCGCCGTCAAGATCTTCTCCAGCCGCGAGGAGTGCTCCTGGTTCCGCGAGGCGGAGATTTATCAAACAGTCATGTTGCGTCACGAGAATATATTGGGTTTCATTGCTGCGGACAACAAGGGTAAATGGCTGCCCCTTAAAACTTTTCCTTAACTGTTACTAATCCATTCTGTTCATAGACAACGGCACCTGGACGCAGCTTTGGCTGGTGACGGACTACCATGAGAATGGCTCGCTGTTTGATTATTTGACCACACACTGTGTGGACACGAATGTCATGCTGAATATGGCACTGAGCATTGCCACGGGACTGGCCCATCTGCACATGGACATTGTGGGCACGCGGGGCAAGCCCGCAATAGCGCATCGTGATCTCAAGTCAAAGAACATACTGGTCAAGTCGAATTTGAGCTGTGCCATCGGTGATCTCGGTCTGGCGGTGAGGCATGTGGAGAAGGATGACTCAGTGGATATACCCTCCACGCATCGCGTCGGCACCAAGCGCTACATGGCGCCCGAGGTGCTGGACGAGAGCATGAATGCCCAGCACTTTGACTCGTACAAGCGTGCGGATGTCTACGCCTTTGGCTTGATACTCTGGGAGATAGCGCGTCGCTGCAACATGGGCATGATCTATGAGGAATATCAATTACCCTACTGGGATGCCGTGCAGCCCGATCCAAGCATCGAGGAGATGAAGAAGGTCAGCCCAAAAACTTTATAGCCATATAAAACTTTGTTATTAAAACATTTGCCTTGTGCCTTGCAGGTGGTTTGCATTGAGAAGAGCCGGCCGAATATACCCAATCGCTGGCACGGCTCCGATGTGCTGCACAACATGGCCAAGGTCATGAAGGAGTGCTGGTATCCCAATCCCGTGGCGCGACTCACCGCGCTGCGCATCAAAAAGACGCTGGCCAGCATACGTGTCGAGGACAAGGTCAAGAACTGATTGTGGCTCTAATGCGTAGACCAAGAATGGAATGCGTTTTATTTTTATTTCCCGTTTATTTTCGTGTTTCATCTGAAAGCGTTGTGTGGATTGCAACTCGTGTAACCTGTAACCTGGCCCCGTGTTACCTTCAGCAAAAGAAAACTAAGCTAACTATCCGAAACTAACAAAATACATTGTAAATACTTAGGTCTAACAAATATCAAACGCGCCCCTCGCCCCGCTCCCAGATTCATACTTTGCCAACCCACATGCTTTATGAACTGTGCTCGTTTTTATATTATCCTTTGCATTTCGCATTTGACTTTATACTTTTGTACATATACACACACACACACATATATATATATATATATTTCGTTGACATTTTCTGCTGAGATTTGCTTAGTTTTTCCGGTCATGAAGCCAGCGGCGCGCCACAAAACCGCCGCACTGCCAAATGTGCTAAAAAAAGAAGAGAAGAAAATAAAAATAAAAACACAATTAGGGCCTAAATATGTATACACCTAATAGAAAGCATGCATATATTTTTTATAGCCACTGTTCACAAAAATATATATACAAAGATAAAAAAAAAACGAAAACAAAACAAAAAATACATACAGTTAAAAGACTTTGCCAAGACTGAGCAGCAGTGAGAACAGCAAAAACACAAAAAAACACCCCCAGAGAAATCAATCGCAAGTTACAAATATCTGCATTAAATATCCATATTGTAATCGTATATAGAAATCTTAGCAATATACATACATCTAGAAATACGAAATCAATTTTTTAGGCGTTTATCGTTGACAACAAAATTTCAACAAATAAAACTCAGGAACTCTTGAATTACAACAAAAACAAAACAAAAACAAAACAAAAAATTGATAAAAGCAGAGTAATTAACTAAATAAATTGTTTGGCGCGCCGCCTGCTGCATGCCACGCCCACGCCCATGCCCACGCCCATGCCTCCCTAATGCTGTTGCTGCTGTGTGTGTGCGTCTCCTAAGCTAATTATATATACACACATCTTATCTATATATATACATATATATATATATGAACATATGCATAAATCGCTTTAAGTTCTTCTTTACGTAGGTTTCTCCAAACTTTATGCATCCAAACATTTTGTTTCCCATTTTCCCATTTTTATATCATTTTGATTTTCTTTTTAGTTCTGTTATAACCAAAGCTTGTTCTTCCTATTTTTACTGTAGTCATAAAACAACAACTAAACAAGTTGAGTTGAGCAAAAGAATAGATATATATAAACGATAAATATATTTGTATTTATGTAAATGTATATTTGCTTGCATTATAAGAAACTTGATGTTTCATGAACAAAACATATTCATAAACATTAAAGCATAAAGCTGATAATTAGAAACTTTAAGTCATTTTGCAACACTGTAAACCTATATTAATTGTGTTGTCTGTCGTGTCATGAATCATTTTCAATGTTGCATTGTACGTTAAACTAAATGTTTTAAATGTCTGCACCACACACACAAACACACACACTCCCACACACACACACAAACACACACATTCACACACACACACACACACTCCCACAACAAGCCAGCCATAGCCAAGCAAATGTAACAAACCCAAACACACACATATAAACCTGCAATAGTAGTTTCTATACATCAAATGTTTCCCCCAACATAACACACAACGCAAACGCCAAGAGATTAAAGTACACTACAAATTATAAAAGAGAAGAGAAAAAACATTAATTTAACATATACATCAAGCTACAACTAAGCATCATATATTATAATTATTATGTATAACAATTCGATTTGATATGCGTATAACGAAAAAGAAAACAAAAAAAACTATATATATATATATATATAAATAAACCTAAACTAGATTGTTATAACTTTCGGCCTGCGAAATTTGATTTCCTATTAATTTAGGCAACTGAAAAGAATTATGAAATACGTTTACATTAAGTTCCAACTAATTTCCTGTAATTTGTAATTTTGCTGAATTCAAAACCCTTTTCAGTAAAAACAAAAAAAAGAGAGTAAAATGTAATTTAAGTTTTTACAAAAGAATATTCCTGTAATTGTAAAACGTGTAAATAATAACTGACAGTGAAAACACAATTTGTAATATTGTTAAAATGATAAATGTTTAACTATGCCAGAAATTCCCCACTCAACCCGCAATCCAGATAGACTCCCACCCATTGCTTAGAAAACTAACGTATGTGGCTTCGTTTTGCAAAAATCCATTTTGAAAGTTTAACAGAACTTAACGTAATATCGCTCGATAGAGGCAAACTTGAACAGTACTGAGTTTAATATTGAAACAAACCGAAGAAAAACCATAAAAGACTTGAACAACAAATGCGCAACAGAAAATTTTTAAAATAATATAAATCATTTTTTCCTATTTGCCAGCTAAGAAAACTTTTATCGTTTTTGAGACAATTGAAAACTCTGTTAGGCTCAAGCGTAAAAGTTTTTTTTTTTTAGTTTTTTGTGCTTTTTGTCATGTGTATTAATCGTAATTGGAGGCCAGCGAGAAAGTAGAGAGTCGGAGAGAAATTTACCAGAACAAGAGAGAGAAGTGGAATTCGGATATGTGTGTATGTGAAGCATTTACGGTGTACTGTTAAAAACAAAAACAAAAAACAAAACAAAAAGCGTTGAAAGTGTAAACAGAGTCTAACTTTTAGCTTTAAGCTGCGTTTTTACTGGCACTTTAAATAAAACAAAACAAAACAAAAAAACCCAAAATATTTAATATTTGTAACAAAAAAACAAAACAAACAAAAAGGTTGTTGAGCTCAAAAGTTGGTTGACTTTCATTTGTGGGCTTTTCCTTTTGGGCCTGTCCTCAATTTGCATTCGAAAGCAGTGCAAAGGTCAAGAGTTCAAAGTCTTTGATTTTTTCCTTTTGCCATTGGGCCCAAATGTGTTTTAATTAAAATTTCAATAGCAAATGCTTAGCACAGGTTTTTGTCCCCCTTGCGGGATATGACGTTGCACAGGTGAGGGTCAAAATTCCATAAAGATTATATATACATATATAAGACTTGCTGTGGGCCGCCAGGCAAGCTTTGCAGAGAGACTTTGCTGTTGTTTTGCATACCCTTTTGTAGAGGGTATTATAATTTTGTCATGCAATGTGTGAGGCATAGAAAAAGATATATCCAAACCCATTAAGCTTATACCTTCTTGATCAGCATCAACAGCCGCGTTGAAAGCGTCCGTCTGAAAGTTAGTCCTTACATTCCGTCTGTCCTTGCATTTGTCCGTCCGTCCATCCCACTTTCTGTTTCTATGCGAACTTATCTCTCTGTTTTAAGGCTTTCGTCTTGAAACCCATAGGTCCGCCTTTCTTCGTATAATTGCCATAGGAAGGAACGTTCAAAAAGTAGGTTCTGGCATGGAAAGCATTTTTGGTTTATCAAGGTATCTTAACCAAACTCCGCATTTATAAATTTCACTCTAGAAATTATCGGTCGAAAAGGTCCTTACATGCAAAGATTCTGTTCTGGTACAAGGTACAAACTTGGAAACGGGGCAAGTTATCGTTTATCGGAAACAAACTCGATCTGCGCAGGCACCTGGAGGACCTACAGCTAAAATTTCAAGTCTCTAGCTCTTATAGGTTCTGAGATCCTTGCGTTCATACATACGGACGGACGGACGGACGGACAGACGAACAGGCAGACGGACAGACAGACGGACATGGCTAGATAGACTCGGCTATTGATGCTGATCAAGAATATATATACTTTATGGGGTCGGATATGCTTCCTTCTGCCTGTTACATACATTTGCACTTTGCACAAATACAATATACCCTTTTTACTCATTTCAGGGTATAAAAACAATTTGATATTCAAGAGCTCTTTAAATAATAGAAAACATACTTTAAACTAAGGTTTAAAATGGGAAAGAACCCTCGTCGGAGCTTCAAACCTTGATGTTAACCTGCTCGATGTTAACCTGCTTGATGTTAACCTGCTTGATGTTAACCTGCTTAATAGTTAACCAGCTGTTAACCAGCCGTAATACAGGGAACAATTGCTTAAAATAATAATTCGCTATATTAAATTAAGTTCAAATACCTTCTTATTTGGAGATTTGAACAGGGACTTTGCAACCTGAGGTTAGCACATCTGAAGAGACTTGACTGTAAAACAGGGAACAATTGTTCGGACTTATAATTCCCAATATTAAATTGAATTTCCCCGCACACAATTCAAATGCAAATTTGCGACCCGAGGCAAATGCAAAGTAAATAATTAAAATTCATTTCTGAGTACGCTTTTTTTTGGTTTTGTGGGCGCTGCGCCCTTTGCACTTTAAGCGTGCCTTACACTTGTTGTCTTTATTTGTTTACTTTAACTCTTCATTAACATTTTAGCATGGTTTTTATTAAATACATTTACATAGGTCTCATATTAAATACGTATATATATATATATATATATATATATGTTGTTAGACTTGACTTGATGCGAATGGGGAACGCAAAGTGCTTGAAAAAGGTACAGTTCACAATTCGGTTATGGTCTTTGGCTACATATTTAAGTTAGTTAATTTCATTAATTTCGATATTCAATTTTAATTGATTATAACATTTGGATAACATTAAGACTTTTGCGAATAAATTTGTTGTGTTTAATACTTGCTGTTAATAACATTGAATGCCTCAGTCAGTATTTAATATATATATATTTTTTTTAAATTTCATATTTAGTTTGTTGTTTGATTAATAAGTATAATTATTTCTACGAAAAACATTGAAAATCTCGTTTGATTATTATAATTGTGTTGAATATAATTTACTTTAGTTAATGTTAGATATTTGTATATATATATATATTTGTTTATGTTAACAACAAGAGTTGATATGCATTTGTTTAACATTTGATATGTTAACGAATTTGAATTTCATTAATAATATAATAATTTCCTTTAAACGTTTGCCGTTGCCTTTAAGTTGTCTTCAGTAAAAGATTTTGTTATTCATTTTCCTTATGCTCCTTCGATTTCCCGCCTTTTTGCTCAATTGTGGCGCTGCTGAAAAACGCTGGCCATGTGCTAGATAGATAACAATTATCTAGTTTAATTATCTATGTTATTCTTGGTTCAATTTTTGGCTGCTCACCTCTTGGGTCACATCCACGCAGTCGAAGGCATCGCGAAAGTAGCCGCAGCTCAGCTTCGACGAGCCGCGATGATGCAAACGCTGACGCTGGCAACACATGCCGCTAAGCGTGGCAAATAGACATGCAACAAGTATGAGCGTGTGAATTCACAGTGATCGACTTGCAAGTACCCTATATTTTCGTTTCGCTGCACCAGCTCTCAGCAGTTAGAGTTAACCCTTTTCTTAACGCTCAATTGTAATTGAGAAATCTAAGCACAATTGAACGACTTGCCGAATTCTATATGTATATTATTACCATATATCTATAAGATATTTAGCTTATATATATTTAAAAGTAGCTGGAATTCGGCTTGAGTTATGAGAAACGAACTTGATCTGGGTGAGCTATACGAGAGTCCTAAAGTCTCGCCCCATCTTTCTTATCCCTCACTTAGCCCAGATTACCAGAGGATTACTAGATTAGTGGACTAAGGAATTAATATATCATATAGACTAAGATCACAGACTAGTAGTTAAGCTGGCAGTCAGTTTAACAGTCGGTTTATAATAATTATCTGAGCATAATCAGACATACACTGAAAAATGTTAACTTTTAGTTTCTAACCTCTTAACAGGCCATTAAATTTATCCCCCAGTTAGATAGACTAGAAGTTAACTTGACAGTCAGTTTAACTGGCTGATAATCAGACAGCCACACAAAGCACTCTAAAGAGTGTATGTATATAGTTTCTACGATCTTAGTTATCTGCTCTATTTTGTCCCTTAGTTAAACTAGAGTAGCAGACAGACTAGTAGTTAATCTGACTGTCATTTTAACAAGCTGATAATCAGACAGATAAACTTACGTATATTTCAGGCTATTCTGGGCCGCTCTCCTTTGTATTTGAGCCCTTTTTCGACACTTACTTGATTACTTGACAGTCGCTGGTGCTGCTGCATTCGCTGCCCAGCGGCTGCTTGGGTCGCACATGCAGCACATCCGGCATTAGGGGCGCCTCCGCCTCGCAGCGCCAAATGCCCTCCTGGGTGGCCAGCATGCAGGCGCTGCCCGGCGCACAGTCCGCGTGCCGTTGGCACAGATTCCGCTGATGGCCAAACACGTAAACGCATTTGCCCTCTGTCAAAGTTTGTTATTAGATTGCTGAGATTGCCCGTCTGCTTCTGCCCCTGCACCGCGACACTTACCGCCATATGTGTGAACGCAGACCCCAGTGGGACAGCAATCATCGTTTAGCAGGCAGGCGCGATTCGCGCAGGGCGTGTCCTCAATCAGGGGCTCCACAATCCCGTAGACCTCGGCCTGTGGCTGACGCAGTTGGGCGGACAGCGGCGGCTGTGGCTGTGGCAATTGGAGAAAACATTTTGTGGCTTACAAAGTGTGTGTGAGTGTGTGTGTGTGTGTGTGTGTGGCACACGCTGCGTATGCGTGTTATTCTGTATGTTTTTATTGAGCCGCTGTCGATTCAAATTTCATGCCTCACTGCAGACCCGAGTTTTATTTAGCTCAGTTCTATTTGGGGCCTGCTATGACTATCAGCCAGAAACTGTGCGTCGCATTCTATTTGAACTTTGCACTTTGCTGCGGCTGCCACATGACATGATATTAATTAACAGCAGCTGCAGCTGCACATGCCACGTGTGTGTCGCGGCCCACGCTGCGTATGAGTCTGATGAAAATTGAAAATATTGCAAAACGTGCGCGAAAATAATCTCGGCCTTAACTTTTCAGCGGCTTATGAGTTAAATTGGTTTACTCTACAAGAGGATACCATAATTTTGCCATGAAGTGTGTAGCGTATAGAAGGATGTAGCTGCAAGCTCTTAGCTTAGCTTCATAGGAAGAATCGATCGCAAAAGGAGTTGGGCAAAATATTTTGCTGTCCAAGTTTTATTGACTTGTTGTTGAGATATAAAAACAGCTGTTTCTTAATAAACATTAATTAACCCGTGCCAGATTGTTTAATTAAAGGTGCAGCTTTAATTGCTTGTGAAAGCGTCCACACTCACCTGTTGTTTTTCCGGCTGATTTTGCTGCTGCTGCGGCTGCGGCTGTTGTTGCTGCTGCTGCTGCTGGTCCATGGCAAACAATTGGCCGTATTCGTTATTGTAGCCCGCATTGTTCAGCATATCAAATGTGCCAATGCCGCCCACATTGGCGGCCACATCGGGTGCCGCGCGGCGATGCAACAAATTGCGCGAATTGCGTCCAAAGAGCGAACGCTGCCAGGCGCCGGCTGGCGGCGACAGGGATGCGTTGGCGCCCAGCTGCATGGCCAGGCCGAGCAGCAGGAGTTGGGCCATGGCGGCCCACACCGGAATGCGTCTCATTTTACGCTATGCTAGTACCACATCGCCAGCGGCTGCAACAGTTCGTTTCGTTTTCGCAAAGTTGAGCTCTGAAAATGAAAACCAGAGCCAAATGTGGCCTTAATTAAAATCCAACAACAAATGGCCAACAGGCCCCGGCAAATTTGCCTTTAACAGGCATTTGCATTAAACGTCCGCTGCCAGAGCCTCTGCCTCTCTGCCTGTACCTCTGCCTGGGTCTGGGTCCTGTGCCTGGGTCCGTGCCAGAGCCTGTGCCCCCAGCGACAATGGCAAAAACGAACCGCAGACATAATATCCCGACCCAGGTCATTAAAATTGTGTGTGCATGTGTGCGTGTGTGGGGGGTGTGTGTGTAAGGCTTGCTTTTAGTGTTATTACCGGCACTGACTTAATTTATGCGTCCCATACTCATTTAGCGCTTTTTATTGCCACGGATGTCAGTTATATATCAACATATACACATCTCACTTATGTTTATATATATACCATATATATATATGTGTATATATATACATGTATATGTGCTGCATAAATGTTTGCTCTCTATTCATTAGAGTTGTGCTTAACAGCTTATTTATAGAAAATATAATAAATCAAGTAACCGCAAAGGGAAAGGGAAAGGAAAGGGAAAGGAAAGGGAAAGAGAAAAGGGATATATTGCTGAGTACCTTGCGCTTGTTGAGCTTGGATTTCATTCAGTTAATGTTGCTTATCCAAAATGAAAGCTTTAATTATAACTGGCCTCAGTTACATTCACAAATAAGCTGCATTCTTTATTTTAAAAGCAGTTAATGGCACTTGCAACAAGTTGCATTCTCTTTGTATATATATTAATTAAAGTATATATTTGATTTTTGTTTTTATAGTATATATGTATATATATATAGTTTTGAGTGAAAATTTATGAATATCTAGGTATGTAGACATGTATTTATGCATGCATGTGTACATGTATATGTACAAGTGAATATGCTTCTTTATATATGTATGCATACATGTGTATATATGTGTGCATGTATTTTTTTAATGAGCATGTATGCACGTACTTATGCAAGTATGCATGTATTTATGTGTGCATGCATGCGAGCATGTATTTATGTATATACATATATACGTATGCATGCATCTGCTTACGTGTGTATATATGCATGTATGTGTATATTTATGCATGTATTTATGCATGTATATATGCATGTATGTATGCATGTATATATGCATGTATGTATGCATGTATGTGTATACATGTATATATGCATGCATATAAATATATAAGCATGTATGCATATGCTTGTGTGTTTATATGTATGTATGCATCCTTATATGAATAAAATAAATCGTTATGTATGTATGCGTATGTGTGTGATTATTTATGTATATTAATATGTACATATGTATGTATGCACGCAGGAATGTGTCAGTATTTAACGGAGCTTACAAATTTCTGCGGAGTAGAATATTCCTTTAAAAACTGCCTTAAGATCCATGTAAGCAATTATAAATGTTTTTAAAATTCAGACCTAACTCTCTAAACTCACACACACATATATGTATGTAAATACATAAAATATTTAGCCAAAGTGGCAGCCACCAAAAGTGTTGCATACTACTTGGGGCACATGTGTTTCTAGTTGCATGCAACGTTTAAATATTTTAGCCAAACAAATTTTTCTAGCTATTCATAAATGATGCAACCAAATATACCATAGATTCTAATAGCTGCGTGCACTTGACTATCACGACATGAACACTCCCCCCCCCCCTTCCCCTTCCCCTACTTCACTTTCAACCGCGTCTTCTTTGAACATTTACTGTCAGTCGGCTGAAAAGGCTGTGGGTGTGACCAGCAGGGTTTACTTGTTTTAAATATAGATACCAGGCGAGCTCGTCATAAGCTGTCCCACGCAATGTCAAATACATTACACGGCTCGTACCCACACATGTTGACCCGGGATACGCCTTCAATCAATTTCATTAATGGAGCCCGGCCAAGAGCCAGGTTAGAACTTGGGTTAAAAAGCAAACCTTTTCGCATGGCGCTAATTACCTTTTTTTTTTATTCAGCCCCAACCCAGTTATTTCTCGCAACATTTTTAACAGCGCTTGGAAAAGTTTTGAGTGAAAACTTTTCGCCAGCTGCAAATTTTCATTTGTAATTGAGCTAGAAAGCGAGAGAGAGAGAGAGAGAGAGGGAGAGAGAGAGTCATGCATAACAGCTTACTCATCAAAATACATTCTAGACCTGTGCCTAATTAAATCTGTACTAATTATATTTCGACATCAAAGTCAAACACAAAGTCTTCCAATTACGCGTTTTAATAGACTGTCCCCTAACCCAAAAATTTAACTGTTGCCAACTAAATATTAACGGTTGATTTAACTTCACAAGTGGCATAAATTTAGTTGCAATTGATAGCTGCCTAAAGCCAGGAATAATTAAGTTAATGTTAGGCTTAAGCTAACTACATATTTGCTCAAGGGCAGCAGATAAAATACCTTACTATACTAAGACCAAGACAAAGGCATCAAACAAGGCTTGAATGATGTACTATTTAGACTATCTGATATATATAGCTCTTCTATTTTTATGGACTGTATGTATGTAGGCTATATAAAGTATAAGGTCTGTCAGTCTATAAAGTCCATCATGTGTGTTAGGAAATGTAGTGAAAAGACTACCTAGTCTGTCAGTATATACTATAGGGTATATCTGGTCTGTCAGTATAAATATACTATAAAGTACATCTAGTCTGTCAGTATATATAGTCTACCTAGACTGTCAGTTTATATAGTCTATCTGGTTCGTCAGTATACAATCTATATAGTCGGTCGGTATTAAAAGTATATATCGTCTATGAGCATATATAATCTATATAGTCTATCAGTTCGTATATATACTATATAGACTGTTAGTATATATGGTATATCTAGTATATACACTCTATCTTCTCTTAGTATATATAGTCTATATAATCTTTCAGTATATATAGTCTATGTAGTATATATGGTACCTAGTCTGTCAGTATATATGTATATAGTACATATCCATCTAGTCTGCTAGGATACATAGTTTATCTAGCCTGTCTGTTGGTATATATAGTCTACCCAATCTTTCTTTAGTTTATAATAATCCTGAGTAGAGAAGCACAACCAGCTACAGACATGGAATATGGAATGTTTATAAGTCTACAATAAAAATATTAAAAAAATATTTAAAAGGCATTTGAGCTGAATTTAATCAGAAACTAGCAATTGGGACATGGCCAGGCAGAACTTCTATAGAATACGCAGGAAAACACGAGTTACGAAACATTTTCCTGGTAATCTTGAGGACAATGCGTCAATTCACAATGCTTCCACCCATGCATAAATACAATTCCTTGAATTTGCTTCATGCTGTGTGGAACATAATCTCTGGGCATAACAATGTGTGGGAGTTAGGGAAGACAGGTTGCAAATCAGAAAAAAATTGAGGGGTTGTTGGTTATTCAAACTGAGTTATGAGATGTCGATGGGGCACCCCAAAGTTTCCCTTGCACTAGCCCAAAGCAGGCTAGGGTCTGGTCTTAACCCCATTCCACTTTTAGCCCAGTTAGAAAAATTTATAAAGCCGTCAGCTGTGGAAGCCTCAATAAATGACATTCTGAAATATTTCACGATATTAAGTATTTATAAGCCAACTATTCGATTGATCTAAGCTAAAGTATTATTTTACTTTCGATAACTTTAAAATATCAAAAAGTTAAGTTCACTTCGATTCAAACTAACTGAAAACTCAACTTCTTGTTAAATATAACTTCGCTTTGAACTTCGAGCTTAAGTTTGCAATGAAAGCAAATGCCAGAGCTATGACATTCAACAACAAGTTGTTCAAACTTTTGAAGTTTTGTTGCATTTCAATAACTTGTAGTTAAGTCCCTTTTTGTTGCGAAACTTTTAACAGCCAGTTGACAGCAGCATATTTTATTTAACAAGAGGAAGGGACGGCAACTGTCAAAGCACAGTTAAACGGACAATTTGATGAGTTACTTAAGGCCCAAAAATAAACGGTAAATGGTCATTAAGAAGGAATTGTTGGTGTGCAGGTGTGCGTGCGTATGTGTGTGTGTGTGGGCGTGCGTGTGGGCGTGTCACACTCATGCCGACTTGATTATTGTTGGCCACAAATAAGTTTTGACAGTTGCCCAAGTTAATTATGTCAGCGCATTAATTAAAACGCACACACACACACACTACACACTCACACACACACACACACACCTGTTTCTGATTAGTTAATGCGACAAGCGGCTAACTTCTGCTGCGTATTGCAGCAAGTGGCAGCAACGCGTAACTTGATGCCACAATTTCACTTACATGACTTTAAGGCACAATTGCGACTGCAAACACAACACTCACACACACACACACACACACAGTCACACACTCACACTAGCACACACATACACTTGTTATTTGCTAGAGCTTGGAGCTGCTGCGTACCTGCTGCTTGTGTGTCCTTTCAGCGACTGGCGGCCAACACCTGTCGGCTGTCGGCAGCTGCCTGCTGCCTGCCACAAGGCGCAAGCTTTTCGACGCAAGCTTTTTGCCACCGAGCTCTGTGTGCATTTTTATGAATTAAAAGGCGAAAAGCTTTCGCGCTGCGTGTGTGTGTGTGTGTGTGTGTGTGTGTGTCTATTGCCTTGGAGGCCTATGGAATCAATGAAAGGCTACAATCTAATATGTAGCCAGCCTTTTTTTCTGTTTGGGCTCGTGACGTCACAGCAAGCAGTTGCCTGCTTGAGCCTTGCTCGCGGTGCTTCCTCTTGCTCTTCGGCTGGCATGTCCTTCGACAGCCCGCGGCACTTTTGGCTGCAAATTTGATAAGCCTGTCAAATTGTTTGTCAGCTGACAAGAAATCCCCGCAAGCTGCCATTCGGACCGTGTCGAAATTTATTTACAATTTAAGCCAAATTTGGCATGCACCAAGCAAACGTCTTTGCAGCCTTTGCATTCAAGTCAAATTCAACTTTGGAAATTCAGTGCAATTTTCTCGCTTTGTATTTTCTTATCTTGTTGATGCAATTATGGGCCGAGCTCTGCGCAAATTCAATTGCAGAAAACAATTATAAATTTTCGTTCTTCTTATGAATAAAACACATGAACATAAGTTAAACAAGTAAGAGGTTCTAGTTGGCAGCTCCCGACTAGGGGATACCCTGAACCCTCTTCTTCCAACACCAAATATATATACTATTCTAGAAGCTACATGTCAAGTTTGGTGACTACATCTATATCTACCTTTCAAGTCTCTAGCTCTTATAGGTTCTGAGATCCTTGCGTTCATACATACGGACAGACGGACAGACGGACGGACATGGCTAGATCGACTTGGCTATTGATGCTGATCAAGAATATATATACTTTGTGGGGTCGGAGATGCTTCAGTCAGTAAGGCAGTCAGTCAGTCACTCCGTCATTCACTCCGTCATTCAGTCGTATATAGATATATACTTACATGCAAGCACACAGCTGAGACACCCTGTATGCAGCTTGTGACTAGCACTCAGCCGCGGTAACAATTTTATTTTTATGTGTCTACCCTTTTATGTACATATATAAGGTAAAATAAAAATAAAAAGTGGTCAACCTTGTTTATGTCAACTTAGTCCGTCCGTGAAAGTAAGTTCAAAGTCAGATCGATTAAGGGAGAAGCTTTTGAGCATTTTGCACGTGACGCATACGCAATGTGGCACATAAAATGGCACTAAAAATGGTTTTGGCCCTGTTTTATTTTATTTTTTCCACTGCTGCCGCGCTCTGCCATTGTAATGACAGCTGTGCGCCACAGAGAGTTGCCGGCAGCTTGGCATCCAGGTAATGCACCAGCTCACAGGTAATATGGAAAGCAACCAGCTCTCTGTGCAACTGGGGCATGTTGCCTGCCAATTGCAGTTGCCTTTGCAGCAAGCGGAAATTGCGGCAAGTAGCCAGTTGCTTAAAGCAGAAGCTGGCTGAGAGCTGGCGCCGTCTGTATCCTGTTGCCCGCATCCTGGTTGCAGTTTGATTATCTGCTTTTGATTTTATAAGATTTATGCGCCTGTGTTTGGCATTTCCTAAAATCCAATTTCACTTGACATGATTTGATTCTCAGTGGCTTTTCTACTGCTTCTTCTTTATGTTATTAGTTTTTCTGTGTTGCTGTGCATTTTTTTTGCTTGTGCATTGGGGAATATATTCAGCTAGCAACATGGAGAAGTTAAGGCAAGAATTTAATTGACGGAAGAAACATAAGAGTTTGTCGCAAGAGAATACAAATATTAATCCAATCCACTTATCTATAGAGTATATTTGAGGGTACCATAAACACATGAATTTGACTTGCGAAATCGGTCTAGAGGCCAAACCATAAACAAAGAGCCAAATCTCGTGAAAATCTGATGAGATTTGACTGAGTTATGCGAGTGGGAAGTTTTGACCTATGTCTATAGAGGATATTTTGAGGGTACCAATTTCTATATGGGATATTTTGAGCGTACCATGTTCCCCGAATTCGGACCACATTTTGATGCCAAACAAATTTAGAGGCCTTAATAATTCTCAACCTTGAAAAACCAATAAAAATTTCTTTACTAATTTACTCTCGTTTATTTCGTCGATATTTTTTTTTGTGTTTGTGTTTTTCGCTTTGTTCGCTTTTGTACGCTTAAGTTGCTAACAAATTGTATGTAGAAATACATAGATATAGGGTTCGTATATCGTATATCGTAAGCATAAATTAATTAATTAATAAATTCAATTGAACTAAAAACATATGCTCTCTCGCTCGCGCATATTTGCATTTTAACATAACAACAATTTGCCTATGAAAATTAACAATTTTTTTTTGTATGTAAAAAAATAAAAAACGCATGCTACAGTTTTTAGTTGAATCAAAATAAATAGCAAAAAAACACGGCAGCTCAATAGTTAATAAATAAGTCAATAAATAAATAAATAAGCTTAGCTATTAAAATAAATATGTCTTACAATTATTATTGCGCATGTGGTGGAGTGAGGGGGGAGGGGGGTGTCGTTGCTTGCTCTTAAATTAGTTTAATTATTAAACATTTCGACTACAGTTGCGCGTGCTCTTAACAAAAACGCCGCAAAGTAGGCAACGGAAATGTTTGGCCACAATGCTTGCCAAACTGTAAACGAACGCAATTCTCCAATTAAACTAATGAAAGGGGACCGAAGTTGGAATGGGGTATGAGTTTTGTGAATGCGACGCTCGTCTTTTAAGTTAAATCAAAGTTTTTTGTCTTTTCTCGCTTTGTCACGCTTAAATGTCCTTCTAAACCTACTTTTCTATTTACAGTTGCGCTCTGATGCAGTGGGCGTGGCGTCTATTTAACGCCCGTTATGCTGCGCAGCCAGGGCTTGTAGAATGTGGTGCGCATATAGACGCCCGGCAGATACGGCGCCGCACACTTGATGCCATGCGATACGGTGCCGGCCAGCTCGTAGCGTCCGTCGGGACGCTGCAGCACCAGGGGACCGCCGCTGTCGCCCTGCGAGGACAATGAAGGATATACATGATTAAAAGTTCCTCTACTAATTGCAATCATTAAGTGGAGCTTACCTCGCACGAGTCCTTCTGCCCGTTGGCATAGCCCGCACACAGAAACGAGCCGAGTATCTTCTTGTTATGCCCAGCGGTGTGGAACATCTCCTGGCAGACGCTGTTCTCAATTATTGGCACCTGTTGCGTGCGAAATGGCAATTAAAAGTTTTATTCGGTTTAATGTCAAGCCAAGCTGGCCGACCACCAGCTAACCACACGCACCTGCACCTCCTGCAGCACCGAGGGCACACCGCCGCCGTACTTGAGACGCCCCCAGCCGGTCACCGTTGCCATGCGACCGGTGAAGTCAGCCAGATCGTTGGGCATGCAAATTGGCACTGCAAGGAAGAAGTTTGGCGGTTTGTTAACTTAAATGTGAGTAGAAATTGCCTTAAATATGACCAACAGCAAGAAATCTCTAAGGATTCATATAGACATGAGTCTTATTCTCGCTTTTGAGCTTTTTGATAATCGAACTCTGTTTTGAGACCCAACGACTTACCTATATGAGTATCGAACTGCACGGGACTGTCCATTTCCAGCAGCGCCAGATCGTTCTCAAACGTGGCCGGATCGTATTGGCGATGGACAATGACGCGTTTGACATTCTTGGTAACGGGACGTTTGCTCTCCAGATCACCGGAGATATCAAACTCGCCCATGACAGCGACCAAGGAGGCCAAGAAACTAACGAAATGATTGGGAATATTAGCAAAAAGTTTTATTTGGGACTGGGCTAAGACTTACCCGGGCTGACAATGTGCGGCGGTGATGACATAGCGACTGGTGATTAGAACGCCGCCACATTTGTTCTTGGTGAAGAGGCCCAGCCAGGTGGACTCGCGGACCAGGACCTGCCACGGAAAGGCGCCGAATGTGGAGCCTTTGCCGCCGACAATGCGACCGGACTTCACATGTGGACGTACGCCGCATTCTGTTGATGGGGAGTGAAATGTGAGGTTAGGAGTAGGGAGTGTTCACAAAGCGAGAGAGTGAGAGCGAATGAACGGGTGACCGAGCGAGCGAGCGTCCAGACTGACAGCCAGTGAGATACAGAGAAAAAATATTGGGAATAGAACTGCGAATATTTGCGGGACGAGGCAAGAATTGGATGAACTGCGGGGTTTGGTTGTGGGATAGGACTGGGAACAGGTTAAACTGGGTTGAACTAGAGCTAGCTATGTGACTAAGGGATAGCGATTGGGTTGATCAGTGATGGCGTTGCCTGTGGCCAGGCCGTTTCAGGCGGCGACGTGCTATAATTTTGGATGGATTAAAATGCAAGTGTACGGTTAGGGACGATCGATTCGGATGGATTTTGGTTGGGGTTATATCGAACATTATGTGCATGAATTATATTAGGAACAAGAGAGAAAATAGAGAAGAGAGAGAGAGAGAGACAGTTTGTTTTTGGGGTCCATGCTACAAACACTCAACACTTACGTATTTTGCGTCCGTTTGCACCGCCGTAAGAGCTCAGCGTCTCCTGCTCGATTTCGTTCTCATGCGGACTCGGATTGACATCCTCTTCGTCCTCCTCGTCGACAATTTCATCATTCTCGGGCCGCGCCGTGGTCTTGGCTGTGGTGCTTACGCGCTTCGTTGGCTTCTTCGAGCTGGGCCGACGCGTTGTGCTGCTGGCCGCCACGGTGGGTCGACGTGTGGCCGGTTTGCGTGTGCTGGTGGCCGAGGTCTTCTTGTTGGGCGCCTTGGTGGAGACACGTGTCACGGGCTTCTTTGTGGTCGACCTGGGCTTCGAGGTGGTTGCCACGCGCACCGGTTTGCGTGTGGTCTTGCGGTTGACATTGCTGGTGCTGGCGGCGCCCGATGAATACGTGGAGGCCGTATTGTTCGTCTCGTCGATCATGTCGGCGAGCGCCTCGAAGTTGCCCTGCAATGAGGCCACCAGTTTGTGCACGAGCGTGTGCATCTTGTCCTTCAGCACAATATCCTCGACAAAAGCGGGCGTGGATAGCTCCAGATCGCTAGTCACAGCGCTCGAGGCGGCGGACATGTTCAGATTTGGATTGCGCACCGGCGGGAAGTTGACAAAATCATTGGGTGAGGTATATGTTTCCTCGACAATCTGGCCAACCTTCTCGCCGGGCACCGGGAATGCCGGATAGGTGGGCGTCGGACCATAATAGCCCGGAAAAGCGGGCTTATCATCGGATGGCACACCGTACAACGCTTCTGTGGTCGATTGTGTGAAGGTCAAGTGCACCGGACTGCTGCCGACACCACCAGCTGGCATGCCAAAATAACCCGGATCCTCAAAATCGTTGGAGCTTACCCCAGACGGCGTATTGCCGGGACGTCGGGTCCCAATCGGTCCATAGACGTAGGAATTTGTGTTGTCACCCAATTTCGTGTTATCCCAGTTGCTCGACGTAGCCAAATTTATGTTCGAGGGCTTGGGCGTGATCAGCACAGTGGACTTCGTGGGCTTGGGCGTAATGTTGATCTGCACAAAGCCGGGCTTCTTATGACCACCATAGCTGCTGCTCGTCGGCTGTTGAATGTGTATGGGCGTCGAGGCGGTGGCATAGAGGGGCGGCTGATAGTTGCCCGGCGTGGAGCCCAGTATATTCTCAGCGGTGCTCTGTATAAACGCATCCAGCTTATCGTCGGCCATAAAGAGCGGCGGCACCTTATCGTAGTGATAGTCCACAGTGGCTGGCGGACGCGGCGTGGTGGGACCCGTCACATAGCTGGTGGCAATCGGCTTGGAGGAGATGGGCTTGCGCGTGGGCGAGCTGGCTGCCGGCTCATGGTAGCTGAGCACGGATGGCGCGGGCTGCTCATATGTGGCTGGCGCAGGAGCGGGTGCGGGTGCTGGAGCGGACTGCTCGTAGCTGGGACTGGGCTGGGCGGGTTTGCCATAGCCAGGCTGATCGTAGCTAACAGCGGGTGAGGATGGCTCATCATAGCTGGCCGTAGGCGTGGCGGGCTGTTCATAGCCCGAAGCAGAAGCAGCCGAGGAGAATTCCTCATAGCTGGCAGTAGCTGCAGCCGGCTGATCATATCCCGAGCTCGGAGCTTGGCCGTAGCCGGAGTCCAACTGTTGTGGCTCATTGTTGTAATTAGCAGCCGGCTGCTTAATCTGTATGTGGGTGACGGGTGACTCCGACGCCTCTGTGTGGTAGCTGCTGCTCGGGGGTTGCTGCTGGACGGGTCTCCTCGTGTTCTGCTCGCTCTGTGGTGGCTTCTTCTTAATGCTCGTCGGCTGCTTGGCTGGCGGACGCCTTGTCGTGGGCTTGGGTCGTGGCCTGGGACTGGCTGTAATCAAAACTGGACGTAGTGAGGAGCTCTCTACGGGACTATCGTATTGCGGGCGCTGCGCTTGCGTTGTTGTTGTGGCCGCCAGGTAGCTGCTTGTGGGCGCCGGACTTTCTGTGGCTAGCTTCTCGGTCTGCTGTTGATAGCCAGCAGAGGTTTCATCATACTGCTCCTGCACCTTGGTGGTGTGCGAGGAGACAGACACCTCGGCGGGCAGTGGGTCATTGTAGTGCTGCATGGTAACCATGCCAATGTAGGAGGCCACGGGACGATTGGGCGTTGAGGGACGCACATAGGCGGGCGAGGGAGACTGCGGCGTTTCCGTGTAGCTGTTTGTGATCTTCTCAAAGTTGACTTCAGTGTTGCCCTCCAGTGAGCCGCTGCTGAGCTGACCATAGCCCGAGGGCTCATTGTCCGCCTGATTGGAATCGCCCTCCATGTAGGACATGTCCACCGGATAGGCTATGCCCATGACGGGCATTTTATTGAACTCGGAGGTCTGCGGTGCCTGCGGCGAGATGGCATCATGATAGGTAGTCGCTGGCATTGTGTGCTCATCCAGCACCTGAGACTGATCCTCGTTGTAGGTGGGACGCGGCGTGTTCAGCTCCACGGACTGACTGTTCGTGGCGCCTGCGTCCTGTTCAGCGGACACCTTGTCATAGCTGGGCTCCTCATAGGCGGTGGTCGTATAGCCATAATCCTGCTGCTGCTGCTGCTGCTCCAGCTCCTGTGCCTTGGTAGCCTCGCCATTCTGCTCCTGGCTACCCTGGTCATAGTAGCTGGGCGGCTGTGCGGTGGCAGAAGTCTCGCTGTGCTCCGCCTGAGGTGCATAGCCATACGAAGGTGTCTGCTGGCTGACCACGTTGTAGCTGGGGCCATGGCTGCCGTTGTTCAGCTGCAATATAATCGACTCGATGGAGTCCACGTGCGTGGTTATGGAGGAGACTGTGGTGGGATTGCTCTGTGTTGCAGCAGGTCGCTTATCGTTGTTGTAGGTGGGCACAAGAATATATTTATCTTCCGACGAGGCGCTGGGCTGCGTGCTGCTCGAAGAGGAGGAGGAGGAGGAGATGTAGCTCTGGGATGAGGGCTGCTGATGCTGCTGTTGATGATACTGTTGGTGCTGCTGTTGCTGCTGTTGATGATGCTGCTGTTGGTGGTGCTGCTGCTGCTCCTGCGGTGGCTGTACGTAGACAGGCTGTGGGCCGTAGCCTGTGGAAAACTGCAAGTCCTCAACCAGATCCGCATCAGCGCCGGGATGCGTGATGTCGCTGTGCGTAAACTCACCGCCATCTAGTATCAAATGATTGTGATGATGCATATTCGATTGCTGGGCGGGCTTAGGCTTGGGCTTCAGCTGCTGTACTGGTCGCTTCATCACCTCGGCCAGCTGGGGCACAGGCTTTGACTGCGCTGAGGTCTTTAACGGCGGCTTGGTTTGCGGCTTGGGCTGCGGCTTCGGCTTGGGCTGGGGCTTGGGCTTCGGCGTGGATATACTAACTGGCGCCTTGGTGGCGGGTGTTTCCTCAAAGCTGCTGGAGGACTCGGAGCTGCTGCTGCTGTGCCCGTTGACTATCTTGTTGGGCACTTCGGTGGTGAATGTCAGCACGTCATCCATATGCTCGGGCGGCAGCGTTGCCAGCACCTGCATCACAAAATCATCATTGCCTGGCGGCGAGGAGAACGTGTTTATCTTCACGGAATGCTTGTTCACATGTATGGCTGGCGGCAGCTCTGTCGGCTTCAGCTCATTGGTGCTGATCGCCTCATTGTTGGGCTGCAGCTCCGCCTCCTGCTCGAACTCCACGCTAGCGGATTGGGAGTGTGTCGCCTCCGTCGAGCTGCTGGCAAAGCCCAGCTCATCCGTCTGCACGCTCTGGCCATGACTGGCCGTGCTGCCCAGCTGCTGATAGACCTTATCCAGATTCTGTTGATCGTAAATTCCCTGCGCCGGCTGCTCATCACTGAGCTGTTGCTGTTGCTGCTGCTCTTGTTGCTGCTGTTGTTGCTGCTGCTGCTCGCCATAGTTCTCATAGGAGGATTGTGCCGCGGCCTGCTGCTGCTGTTGCTGCTGCTGCTGCAGCTTTTGCTGCTGCTGCTGGAAGTAGGCATTCTGTGCATCGTTGATCAGCGTGCTGGCCAGCTCGTGCGTCTGCGGTATCTGACAACAGGCGCCGAACAGGAAGCCATCCATGCAAGCGCCCACCACCTCGCCGCCCCGCTGTGCGCACTCGTGATTGAACATACATATGGTGGGGCCATTGGAGCGCGGATCCGAACTGGGCAACGTTTTGGTGGCGCGACAATGCTTTGGCGTTATGCGATAGCCGCCAAACAATTTGCGACCAGCTGCAAGAGATAGGGAGAGGGTAAAAGAAGTTTAATCAATATTTCAACTTCTTGAAAAGTAATGATGAATTCTAGAAAATTATTCTATATTTAAGAAGGCTTTTTCTGCTATTTTTCTCGTTTTAAGAAGATTTACGTTTCCTGGTTTAATTGAGAGACGGTCGCTTTAGTAAATATGATTGATCGCGCATTTACATGTCAGCTCTTGTATTAGCAGGAAATCGATATTTATCGATATATACTAGATTGTCATTCTACATTATAAATTTCCCATAGGCTCTGAAAACAAAGTAGTTATCAATTATATATTCAGTAAATAGGTTAACTATGCTCAAATCTGTTATGCCCACTTTAACTATGCGCAGGGTATAATAATTTAAGCTTAGTTCTTTGAGTCTGCAAAGTAGAATATTGTATAAACATATTGTACATAATGTACTTATAATTTGGTATACCCTGTACATAATAGACAAAGGGTATAATGGCTTTGTGCAAATGATTGTGGATGGCAAGATAACCCATTACTCCAGCTTCATCGTAAACAACACCAAGAGCCAAGTCGAACTACTCAATTTCATCTGCTTCAAATATGTAAAACTTTTAACTTTTAACTTTTTTTTTCTTCACACGAAAATCGAAGTTGCTTAGCATTCTAATTGAGTTGCGAGCAATTTCCGCTTCAGCCTAATGCTTGGGGGCAATTAATTAGGCAGCCAACTGCAGAAATCAAAGCCAGGCAACTGTACATAATTGGATTAGCCTGGTGAAAATTAAGTAGTTTCTATGAAATTCTTGAAATGAAAGTGACATTTTTTGTTTTTGCCCATAAAGTTGGCCATTTAATGGCGTTTTGCAGTGCTAATTATGAGCCAAAGAAAAAACCAAAAAAAAAAAATAACCGCCAAAACAATAAACACAATTAACATGAGGAGCAACATTTGCCGTGCGCTGCAAGCGGCTGCTAACGGGGCCAGTTGAAAGGCAGTTGCCAAGTGAAAGTGCCGCTTGCCGCAGTTGCTGCAGCAAGGTCAAAGTTCAAAGCTGGCTTTTTATGGACTCGCTGCTGCTGCTGTTAAGTTAAATGCACCTTGATTGCATTTTGGGCTGCTTTGGCAAATGATGTCGCGCCGCAAAAACTTTGCTCATTAGCAAATTACATGCGACTGGCAACTTGACATTTTAGACACTTATCGATCTTTTTGGTGGAACTGCAGGTGATATGGTTGGGGGAGGAGGGGGGGGGGAGGCTAAGCTGACAATTAACACCTCAAGCACTGGCGCTTGCTCCACTTGGTGCCGGCTGCGTGCCCCCATTTCCAGTTTGGCCGCAGAGACTATGTCAATGTTGGTGTGAAATTGGAGCACAGTCGAATTTCACGTTCTAAGCCAACAGAAAGAAAAAAAAAACTAAAATCGTTATTCTGTGGTCGCAATCAATTAACAATCAAGTTGCTAATTAAATGAAAAACAAGCACAATTACATTTACAGCTAGGCCCATAAAATGCTGCAGCCATAAAAAAAAAAACATGCGCCTGGAGTTTCCCTCAACAACTCCTGAACCTATAAAGCGGAGAAAGAAGCGCTCTCAGTGAAAGTAAACACGGCGCGAAAAGTGAATAACTTATCAGCGGCGCCCAAAAACTCCAATTAGAATGTTCGGTACGTAGCGTGCGTAACCTCAGCTCCAACTTCAACCGCAAATGAAAAAAGAAATACATAATTGCGAAAAGTGATAGTGTTTTGGTTGCCTTTTCATTTCATTTATTTATTTAATTTTTTTTTGCTTTTATATTTCTTCATTTCATTTGCAGTTTTATAAATGATTTCGTTTTTCTGCTCTGTGGCTTTGCTGCTTTTTTATTATTTAGTTTTTTTTTTATTTTTATTATAAATGTGCTCGCTTTTTGTGGCTTTATTATTTGCAGACATTTCGCATTTTATGATTAGACACTCAAGTGCGCTGAAGTATTCTTCCGACAATCGTTAAAAGTTGGTAAACCCACAAACGATGGGAAATGGCCGCAGGCCCCACGCGCTGTTAACTTAACAGCGCACGCCTAACAGTTCTGCTTGCAGTTAACATAATTATGGTATCTGGCAGCGCTCTCTTGCCCTGCTAGCGAACTTTCAATGGCTGTGCGAGTGTGTGTGTGTGGCTGAGCGTTAATTATGCAGCTTAACATAATTTGTTTGACTTAAGCCAAGCAAAATGTTAATGGCACATGCAAGGGCTTCATTTAACTAAGATAATGCATATGTTGAGTGTGTGGGGGCTAATTGAATTATCAAAATGTTAGCTAAGAGTTTTAGAAGCTTGGAAATTAAGTTATTAAGTGTATAACTAGATGCTATTGTTATAAACAGAAACTATGTGAGATTTTAAGAACTAGAGTAGCTTTCTTTTAAATATTAGGGGTATGCGGAATGTTATTATCCAATGTTAAACAAGTGAGGTTAGGTGTTATTATCGAATGTTAAACAAGTGAGGTTAGGTTAATATATGTTACAGCTGCTGAGCAGCTGTTCTATTAAAATCAACTGCTTTTGTCACTTGACAAAGTCTTCAAAGAACACAATACCAACTTAGTCCACTCATGCTCTCTATTCTACCATTTCGTGACCTTCACAAAAGTCTATAGCTCTGGGTGTGTCTGATAAAAGAGTGAGAAATTCAATAAACAAAGCACTTGGTTCGTTGCGGCATTGTCCATTAAATATGCAAAGAATGTTTCAACGCGTCGCTGCATGAACATTAGATATTTTATTTGTAAATTCTTTTCTTTTTTTTTTTTTTTGGTGTGCCCCACCTGCTACAACAAGCAGCAGTTGGCTGAGCGGCTGCTCTTAAGAGCGAAAACGTAGTCGTAACTGAGCGCTCGTGACTCTTATAAATGATTTGTGATTTGGTTTGGTTTTAATTCGATTAGACAGGCAGCGAGGAGACGACTTATCGCCAGCCTCTGACCCTAATTGGCGCAACAAGAAATTCCAGTCAATGTATCAGCGTAATCAGACGCGATTTGGCATGCAAAATAGGTTACAGCATCGCAACAGCAACAACAGTAACAACAACTGAGAGCAGCCAAAAAGCCGGCTCACACACACGCACACACGCACACATGCAGCGCGCTGCTCTCTTGACTTTGGGTGGAACGAAAGTGTGTCAAACGCCTGAATAATTTTGCGTTGCTTTTTTTTTTAAACATTTTTCGGTGTTTATCATACAAATGGCAAAGAATTTGCGGCAGCAGGCAGTCAGGAAGCAGCCGAAAATGAGATAACAGGTTGCCCAATCAAACAAAACAACGGCAAACCTGTTGCGCAGCACCATTTATCATGCCAAAAGAAAAAAGAGTGGCAACCTCTGTCCCTTGCCATGCCGAGCTCCCATTCGAACTCGAATTGGAATTCTTTGGCTGCAGTCTTGAAACAGTTATCAAGTGCAGTGAAATTTAAACGCACAAACGAAATTAATTGCAAAGAGAAGAAGAGCGACATTCTCAGTGGGTCACTGGGCCCTTGCCAGACCGAACACCACAGTTCGAGTTCGAATTCCAATTGGAATGGGCTCTTGATGCCGTCTTGGAACAGTTAGCGACTGCATTTCATTTATATCGCATGCAGTGAAATTTACACACACACACACACACGCACACAGGTGGGCAAACGAAAATTAATTAAATCATGAAATATGCTGCACAGCAAGCAACGCAGAGCCATTCAGCAGATCGAATTCGTAGAACTTGTTTTCTTCCCAAGCATCCGAGTGCTGCGAAGTGCTGCCAGACGGTCAAAGAATGTAAACAAACGAGGCGCTTTAACGGTAAAATGGAAAATTATTATCGATCAATTAGCTCAACATTGCAAAAAAGAAAAGAAAAAAAAACAACAACTATATATAGTCGCATATGGAAGTATATGCAAACATGCAATACCACGTGTCGGATCGGTTTCAGACAACCCAACAATTTGCATAGATGTAGTGCTCCCGACCAGTTTTGCATTTAACTATTCTTGCTCTGATTGTATTGTGAAAGTGTTGAAATGTTCTTGGACTACATTTATGGTAATTATAGTTGCATTAATGGAACAAACATTTCTTAACGCTTTTGAGAATATGCAAACAAACTGCATACCTATTTAATTAACAACTATTAATTCGCAAGAAAGTTTTTCGCTGCTTAAAACAGTTAAAAAACTTATGTAAAAGTTTGTTAGATATCAGACAAGTTTCCCTAACGACATATTGATTGCAAAAATTATAATAAACAGATAAAGCAGAGGCCAAGCATTTGTCACTTTTCACGAAATTATCATAAAAAGTTGTAACATTTGTCTCGAGGTTAATTTCACTTTTCATAGACAAAAGGAAAACTGTTTACTGTTGGTTTTATTTCTTATATGAATCTCTATCGCTTGATTCGGGCTACAACTAATTATGACTAGCCCAACAACGACAACAAATCTAACAACAACAACAACAACAACAACGGCAATAATCATCCGAGCTAAAGCGAGAGTGCCTGGCCATGTGTTTTTTTTCGTGCTAGTTAAATTGAATTTGTTTTGTGATTTGTAGCTGTTGTTTTATGATTGTATTTTTCTTGTTTTCATCTTTGCCTCTTTATTAATTTTAATGGGCTTTACGTGCGACTCTGCGCTATTACAAACAAATATGTATAATCTCTCTAATCTGGCATCTCTTTCTACGCCATTCTGCGATGTCACGCAAGAAGTTTTTCCGTTTTGCGTGTTGGAAAATGAAAGTTATAGTTTTTTCTGTTTGCCTTTAAGCATTTGTGTAATAAAGCTCAAGCTTTTGACCCTTGAGCAAGACTGCACTTGCAGATCGAAATGCTTGTCAGTCATAATATATGATGGTCAGGGTCACACTGGCAGCAAATAGAGTGGCAACGCTGTGTGGCAGCTGAGCCGGAACAAAACATTTCTATTAATCACATTTTAATTGAATTGTTTAACAACAACAACAACCATAAGAGCAATAACTGCAGCTGGAGTAACATATTAAGCATAACTTGTTGCATGCTCTGGTAGGCGCACTGTGAATTGGACTGTGGCATGCAGCATATAACCGATTTGCACGCAAAGCCACGCCAAACGGGAAGGCAGCGCCTTGAATTACATAAAATTGCATTTGAAAGTCGCGGCATAAATACACACTCACACACACACTCGCGCATGCTTACAGCTTTGCAGATGCTCGCATTTGATCCCGGCTGTGGGTCGCGGCGTCGGGTGTCGCTGCTCGAATTGGCACAGCATCCGAATCGGCATCGGCTTCGTCGCCTTCACCTGCCAGCGTCAACGCCCCCTTCGCCCCTTGCCGAGGCGTAAATTGTAACAGTGACCCAAATAAAATGCGGCGACCGAAAAGACCGGTAATGTAACAGTGAATGTGCAAGTGCTTCCACTGCTGACAGTCGCTCTGTACATACCTTACACACATACATAAATATATTTCTCTGCACATACATAGTTGTACGTATTTTACGCATGCAATTCTAATGGGAAATTGTTTTATTGTTGTTTTTGCAAAACCAGTATTAAAAGAGGCGAGCAGAGCGCGTGACAGTGATGCGCCAACTGCATATCGTGTCACGACAATCGCCGATGCGTTCGCTATCGTAATGGCAATCAAATAGTAAAGCTGCGTATGCAGCTCACGCATGTGCAGCACAAGATACCTTACGTATGTTATTTGTTAGATAACGGCTTGCGATATATTGCAAAGTGTGGCAAACAAAAATTTGCCAAATATATGTGCAAATTACAGTCAATGTCCTTTGCTTTGCCTTGCTCCAAATGATTTACTTCCATGTATGCACGAAAGCTAACTAGTTCAGTGGTTATATATGTATGTAAACTGCATACCCGGCACTTGTGCGTGCAGCTCTGAAAACAATTGCACTATCGAGATTGTTATCGATTATCGGTAAGCTAAGGCCGGCTTTGGCAGTGAAATAATAAGAAAAATAACCATTTTAATTAGTTTAAACGTGTAAAAACTGCTGTTGTGTGTACTTAATGAAGCTGCGATGTGCTAACTGCAGCTAAATATGGCTGGTGGGTGTATTTTGTTGTATTTGCTGCTGACAGTGCCGCGGTCAGAAGCTGCTGGCTGGTGCTTGTTATTGTATTTATTATTGAATTAATATATGGAATCTCTCTTTCTGTCTCACGCAGCCATCTCTCTGCTCGTATCGCAACAAGAAAGGTAATCACAGTGTCAACCACGAGCCGAGTGCGTTCTGCGACGAACAGGTTGCGCAGCGACACCAAAAGCGGGGCTTCAGCCGTTGGTCAAGCAGCACACACACCACACACACACACACACACACAAACACACACACAGATGTAGTTATTAAAAGATATCATCGTATGGGACATGGCTGTGCTGGTGTTTGCGCCAGTTTCGTTTCTGGCCTGCTCCGCTCTGCTTTATTGTTCATGCATTGTAGGTAAGTACATTATTCCGTTTTGTTTTCATTACAACTCTTATTATTATACTTATTATTATTATCTTATGCTTTTTGTGTGGCGCTTTTTTGCCAGGTCATTCAAATTCGTTGGGGCCTTGGGGCATGATAAGAACTTTGCTTTGTGCCCATGTAAATGATTATTGTTATTTGTATTGTTTCAGCACAATGAAACGGTTTTGGTTAAGTGAAAAATTTGTGTGGAACAGAAGGGGAGAACTGATGGCAGGGGGGTTTAGCAAACCGCTTTTCTCTGTTTTCTGAAATGACTAAGTGCAATCGATATAGCATGTGAATCTTCTTCTACCCTAACTTTTATGTCAATACAAATGTGGAAAAAATTAAAAATAAAATATGTTTGAACATCAAATCAAATATGCCAGATGATCGCAAATCTATAGCTTAAGAAGAGTATTGTCCGTGTATGTGTGTTGAGTGTGTGAACGAGCAGTGAAAGTTGTCGGCCGCAATAAATGACATCATTTTGGCAAAAGCCTCAATTCCAATCGATAACCAAAGCATTGAGAATGCGACTTGCCGACTGCACAGCCAGCCAAAATCTTAACAAAAGACAAACAAAAGTTTTTTTGTTATACTCTTTAATGGATGCACACGAAAGAGTTCGTAACGACAGACATTTAATGCCAATGCTGAGTTCGTGCGAAAATAAAAGAATATGTGGTGTCATACAACGGAAGTAGTAGCTGGCAACAGTTCCCAACAAAAGCAACGGCAGCCAATCGTCAGCGAGGCGCATTTCACTTTCACCGCCAAACATGTCAAAACAAATTGAATGTTTGCTATGTATTTCCTGTTAGACGCATCCATAACAAAAGTCTTGGACTCGCCAAACTGTGTTGACAAGTCGATAATTTGTAACTGCTGCTTTGTCAATAAAAGGAAAACATGGCCAAGACATGGCCACACAGAGCTGGAGCACTTGAACAATTGTTGATGAGCTTAAAAGATAAACTAAGTAGCAAACAACAAACGAGTCTGAGTACAAATGAGTATACTCATAAATACTCACACAAACTCATGTGAGTCTATAAGTACGAATGAGTACTTACAGACTCACACACTCTCATCTAAGCTATGCACTAATAGTTCCGCGCTACTCTCCAACGTAGGAAGTGCAACTAAATTGCCATCATATGATATTTATGAGTACGGATTTAATGTGTGTCTCTCTCTTGGGTGAAATGCTCGCACTCGGGCACTTGATGTTGATGATGTGTCACAGTTTTTAATGCGATTGAGTTTAAGTTTTATGATGTGGTAAACGTCTGTGGGAAAATTTGTGCTGCTGCTCCCCGCTGCCCAAACAAAATGTTGGTGGAAGAAAGTCAAAAGTGTCGCTTTCACATTAATTGCAAGCAAGGGAAATATGAAATGAAATGAAACAACGTTGCGTATGCGCAATTCGCATAAATCGATTACAAATAAAAAATACCGCTCAAGTGCCTGGTCAAGAGCCTCTTTTTAAACAATTAGCCTAGTGCGCCTAAAAGCCAAACAAAAGAGTCTTATGAATTGCTTTTTAGGCCCAGTAAGAGAGAGGGAGAGCGGTGACAAGGAGACGCTTATGTGGAGCATTTGACCGCACAGCGGTAAAACGTGATCTCGAAATTATATCGATGCCAAAGCGACACGGAAAATTGAACGACGAGCAGCTGAGCCGAACTAAACAACTGACTGACTGCCTGCTTCTGCTGCTGCTGCTGCTGCCGCTGCTGCTGCTGCTGGTGCCAGCGGCTACAAGTTGTGCTGTCTTCGGACTGCAGTCTGCAAGTCTTCCAAGTGTTCAACTCTACAGCTTCCTGCCCCTAGGCTAGCTGTGAGTGGAGTGAGCCGCAAATTACCGCAAACTCAACGTCAACTGCAGGCCGACAAGTGCACAGACGCTAACTGGCACACGCGGCGATCAGAACCTGTATAAGATTTGCTATTGTTGTTGTTGTTGTTGTTGTTGTTGCTGCTGCTGCTATTGTTGTTGTTGTTGTTGTGGCTACTGGCCAAGACATTTTCATTTCGCACGCGCAATCAGCTCGGACAGCTCGGCCGCGGGTTTTTCTTTGGTGTACAAATAAAAATTGAATAGAAATTGAAAATTGTTTTATGCTTGTAACTTTGCTGCAAGAGTCCACACACACTCACACACATCACACACAAATCTGCTGGTAATGATATATTGTGTGCATGATTGGCATTTGCTGTCTCTGACCTGACGCAGCAAAGTTGTCCGCAAAACGGAAGCACTGCGTTTTCTTTTCTACCTGAGCCAACCTACAAAAGTGTTTGTTCAATGATTTGATGATTTGATTTTGTGTGTGTGCCGTGTGTGTGTGTGTGAGTGTGTGTTTGGCAAGAAGTTTTCACAGCGTTCGCTGCACAAACAAACTGCAACTGCTGTTAAACTCTGCCATGGGGCAACTTGAGCTTGGAGTTTAATAACCCGAGCATTGCAAAATATGTATATTTTATTTTGTTCTAATTGAAATTTTAACTTAACTATACATTTTATTTTATGGATAAGTGTTCCGAATTCACAAATTATTATAATTATATATTTAGATAGCTTTTTGGACGTTCAGGCTATTCAAAAATTTGCTTTAGTCGTTTTTGAATCCTTATAAATTCTATTTTTCCTTGTCTTAGCTGTTTGCTCCCGTTTTTGAATACAACTTTTTCGTTGCCTTAATATTTTTTATATTTCCGGCTCTTTGTTTTAGTTATTTTGTTAGCTTACTATATTATTTTGTAGACCAAATGTTATCTGTTTCCCACTTGGTTTATAAACTTCCTATAATTATATTTCATATCAAAATTGATGGCTGCTTCTCAAAGCAACTCTTCGACTTTAATACTTTTTGCTATATCTTAACACATTGACCATTCTGACCATTTTATCACATTATCTGAAGTCTAACTCACAACTTGCTGCTTGACTCAGGAAGTCTTTCGCTACATTAAAATAATTTTAATATACTCTGTACAATTTTAATATACTCTCTCTCTACAGTTCGCTGTGCGACCAATCGATTAGTAATTAAACGTGCCACATAAATAATAAGCGCGCAAATGAATTATTTGCCTTTATTTTGAGACTTGAAACGCTCTTATTCAAGTTTGCCGCTTAAGTCTTTCGTTTGTTAATGTCGCTTTGAACTAATTCAGCACACATAAAACCTCAACCTCAACTTCGACGCAAACTCAATAGCTGTGCCAGTGCCTTCGATTCCAGCTAATAGCTTGACACATTAGAAATTTGTTTCACTTTTTAAATCGGCAACAATTAACACGAAAGCAGCTTGCAGAAACGTTAAAAACTGTCATAAGAAAGTGTGTGCAGGTATTTGTGCGCATCTGTGTGTGTGTGTGACAGACAGATGAGCCTCATGTGCTCATCCTCAGCGCTTGTTTGAATAGCTAAAAATGGCAAATATTGTTGTGCGTGTGTGTGTGTGTGTGCCCGTAATGTAGCATAAAATGAACCAAATAATTGTCAAGTGCGTTGCGCTTCTGCTTGTGGTGTGTGTGTGTGCGTGTGTGTGTGTTTGTATGGAAAGTCATTTTCTGTGCCAAAGTTTTTCATGTGGAATTGTTATTGACACAAAGGCACAGTTTATGTTGGCTTTTATTTTTTTTTCTACCACTTTTTTGCGCTTTTCGTTTATTTTATTTTTTTTTTTGGCCATTGTCAAAGACCAGCAGCAGAGGCTTTCACTCGCAGTGGCAGCAAAGTGTCGAAGTGACACGCTTCTTCGATTTGTCTCAATGAGAACGAGCCGCAAACATGAGCTAGCAATTTGCCAAATTGATTTTCATTCAATTGTTCAGCTTATAATTCTTGCACAGTTTTCTATTAACAGCAGCTTTCTATGCAATTGTACTAAATATACTATATATGGATATATATATATATATATATGTATATATTATGTATATCTGTGGAATGGTCTGTCACTTACCGCCGTTCGTTTCAATTGATGATCTAAATCCACTTGTTGTCTGCACAAATAATGCGCCTATTATTATTAATGTTGTTAAAGCGTTGGAAAGTAGTTGCCGTTTTGTTGTTGTTCTTGTTGTTGTTGTCGTTTTGGCTGCTGCTGTTGGTGTTGTTCTTGTTGTTGCCGCTATTGTTGTCGCGTTTGTGCGCGACGCTAACGCTGACGCCGGCATAACCCACTTAAACATGTTTGCGCTGGTCTACGGCGGTCGGTCGGTCGTTGGTCGTCGGTCGTTGATCGTCACTGGACACTATTCCGGCTAGACGGTTCGTCTCGGCTGCAATTTCCACTTAGTTGAGGGTTTTAATGTGGGGACAGTGCGAAAAACAATTACCAACTGTTGATGTTGTAATTGGAAACTGAGACGCGAGTCGCGCGCGCACGCCACACCACAAAATGTACCGCTACAGGCAAAACAAAAGACTTAGGCAACGAACGCGTTTCATGCACGACTCTTGAAGCTGTTTTTTTAAATTTCTTATTTAAATTGAATCGAAAGAATTCTCTGCTCAACAACAAATAAAACACACTAAATTATTAAACATTTGTTGCTTAGCATTCGTTTTAGACGGCGCACTGTTTTTGATGTTTGATCTTTTATCATTTATTTATTGGCGAATTTAATATAGTTCAGCACTTCAAGAGTTGCTACTTGACCATGTCAAGCGCCATGCGTCCGGTCAACTGAACGTTCCGCGTGTGTCTGATTGTCAGCGTTGCCCGTTTGCCAGCGCTGGCCGAGCAGATAACGGACCTTTGCCACTTTTGTGTGGCAGAACTTTCACTTTAGCCCGCGAGAGCAATGCAACGAGCGAGCGACAGAGAGAGAGAGAGAGAGAAAGAGCAAGCGATTGTAAGAGAACTGTTGAGTGAGAGAGCGCACGCTTGTACGTGCGAGTATTTGTATGAGGCGCGAGCCGCTTAAATGGTAAACATTTCTAATTCGGCATCTACTTGGCTATATTACTGTTAACATCTTGTGCTTTCTCTGTGTGTGTGTGTGTGAGTGTGTGTGCTTGCTGTGTGTGTGCGCTCCCAACGTCCGCACGCGTGCGCGTTTCAAACTCAACTGAAACGGTTTACAGCCCCGACTTGCGGTTAAGAGCTGCACAGCGTCTGCCAGTTAACAGACATGTAACATAACAGGCTGTTAAGCACATGTTATGTGGCCGCACATAATTGCAATTTGACAGCGTTGACAGCAATAGATTTTTCCAGGCCCAGCTTTCGCTTACTGGGCACACGATTTACGTGCCGCGATATTTGCATTCGATATTCAGCAAGGTTATCGGCCTGCTGCTGCAGATCCGTTCGCAGCCAATAACAAAAGACTGCAAGACACAAACTTGGCAATTAGTGCACTCAAAATTGCTAACAAGCGCAGCAATAACTGTCATCTGCGCACGTATGCATGTGTGTGTGTGCGTTTGTGGGCCTCTAACCTGTCGTTTGGCATTTCCTTGACCCAAATTTCACTGACTTTAGTTTGTCAACGTCTTTGGACACGCCGCTGCAGCCGCCGCCACTGCAATTGCCGGGGCTTGGCCTAGCAAAAAAAAACATTAGCATAGTCGGAGTTCCAGCTCGAGCCGCGCTGAGCCGGTGCCAGGGCCGGGCACTTGGCTGGTCAAGCGTGCAGCTCCACCAACACGATCTTTGTGTAGAATTTCACTTTCGTTATTGTCGTTGTTGCTGCTGCTGTTGTTGTAGTTGTTGTTTTCTGATTGTTTTCTTTTCGTGTTTGGTTTTTTGGTTGGCTCTTGCGGTCAGCCCAGCCAGCGGCGGCAGCATAGCCATTGAAATGGAAAACGTTGCGGCTTATGGCTTGCCATTTGGGTATGCCGGGCACGTGGGTGGCGCATAGCCGTTTATCTTAATGGCCAGAACCACAGCTCTGGGTACTTTCACACCTCTTTGCTGTTGGCAAATTCTGCGTTCCCAGGCGCATCATTAGCCTCTGCTCGGCTGAGATATTACGACATTCGACCAACGTAAATGACTCGATTATAATTTAAATGATTTTAGCCAAGGTAAATTAAAACACAGACAACTTCCAAACGAATCGCTTTCTCCTGCACAAAAGCCCAGAAGGTGCCAAAATACAAAAACTAAAAACACAAAAACCCGGTCTATAACGAATGAGCCACAATTTAGTCAAAAATAAAGCGAATGATTAACTTAGTTGCAGCGATTCTGCGCTCGACTTTGTAGTAGCCGCTAGCTGTGGGATTATATAATCGAAAGCAGATGGGTTGCTCGATAGACAGCACAGGAAATCAATAAATGTCCATTGATAGGCGATTGAAAAGCCATTTGAAACAATGAATGTGCCACAGTTTTGATTTAAAACAAATCCAAATGCATAAATTCAGGTATTTGAGATTTCATTTAGCTGAAATTCCCCCACCCCCCTCTTTGTTAGTGAATGCAGTTTGTTAAAATACAAAATGGGAATTTGCTGTTATAAATGTAGTATATGTAGCTTAACAAAGCTTTTACATGTAAAGTTATTTAAATAAAGTTAGTTAAACAAAGCTGAGCTTTTAAATTGAAACTTCATTAATAAAAATACAGCTCCAAAGAAAGAGTGTGAAATATCTTTAACAATAATTTTCTCAATATTGTCTACATTGACTAGCTTAAGTAAGATCTCTAGAAATATTTGGAAAATTAGTAAAATCTAAAATCTTACATACATCGGACGGACAGATGGACAGACGAACATGGCTAGATAGACTCGGTTATTGATGGTGATCAAGATTATATATACTTTATGGAATCGGAGGTGCTTCCATTTGCCTTCTACATAAAGAGGCACAAAACCAATATACCCTTTTTACCAATTTTCAATGGGTTCATGGTATACATTAAACTAAAATGTAGATATAAGCACAAGTAAATATTTGCTTATAATTTATAAAACTCCTTGAAATTTGCAAGTTTTTATAGAAATGATATTTGTAGAATCTTTATAAACTAGAATTTACAAAAATCCTTTAAACTTCCAAGTTTGTATAGAAACTAAATTCCAAGCGCTTAATTAACAACAGTTTACATGGTCTGCTCAATCGATTATCGATTCTCAACATTAATAAACACATTAAGTGGCATTTTTCATGCTTTCTTCAGCTTAATTCTCATTTATTTTGTTTTAAAAATAGACAATGGAAAATTCCAGCGCTTAAATCTTTGTATTATTTTTGGCATCTTGAGTTCACATATCGCTCGAGCTGATGATGATCCATCATCGCGATGAAATTTCGTTTTATTTTTTATTTATTATTCATTATATTTTTCTTTGCACACACTTTTTTGACGACCGCTGTGCAAATATTTTGCAGCGGGCAGCTACTACACGATAGATCGGCAATAACAACGGCATAATTAGTGACAAGTGTGTGAATTTGAATTTCTCAGATAATGCCAATCAACGCCGGCTAGCCGCGTGAAAGGCGATGCCGTCGGAGGCGTGGCATTGTCAAAAGCTACATTTTGTGGGCGTTCAGACAATCAATTGAAGGCAAAAAACAAGCAAGAAGTCAAAATCTCTTTGACATGTGAATTTTTTGGTTGCGAATCTGCAGGTGTAAACGTGAGATACAAGATATAAGGTCTCTGGCCAGGGGCAAATCGTAACATTTGTTAACAGCCAAAAGAAAAAAATCGCCTGCCGTATGCTCAGCAGTTTTTTTTTCTTCTACTTTTTAACTGTGGGTATTCCTTGTTTCTTGTCTGGTTTTGCTGTTGATTAGGTCTGTCAAATTTTGTTTTCATCGCCGCCGCCGCCGTTGAAAACGAAAGTTCAAGCGAGTTGAATGAATGTGTCTGAAAAATATTTGGAATCTTTGGCAATGCTGAAATCGAATTAATCACTTTGGAGCCGACGACGCCCTTGTGATTAATTGCCAGCTAAATTAAGTTAACATATTTTGCCAACCAATTTCATGATCTGACAGCCAAATCATCATCATTATCCGACTTTGAACTCTACTTTCTACATTTTACCCAGCAAGTAGCTTAACAGCCGAGTTCAACACACTAACCCGGCCGAGAGATTCAATGGAATTCGATTCCCAGTCAGCAGGTTCGCAGCTACAGTAGCTACTAAAAGATATGCAACAATACAATAAATGAAACAACAATAATTTCACTTTTAGCATGTGGCGGTTATGTTTATTTTCAACACAAACGAAAACTAAATCAACAAAATACTAGAAGTAAAATATATTTGAACAAAAACGACGGCTTGAATACTCTCACACTTGGTTGAAATTAAACCAACAATTTTCCAATGTTTGCTGAACATTTATGTTGTTTTTTATGTTTATATGTTATAAGTGTTAATAAATTATATATATTTATATATCATATGATATTAACATATTCCTTTAAGCCTGCCTGAAACACTTCGCTCTACGCATACGGGAATGTCTTTCTTTTTCTATTTCTCTTTCCTTCTCTAAGTTTTAAAATGTTTGTTTTGCGTTGTTAAACTACATTTTTTTGGCTGTATATTTATACTATTAATCATATATAAACTAATTATTTTTGGATTATACTATTAATCATATTATGTTTAGATAAATCTTGACTTATCTTTATCATATTCTTATTAAATATCAAGCTGTGTCGCATAGGCTTTCACTTCTTTAAGATTAGTTGAATTCGATATGCAGAGGGGATTTTTGCAGCTTTTGGAATATGTGTTGAGGTCTTATTCTTAAGCCAGGGCTCTTTAAGAGTTGGGATGAAAACCTAAGCTGTATTCGGGATGACAATAAAAACATTAGTATGAATAAAATACTAATATTTTTAAAGCAATAATTGCAAATTCTTCGTGTGGCAAACATCATGTGAAAGTTGTGATAACTTGAGCAAGGGCATAACGAGAAAAGAAACTACAGCAACGGCGCATTAGAAATGAAAGTGAGCAGCAACAAGTACAAATACCACGCACACACACTCACACTCTCACACACACACACACACACACGCACTATCATAGTTAACTAACTAATGTATGACACGTTAACAAAATGCAAACATAACGAGCTTCGAATTGAGCTAGCGGCCACCGTCTGCCCCCGGTGGCTGTTAGAAAAAGCCGCAAACAACAAATCGCCGACAATTTCGGTTAGCACGTGTCAATGGCCCGGAAAGGGTCCGTCTCCGTCTCCGTCTCCGGCTGCGGTTGCGGCTTCGGCTGCGGCTACGGGTGGAGCCAATGTTAATCCCCTTGCCTCTGACCGACCGCAACACATATGATTTAATTTGCTTTGCAGCGCACTTAAAATTAATTACGCAAATGTTATTCAATAGGGTCCGCAGGGCAATAGTCAAAGAAATGGGCGAAACTTTTGACACGAGCTTCGCTCTTGTTGTTGTTGTTATTGTTGTTGTTGTTGTTGTTGTTGTTGTGTGTATATTGCTGTTGTCGTGCCTTTAACAAATTGCACTATTATTTCATTTGTATTTGGCAATTTATTTTAATTTCATTTGCGCAACAACTTTCGTCTTCATTGCCTTTTCCAATGTTTTCCCCCTCCTCCCAATCTCGCGCATATTTTTGCACCTTTCACAGAATCTTTTTTCTCGCCTCATTTTATTTACTTCCGTCTCGGACAGAGCGTTATTTCTTTGGCTCTTACAATGTAATCATCTCCCATACATATATATTGTATATATACAATTTTTTATTATTATTTGTTTATATTGTGCGGCCATTTAATTGGCGAAAATTAAAAAGGGAAAATATTTGTCTGTACACTTGGTGTAGGTGTCTCGGCTCAGGCAATTAATTAGAAAGCGAAACTTTTAATTTATTTAACACACAAAAAAACTGCACAAAACACTCGTTAGTGTCCCAAAGAAAATGCATAAATACTTGTACAAGTTTTTTCCTCTTTGATTACATCCATTTCTATGTGATAAATGTTGGGCGGGAAAACATTTGCGGCTGCCTTCACTTCACATTTGACTGGGTCACCAGTTTTTATTGAACAAATGTAAAGCCATCTCTTTAAAGATCTTACGAGCTTTTTGTTATCTTAAGACTGAACTGAACAAAGGTTTTCTAATCCTGCTCGGTTTTTATACCCTGAACCCATTAAAAATGGGTAAAAGGGGTATTATGTTTTTGTGCAAAATCCAAATGTATGTAACAGGCCATGTCCGTCTGTCTGTCCGTCCGTCCGTCCGTATGTATGAACGCAAGGATCTCAGAACCTATAAGAGCTATGGACTTGATTTTAGATGTAGGTGCTCCTAGTTCCTACGCAGATCGAGTTTGTTTCCGATAATCGATAACTTGCCCCGTTTCCAAGTAATCGATAAAAATGTATATCGATATCGTGTTTTTTAAGCAATTTTGGTAAATAATAAGAGCTAGAGTTACCAAACTTGACATGTAGCTTCTAGAAAAGTATATATATATCGATTATCTTTCATTTTATACCTATCGCCACCTCCCCGATACTCTCTATCTATAAGCGCGCGCTGCATTTGGTGTTGGAATATGAGGGTTCAGGGTATCCCCTAGTCGGGAGCTCCCGACTAGAACCTCTTACTTGTTTATATTGATTCAGCATTTTGGTTATATTTATGTTGGGAAATATAATTTTTTGAATTATTTTTATATATTCTTGTACATTTTTATTCATATTACAAATTTTGTTGAGATCTGAGATTTAATTAATTAATGTTTGTTGGAGTGTGGTATCTTTTTCATTTTTCTTCAACATCTAGTCCAAAAGGACAAAAATGTTGACTTGAGAAGCTTCTCCAAAACCTAAACTCTTATAACTTAGCCAAAAACCTTATCGATTATCATGAAGCATAGCTTTAGAGTCGTGTTTTGTCAACATGATTGATTGGGAAGCTGCCTTCCATTCTTTTGCTTCACTGAATTCATTTTCCAAAGACTTCCTTCGAAGACTTTGTGGTAGAGTCTTTTGGATAGAGTCATTTGTTATTGAAGATCAAAGCTTGTTGGCTTTCTAAATCTGCTGTCATTTGGTAATGTCTCAACACTTGATCATCTTAGCTAAATTACAATTATGACGCCCATATTGTGAGATGAAGGGAAACATTAGATACACCTGTAGACAAGCCGTTGGAAAATATCGTATCGCAGCGAATGCATTTGAGCTGGCGGCGCTCAGAAAATGCGGGTTCCCTTTGCGTTTGTTTGATTGTGTGTGTGGACTTAAGTACTCACACATGTCGATGGTCTATCTATCAAGATTTAAGGGCCTGGCAAACCAATAATTACCGGATGAGGCGTAATTTCCTATGGGCTGCATTTTCAACATGATGCGATCAAATTAATGAACAGTTGCCCCGAAAGCGTTAAAGAAGTTTTCAAGTTTTCTGTGTGTGTGTGTGTTGTTTTTCTTCTTCTTCTGTCTGCCTTGTGTATTTTGTGCGATTGCAGCAGTTGATATTGACAGGCCTTTTGTCTGGAGACGATTTGGCCTGAGCCCAGAACAGAGCAGCATTTGGGGCAACGGTGGCAAGTCAGCATGCAGCAGCATGGGGCGCTGTTTACCTTACCAAGTACCTTTCAATTGTTTTTTTTTTGCTTTTATTTTGTTTTTGGAGAAAGAAAATTCAGTTGCCTTTTGAGCACTTGCAGCGTGGAACTTTCGTTTTTTGTTTGCTTCTCGAGTGGCTGGCGCGCGGCTGGGCTCTGCTTCCTATAAATCTTTGCGGGCAGCAATAAAATTATAAGAAGAAAAAAAATATATTACAAGAGCAAGAGCCATTTCCATTGTACAGCTTGACCAGAAGTTTGGGAAAGTTCAAAACGTCGCTTAAAGTCATTGTGCATGCGGGACACAGACACAACGGCAACTGGAACTTGGTCATCTTTCAAAAAAAAAAAAACGGCTCTTGCCAACTGACACTCGCCCACTCTCCTTTGGCAGTGCGCAGCATTTAATGATGTCTCTGTGTAGCCAAATGTGCTTCAAGCTGCTTAATTGTGCAACTTTTCTATGGAAATTAAGTGCAAGATCTGCCCGCAACAGAGTTGAGTTCAGTTTCAGTTTCAGTTACTTCATCGCTTTCGTTTTTCATTGTGTGCGGCTTTAGCTGTGGGAAATTTTCTTGTTCCCCTCTCGTTTTCTATGACTAAGCAGGGTTACCCATTTACCTTTTAGTTAAAAGTCTTTGTTATTAATTTAAATGGGATACCGTTGAATGCAAATTTTGCATCATTTGCATTTAGTAATTAATTTTAATGTAATTAAAGTGCCAGAGTCAAAAACATTTGTTAAATATCATTATTAGGCAATGAAAACAATAAAAAGCATAAGAACTTGTAAATCTTACTTGATGTGTTGTTTGGGGTAGTACTTGAATTTTTGAGAATCGCATAGAGAGGCTATCTGACTTCAGGATTGGGTCTTTGTTCATGGCTTGGCCTCTATATCAATTTGGCATCTATATCTGGCAGCATTATCAACCCACATTTAACAACTAGAAATTTGTTAGTTGCCATCAAATAATTAAACTTTATAAGGCATGTGCTTGAAAATCAACTTATGCAAGCGAATGCTACACAAATTTCACCAGTTTTTTTTTTATATAAATTGCCGACCTATCACAAGAGTGTTAACAATATCATAAATAGCCAATTTGGGCGCTTGGCCGATGACAAAAAGTGAGGCATCAAACAAGCCAAAATGTGAAGCAGATTCACAAAAATATGCCATCAATAAAAACGCATTTAAACAAAACCTCATAAAAAACACACATGACAAATGATTATATATTGAATGCCAAAATAAAAGTGAATGCGCCAGCCAAGCAAATTTGCACTTTCGCCATAAATTATAAAGTCTAAGCTTGGTTGGGCGATTATCTAATCAGCGATCGGCAGGATCAATGTCCGCCAATTTCTGGGCACGTTTCAATTTTTGGCCAAATCGCATAATCTGTACACGCCCAGCGCATTTACTAAAGAGCGTTTATTAGTGGCACGAATGGCCATACCACTGGCAATTGCATGTGAAAGTTCATGCAATAGTCAGGTAGGTACAAATCGTATGCAGCCGGTCAAGGAGCAGCACTTGAGCACAGTTGGAGCTGTGATTGCAGCCGTTGATAATCGGCACACATGAGCGCAGGCTCGTGATGCCTGCACAAATTATGATATGCTGCTCTGTGAGATCGCCTGAGATGATCTCAAGTTGTTGCAGGTGATTCGAGTGGCCCGAAATGTGGCTCCCACACGCCATAAACAAACTCAGCTGCCGCCGCAACCACGCTCGGTTCCCCTGCCCACCCGTCCACCCGTCCGCCTGGCCGCCTGTCTGTCATATGCAAATGACCGACATTGTCCGAAAGCGAAAGTTCCATGACGAACGAACTCATCGCAATGACGTCGACAACCGTAATTGCGGGGCGTTGATCATCGTGCTGACCAAAAACGTTTTGTCTTTTAGCCCTTGATGAGACCAAAGATAACTTTCCTATGCGAGACATCAAACTTAGGAGCAATATAGCATAGTGAACGCTTCATTGTGCTACATTTATCTTCAAACGAAAGACTTTAACGATTTTTGTTTATTTATGATTCGGTTAATATTCAATTTAGAAATTTAAATATTTGTTTACTAATTTGTATCAATTATTGATTTGAAATACGGTTCCAGCTTCTATTTCATAACTTAGAAATTCATGAAGTTTTTCAACTTCGTTTAATTAGTTTGTTCTATACGTGTCAAGCTTTCACGCTTTTCTCATGCAGCACATAGATTTTGAGCCTTTAAAAACTGCTCGAAAAACATTAAAAAAAAGGCCACTAAAAACACGCCGATTGTTCGGGACTTTATTTCTGCTGCGTATTGCTCGTTTGTCGCATGCCTCGCATATAAAATATATTTTCATTTTTTATTTTTTCATTTAACATATGCAAAATACATTTGGAAATTTGTCACTTGCTCAACTTGTAAAGAAAGTTTTTTGTACTTTGAAATATTGGGCAATGTTTTTGTTTTTATTTTTCGGTTGGATTTTCGTGTTTATTTTCGGTCGATCATATGCGGCGTCTGCCAAATAATGCTGAATTGTTGCCAAGCTCTCGTTGCATGCAGCCGGAATATAAATACTCCTCTTAATGAATAATGTGTGAAGATTGCTTGACCTGCTGTGCGGTTGTGTCTATGCAGCTCCAGCTGGAGGGGGGCCACAGTTTTAAAGATTTTGTTGAACAGCTTTTGCATTTTTCAATAGGTTAACAAACAGAATCTAAATCAAATATTTGTCTAAATTAATTGATTTTTAATTAGTCCGTTTACTCCAAGTACTACTGTACGCAATTGGTACAAAAGAACTGTAACAAAAACGAGCAGAAAATACCTTTTGGTTGAGTATAAACTAAATATGTGTTGACTTGACTTTAAAACGAAATCTAGATGGCGCTAGTAACAAATTTTATCAGCCTAAAAGTATGCACTGCGTTTGACGCTGTAAACAACCTTGGGGGAAACTGAAAAGAAAACGAGAAAACGAAAATTGAAACTTAAAAAAACTTCAAACTTCAAAGAATTGATCTACATCTTTATTTTGCAAGACATATGAATTCTTTATTTTATTTAAAAGCCAACATTCTTAGAAGTTTAATTAAAAATAAAAATCCCAAGACCAATATTATATTTTAGCCAAAATAAAAACAGCAGCAGTTGTAAAGTTGTTTTAAACATTTTAATTGAATTAATTTGTTGTGCTTTTAAATAAATAATTACAATACGCGTATTAAATTAAATTACAATAGCTTCTTCTATGTATTCGTATAATAACTTCGTGCAAAAAGAAGCGCCTTATCAAATGCCCTACATCGAGTAGAGCTATTTGCCGAATTTCTATTAAATAAGCTTAAAGCTAAATAAATGTTATGCAATAATTTAGAAAATTATATACAGAGCAAATGTGGGGGGAAAATAAATTAAGAGTCAAATCGTTTTAATACGTTACATCCTCATCATCATCATCATCATCATCATTATCATGAATTAGGGGTGTTTCTTTTCTTTCTTTTGTAAATTATGATTTAAACTAAGCATTTCTTTAAAATTAACATAATGACAATGGAATTTCTTGTGATTTTTGTTGTTCTCATTGCTGTGCTGTGTGTGCAGGTGGATCGTGGGGGAAGGGGGCGGTAGGAGTAGGAGTTGTGGGTGAGAATGTTAACTGAAATCGTTGCTTGGGTTATGCGCAAAACTCCATTAATTGTCTGAGAGCGTGTGGCCATAACCAAAGCACGAGTTCTAGTTTTTGATCGTTTGCGGTGCTGGGCATTCACTAAGGATTAGTTAGGCATAATACACAGGCGAAGACTACGATGCGACTAAAACTGTAAAATCTGATTGATCCAGTCTCGGAACTCGGAGATGCGCGTATAAACGCCCGGCTGATTGGCCTCCGCACAGCCAATGCCCCAGGATATGACGCCGCCCAGATGAAAGCGTTTATCCGACTCGCGCTGCAGCACCATGGGCCCGCCAGAATCACCTGTGAATCGGTTAAATGCAATTAGCCCGCGTCATAAATCAAATATGAATTACAAAGCGCACCTTCACACGAATCGTAGCCGCCCTTCTTCCAGCCGGCACAGATGAATATGTGCGGTATGTGCTCAATGTAGCCCGCGGAGCGGTACATCGATTCGCAGATGGTGTTGTTGATGACAGGCACAGCGACCTCCTGCAGCACGCTGGGCAGTGGTCCATCCTCATAAAGACGACCCCAGCCGGTGACAAAGGCTGTTTGCCCGATAAAGTTCTCATCGTTGTCGGGCACACAAACGGGTATGATATTCGGCTGGAATACCACGGGCTCATAGAATCTGCAAGGCAGCAAGGATTGTAATTAAATATATATGTGTGTGTGTGTGTATGTGTGCACACTCACCTAAGCAGCGCCAAGTCATACTCGAAGGTGCGCGGATCGAACTGCGGATGTGAGGCCACAATTTGCACACGTCGCTCCTGGAAGCCATAGGGCTCCTCTTCCTCGGCCAGATCGTATTCGCCCAGGCGCAACAGCAGATCGGAGGGCGGCACACTGCAAGACAGGAGAGCGGGTGTTAGGCAACAGTTCGCTTTTAGCCAGCTCTCTGACAGGCAACTTACTTGTCAACACAATGCGCTGCGGTGATTGCCCAGTTCTCGTTCAACAGCGCCGCACCGCACTTGTGCAGATAGGTGGAGGTGCGCCATTGACGCAGCGATATCTGCCAGGGCCAGCGTCCAAAGGCAGCGTTTGCGCCGCCAACGATGCGCGGCTCGGGGAACATGCGACGTCCGCAGACTGCGGACAGCGAAAAAAACAACAAAAAAAAAGGGCAGAAGGGCGGCATTTAATAGGCGAGCAGGTCACAATTAAAGTAATGGCCACAAAAGCCTTTTAAACATTTTAATCACTACAACAGGCACTCAGTCATCCCAAGAGTCCAGCCAAGAAATGTAATATGCTTTGGCCATGTCTTGGTCTTCGTCTTCGTCTTCGTCTTCGCCTTGGTCTTGGCCAGGCCTTGACTTTGGCCAGCAGTCAACGGCCTACTTTATGGCTGCGTCGTACGTTTCGTGCATCAAGATATTGCAGTTGTTCGCAAATCGGTCAACGGGCCTCGCCAACGGGCAGCAGGCAACAGGCAACAACTCCCTGACTCATTTTGCCCACAGGCCCCAGGAGGATGTGTGGTGGGGTATGGGGCAACAGATCGGACAATCGACTAAGCAAGCACGATAAGCGCAGCAGACAACGTGACCCAGGCGGCACAATGACCGCAACGCCAGTCATTATTGTAAATTATTGCTGTAAAAATTGCTATGGACATGAGTTCTTCTTCTACTTGTTGTGTTTGTTGTTGTTGTTGTTGTTGTTGTCTTTGTGGCAGTAAAAGCCGCGCTTAGCTTTCTAGACACACGATGATACTGCCGATGCTGCTGCTCCTGTGCAGCATCCATCGCAAGAGGAGTCGAGTATCATTCGCGCTCTGCACAGACAGTCAGACACAAAGTTCTTGCTCAAGGCCAATGTTCAGCCTTCAAATTGAATTTAATGGCCACGCATCTTTGTCTTATGGCCAAAGTCTGGTATATTAATAGATTTCTTCGCTCTGCAGCAAACAAGTTTCTTTTTTTTTATCCTTTTTTTTTTGTATGCAACCTAAACACTTGCTTTGGGTATATCAACTATGTAAGCGGGAAGGTTGCGTTTTCTACTAAATTGATTGTGGTTAAGAGTAAATTATCTAGATAATGGTTATCATCATAAATTTTATATGGTACACTTATATCATATGCCTGTCCTCATGGTAATCAGTATTAAAACTAGTTTAAGAGCTGCATACAATATCATCTATATCAGGGTTTCTGAAACCCTGTTCTTATCCCCCTTCTATATAGTTCTGGGCCAGAATCATTCTTTGAGCCTGACTGATAAATAATTGCTTGTCAGAAATACGGTTGTGTATCCATGTTCAAAGCACAGTCTGTCTATGAGGGAAGGGTATACAGTGTTCGGCTAGCTGCATCTAGTTATTCCCAGTTGGTTTCTTTATGTTTTATTTTGCCTTCTGCATCAATGAAGAAGCAACGCGTTGCACTCACCTTCTCTGTAATCGACGCCCTCCAAGCCAGTCGCGGGCGCTACGGTTGTATTTCCAGCTGCATCGATTGTTGTTGTTGTCTGGTTTAGCTCCTCACCGCTGTAATCCGTTGTGGTGCTGGTGGTGGTGCTGCTACCACCGCTCGTCTCGGTGCTTGAATCTGTGTAAGACGACGTTGAGGATGCTAATTCCAAGCGTTCAGTTGTGGTTGTTGTTTTTGCTGTTGTTTTTGTTGGCGGTGCCTCTGTGGTTTTGCTTGTTACAGTTGTTCTTATGGTTGTTGTTGTTGTTGTGGCTGCTGTGCTGCTGCTGCCCGCTGCTGTTGTTGCTGTTGGCCTGCTGCTGCTGCTGGAGGTTATGGGCGGCTTTGTGGTTCTATGCGGCTTGCTGGTAACCATTGTTTCCTCATGCATTTGACTCTGACCCGGCTTCGAATCGCCGCTGCTGGTGCTGACGCTGGTGGCCACCGAGATAACCACCTTGTCTGTGGCGCTGGGCGTTGCTGCAATTAGAGTTCGATTCATGTTTATCTTGCAGCTAACCGCATTGCCTATACGTTGCTTGTGGAACAACACGGAACAACAACCACTTACCTGTCGTCTTGTTGTACAACTCCGGCAACAAAGTGGGCAATGGCACCCAATCTGCGGATTGTCCTGGCTGCCAATCGCTGCTAATGGTCGCATTTGTAATGGGCTCCGCTTCAACATCAGTCCAGGTGATCAGGCCAGGTTTTTTGGTGGTGCCACCAACTGTTGCTGCTGCTGCTGCTGTTGTAGTTGTTGCTGCTGTTGGTTTTGTCTGCAATTTGGGCGCTTCGGTTGTGAGCAGCGTTGCAGCGGTTGTTGTTGTTGTTGGTGGTGCTGCTGTGGTGCTTGTTGTTTTCGTTGTATGCCGGCGCGTGGGCTTGGGCGTGCTTGTTGTGGTGGTTGTTGTTGTTGTGCTGCTGCTGCTGGTTTGCTTTTTGGGCGCCGTTGTTGTTGCTGTGCTGCTGCTGCTTGTTGTTGGTCTGCGCGTACTTGTTGCTGTGGTTGTTGTGCTGCCGACGTCCGCCAGCAATGCTGGCACCTTGACAATCTCGCCCGTTGGCTGTGGCTTTGGTCTGGGCGCCAGCGTTGTTCTTTCCGGCAGCTTGCTGCTCGTTGTTGCTGTTGCCGGAGTTTTATGGCTCTGGCTAGCTGCTGTGGTTGTTGTTGTGCTGGTGGTGCTATTAGCTGGCTTGCGAACGGGCAATGTTGTTGCTGTGCTGCTGCTGCTGCTGTCGCTGGGCTTGCGCGTTGCAGTTGTTGTTGTGGTGTTTGCTGCTGCTGGTTTCTTGACAGGCGCGGGCCGTCTGCTAGACTGCGGCTTGTGTGGCTTTGGCGTGGTGGTGCGCAGCGGTGGTGTTGGACGTGGCGTTGTCGTTGTCGTCGTTGTCGTCGTCGTCCTCGTTGTTGTCGTCGGGGTTGTGGTTGTGGTTGGCGCTTTGGTGGTTGTTGTTGTTCTGCTTGTTGTCTTAGCAGCTGCTGAGCTACTGCTGCTGCTGCTAGCGGTGGGCCTGGTGTGCCGCCTGGTGGTTGTCTCGGGCAAGCGATTGGTGGGTTCGGTGGCTGTTGGCGTGGTTGTCTCCACAATCTGGAAAGTGACAAACTTGCTGGGCACTGTCGTGGTCTCGATGCGCTGCTCAAGCGCTGGCGCGGTGGTTAGCACTGGACGTGTTGTGGTGGTGCGACGACGCGGCGGCTTAACGGTGGTTGTCAGCGTTGGATCTGTGCTGGGTTTGACTGTGGTGCGCACCACAAAGTGTGAGTGCTTGTGGGTGGTATGCGCTGTGGTGGGGCGACGCGTAGAGCTAGGCGAGTGGCTTGTTGCTTGACTGCTGCCGCTGCTGGTGGTGGTGCGCACCGGCTTCATGCTGCTCAAATAGCTTTGGGTCACATTTTTGAGCAGCTCGCTGGCGGTGTTTTGTTGCTGCTGCTGCTGATAGTTGTGGTTGTGCGTGGTGCTGCTCTCGGTGGTTAGCTTGAAGAGAGCGCTCGTAGGCAACGTGGTTGATTCGTGAGAGAAATGTGAAATCGTATTCTGATCGATGCTATTGTCGCTTATCTCCGGCGCAAACAGCGAAGCCTCCTCCTGCGAATGGAGATTGGTTTATAATTATTAAACAAAATATTATAAAACTGGTTGCAGCTGGGAGCTTACCTTGAGCGCACAGCACGAGCCAAAATAGAAGCGATCGATGCAGGTGCCCAAATGGGTGCCATTCTGCTTGATGCAGTCGATGGCAAACATGCAGACACCCGAGCGTCCCGACTTGCGCACTATGCAGGGCAGGTGGCGTATATTGCGACCGGATTGAACTGCGGATGAACAAACGAAAATTTAAATTAATAAAGGCTAGGCTAAGAATAATACAAATTATGAATAAAACAGAGGTGTGAAAGTAAGGCAGGAGAAGGGAATAAATATACTAATTATTTTTTCTTTCTTTCAACTATTAATGAAGTTCTAGGAACTAACAAAGTGTATTCATTTTAATTTGATATATGACATACACATATATCATCATTATTTTGAAGATTTTTTATTTTTGCGGCTCTAGGAACTTTTTTTTTGTATGCATTTTTTTTTAACTTTAATTACACTTAAATACACAATTTATCTCCGATATATTTCGTCTTTTCACGAGAATCGTAATCAGGGTTTAACTTACTTATCATACAGCGTTCAGCTGTGTGTTATTTATCAGAATATTTATAGCTATAAATCAAATTTTTATCTTAAAGAATATTAAATCTGATTTATAAGATCCCATTTTCTTGTTTTCACAATATTTTGTTTAACTTGTTCAATTGCATTCAATTTGAAAGAAGTTTATGGGTTTCTGTTTTCATACGCTTTCATAGCGTACACTGTGATATAATAAACTATCCATTGCAATTCAGCAGTTAAATAAATATTTTTCAAATATATTTTTGAATTATTCATCATTAGTTACATATTGCTCTCTCAGTGTACGCTTAACAGTACGACAATTGCTTTGCGCTTTGCTCCGTATTCTTATTGCTATTCTGATGCTTCACACCATTTCCGTTTGTTGGGGCGATTAACGCCTTCAATTTGTACGCCAATTTGAGTCAGACGTTTACCGTTAGGCAAACAGTTAACACAAGTGAAAATGAAGTGGCAACAACAACAACAACAACAACAACAACAACAAGCGGCAGCCGCTTCAACAGGCCATAAAAAGCAGCAGCATGAAGCTTGCTGAAGGGCGTCCGCTTGAGCCCGATGAGGCAACACGGCAACACGGCAACAACAGCAGCAACAACATTGGCAACAGTAGCATTATTATTATTATTATTCTTTTTATTTATTTATGAATTGCCTCTTTAAGCATCAACAACGTGTGCGCTGGGGCCATATTTTGTAATGGAGCCCAGTTTGTCGTGCGTTCAGTCTTTGAACTTATGTAATTGCAGGCGACCCATAGAGAGAGAGGGAGAGAGAGCGAGCGAGTGAGTGCGTCGCCATTAAACGAAAGACTTAAGAAACAAACTCGGCGCCGCTTGTAAAGAATCTTTTGTATGTTTGCACTTCGCTCGTTCATAAATAAACGACGCAGCGGTAGCTGCCGTGTCACAGGCAACGTGTTAAGCGCAAGTTACATGGTGTATAAATTTCGTGCGATTTACTCGTAGTTCAATGTTAAATCAGAAGCATGGCAGCAGCATGCCTCATCTGTGTGTGTGCGTGCGTGTGTGTGTGTGTGCCTTGCGTTTATTGAACTTTAACTGTAAAGCTGGTGTATACAAGAGTTTATTGGTTATGCAATTAACACGAAATGCTGATATATTGTTTGAGCCAGCGCAAAACAAATGACTTAAGACACGAACCGTGGCCAAGAACCCAACAAAAAGCACAAACAGCAACGAAAAATTGAATGCCGGCACACACACACACACATGCACACACACGCACACACTTTTGATTAAATTTCTGTAGTCAAAACTTTGTCACGTTTCATAGACCCAGCACAGAGTCAGCGTCTGGCGTTGGCGTCAACGTCTCAGCGTTTTCTTCGGGCTGGCTTCTTCATTTTCTTCCTCTTGTTCTTCGCCTGGTTCTGTGTTTGCATTTCGTTTTGTGGCTTTTTGGGTCAACAGCTTAGCATATGTTTCGCTAGCCACTCGCCAAGCACACTGACAGCCTACCAAACAGCCAGCCAGCCAGAGCAGCGTGGCCCAGCGTGGTCCGAGACCCGCATTGCAATGTCGGATATTCGTTTTTGGCATGCGAATGCGACGCTGCTGCGAGCCACACTTTTGTGGGCGACTTGATCGTGGCGTCTATATATTGAAATTGGGTCAGGCGCGTCATGACCTCAAGCCAGGGCGTGGCCAGCGTGGGGCGTTAGTGTTAGAGTGCTGACCAGAGCGCTGAGAATGAGTTCATGGGCTGGCATTGTTTTTATATTTATTTCCCTTTCACTTGGCGTCAATTTACTTTCCGCTTTCTGCTCGGCATCTTGCTGTCTAAAGAGGCAAGTACAAAATATATATTCTTTTTTATTATTATTGTGTCTGTTGTTGCTGTTGTTCGTGTTGTTGTTGTTGTTATGGCCTGTTGGTCAGCTTTGGTCCAGTCGCAAGTCATAAAAATGAAATGCTTGCCACCTTAGCGCAGCCACTGCCAATGGCCGTTGTTGTTGTTGCTGTTGTTGTTGTCTGGCACACGCTTTCTTGCGGCTGCGCTGGTGGCTCATTTTTATGGCAACATTCTTTGATGGTTGACCTCAATTGCTTTTGCTCGCTGACGTTTGGCCGTTTGCCGGCATTGCCAGTTTTGGCTCAGTGTTTGCTTTTCAGCCAAGAAAGTTGTGTAGTTTTATTTCCCAACAAAACTCTCGCGAGCTTTGAGCTGCGGATGCTGCGACAGCGACTGCGACAGCGATTTTAACTGCCTCAAGCGCTGCTCATTGTTGTCGACAAATTGACAGCTGTTGCTGCTTACACATGTCTTATGGCATCCCCGGCCGGAGGAAGTGCTAATCGCGTCCAAATTTGATTCTTAATGGCTGTGACCCAATTAAACCATGCTCAATGCGCAACGCCTGTCGCTGTGCATCATTAATTTTGATTACTTTCATTTGAGACGCCACATGAGAGCAGCTTCAGCTCGCAACTTCTGACTATTCAAGCCAAAAAACAAGTTTGTGTCTTGAGTCTTTCGTTTTATATTTTGGCAATCAAATTTGATGGACTTTTTGTTTAGCTAGCTACCGATGCTGGTTCTCTAAGCGAGCCGAGCACAAATTACATGGCCATAAACAGTTTTAAAAGTTTTAGTTCTAGTTTTCCTTAAGTGCTGAGAGGGTAATAAATTTTGATGCTATTAAACTGAGATTTGGATGATGCTCTTAAGCTGCTTTCTACACAGCAATTGTACGTGATATATTTAGATGTTTTTCCCATTGAGTATACCTTTAATTCGATAAACTTCTTATGTTCTTGATCAGGACAGCAAATTGAGCTGTCTTTCTGCTTGTCTTTATGTAACTAAGTCTCTTAGCTTTTGGGTTATCTCAATGGAATCTTTTAAACTTATTAACGCATCTTCTCAATAACAAAATCTTATTAAAGCAAAGATAATTTTTATTATCTGCCAGTCCACATAAAATCTTTTAAATAAAATTTGCTTTCCATTTCCTCTCGTACCCCCCGCTGTAGAATTTTCACAACTTGCATTCGCTTTTATTCAATTTAATTTAGTTCCATTGTTATCATGGTTCACGCCCAAAAAAAAAATGAGAAGAGAAAAAATCAAGTAAAAAGCATTTTAATAGCCTACGTGAGAGAAAGTGCTGGAGTTCTGTGGAAAACCCGTCAACAGGGGCTCAGCTGCGTGATGTCTTTATAAGTATCTTGAGTGATGCCAGAGAAATGCCCGCCAAAAGCTGTCAGGTGACAGCTTCATAAACTATGTAGCTACTTACACTGCGCTAAGCTGGGATTATCCACAAAGATGGGGCTGGCTTCCAGTGCGGGCAGCAGCAGCAACAGCAGCAGACTGCCCAGCGCCAGGATGAAGATGCTGCTCATGGTGTTCGGGCTGCTGTTTCTGGCGTTGATCGATGCGGTCTGTGTTGCGCTGTCTGCTCTACTTTTGCTTGACGTAGTCGTTGCCTCTGCCGCTGCCGTATCTGTGGCTGCGTATCTGTATCTGTAACTTTGCTGGAGCTGCTGCAACGCGCCCATCTGCAAATGGAAAATAAACATTTTTATTTATGAGTCATTGCGGCAAATGTGAAACGTTTTACGGGCCTTATCCGTATTCAAATTAAAACTAAACACGGAATTTCTACCACACAAGCCATGGGCACGGCAAATATAACAACAAAAGCAACAGCACAAAAACATTCAGACAGCAAGTGCGTAGAAGCATTGGGTGACTCAAGCTCTTCAAGTAGGTGAAAGTCGTTCGTTTCGAGTGACTTGCATATGCAAAAAAAAAAACAAAAAATTGTTTAAAAATACATAAAATAATAACAAAACTCTAGAAGGCGAGAAAGACTTTCTACAGCACAACGAACTCAGGCTACGCTTCAGAGGTTACCTAACAATTGTGCAGAAAACTTGCTGAGAATTTAGCTGAGCATGTGAAGAGTTAGACTTTTAAAGATGGGAAAAGAATTTAGGGGACTAGGGATTAGAGGGACTACTCTGAAAGGAAGTTGAGAATTTGTTTGTGAACTATCTCGTTTTTAGTTAAGAAAATCGAAAGCAACTAAACTTATAGAATTCAGCCTTCCCAATAAGTTTTCTGTATGGGCATATTTAAAATATATTCTTAGAAAGGAAAATCTTATCAACCTTCGATCTGTTTTAAGACAGCTCTTTGTCTCTTTCTCACTTTTCTGTATAGAAAGGAGAACCAAAAAAATTACAATATAAGCCCAAGCTAAAAAGCTTTAAAATTTAAATTCCCAACGCAGAACTATGTACTTTCTACATACATATCGTCTATAGCACAAACAGAAACTTAACAAAGTAAAGTCAGCGATGCTGTGAGTGTTAACAGCATGACGAATTGATTATACCAAATGCAAAAGTGTATAGAAACCAAGTAAGAAGAAATTTGAAATTGCAAACAAATGTAGGGAGAACAGGGCGTATGTGTAATTTAGCCAACTGCTGGCGGCATTGTTATTGTTGTTGTTGTTGCTGCGCCTGCTGCTGTCGTTGTTATCGAGTGTTTAGTCATGCCCAAAGCGCCCAATGGAAAGCAAAAGTGTGCGTGTGTGTGTGTGTGTGTGCGTAGAAAGCGCACAACAACGTGCTAATGGGGGCCCGCAGTATCCCATCAGAGCGGGAACTATGGATTGTATAAGCGTTTATATAACTGTACAGAGTGCAAACGAGTGGACACAAGTGTTGCAGCATTTGCAACTGGTTCTCAGTGCGATAAAGTTCAAGAGACGCCTAATTGATGGGCAGCTGCTGCTGTTGCTGTGGCTGCTTCGGCTGAAGAAAGTTTCAGCCCATGACAAATGTACAGATATGATGACATAAACTGTAACAATCAAAGAAAGCGCAACAAAAGAAATGCCCAGCGGTGTGCGGGGGCAAACGGCAGCGATGAGTTGTCTGAATCTAACTGGAACTGGAACCGAACCGAACCGAGACCCAACCTGCTGATGATGAGCACCATTTGGCTCACACGCTGTGCTGTGGCTTTGGTGACGATGTTTTCATTGATTCGTAAGCAGCATCATTAGAAGTTAGCTGTATGCTCCCTCTCCCTCTCTCTCTTTCTCTATCTCTTTCTCTATCTCCCCCCTTTCTCTCTCTCTGTTTCTCGCTCTGCTCACACGCTCGTCACGATCTGCAGCGTTGAGCAATTTGCTGTCGCGCTGCGTTTGTTTGGAGCGTTTTCTTTGGCCAACAACAACAACAACAACAACAACAACAACAGCTGCTGCTTCTGCTGCGGCTGCGGCTGCGGCTGTTGTTCGTGTTCTGAGGGGCTGCGTTGCGTAATACGGTCATTGACATTGGGCCAGAACCGTTGCCTCAAGCTTACAGGCATTTATAACCGCATGCGGCTGCGTGTGCAAAAAAGAAAATAATGCCATAAAACGTTGTAAGCTAAAGTCTAGCAACTGTCATTAAAATAAACTCGAATTAATTTCAAGTGCGTTATAAACTTGGCTATGTTTAATACCCTGTAGTCGTAAAAAAAACGGAAGCATTCAGACAATGTTGTATGCGCCTAACCATATATCGATAATTATCTAAAATCAAGCACATTTCTATAGTTTTGCTAATAATATGAGGGAGAGGGAGACAAGAGAGTTTAAATTTTCATCAAATCGATAATTATCGATTGCAGGCACAAGTCAATATTTGGGTTACTAACATTAAGGAAACAAAAGGAAATTGGGTATTAGCAATTTACATTTGTTGTTGAAAACATAACTAATTTATATCTTGAACGAATGTAATTTCAAATGTTCTTAACTCGGCTCTTCTGCAGAAGTCGTATTTCTATCATATTTTATGAAGTAGATCTGAAAATTGTAAGCAGTAAGTTTTCGGACAACTTTCTAAGTTTCTTCTGATATCATAACATGTCAATTTTAAGCAGAATTCTTGGAGTTAGGACCATGATTTTTGCCAAAGAGTTCAATTTAAGTGTCATTTGCTTATTCTAATCACTTAACAACTTTAAGAACTCTTTAGATCTTGATCCAGGGCAACAGCTAGTTGCGCACGCTTCGCTACAGCATTCTTGTTCTTTATTGTAGCATCGTCGTTGTCTAATGGGCGTTGTCTTAGGCGCAATTAAATGTAATTTATGCGGTCGCATAAAAAAAAATTAAACTTAAACCAGAACGGAAGCTATAAAATATATCCGCATGAAAGGCAACGATGATTGCTTTTAATTAGGTGCCAGAATCGGCAGCTAATTGCAGCTCAGCATCAAAATTTGTGAGATTTGTAGATTGAAGATTGAAGCTATCATCTACACAGCGCACAAATATCGCCGCGCACACAACAGCCATTGTGTGTGTGTTTGGCCGGACGGCTATTTGTGTATTTGGGTCACGTTCTTGACTCGCCATATAAATATCAGATGCGTGTAATTGTATTCGCGTTCCATTTCGAGAAATGTGCAAATTAACATGAATTTTGTGGCTACCGTCGATAAACCAGTCGGCGGAACAGACGCACGTGAGTCGCAGAATATCTTTAAACTGGGTCACACACAGATGATTTGCATGATTTTATTTTTCTTTAGCTGGTGAAGTGGAGGCGTTGCCTGAAAACAATTAAGTAATTTCCACTTGGGCAAATAAAAATTTGATGTTTATTTCCACTCGACATGTTAAAAGTGAAATTACAAGTTTTTTTTTCTTCTGAGGGAACTTTTATTTTGTGTGTTTGTTTTTTATTAAAAAGGCATTTGTGTGTGTGTGTGTGTGTGTGTATAACACTTGCCTTAAATAAAAGCGAAAGCCACACAAATTGTACTTTTTATATGGCAGCCCTTCTCACTCACTCGCCGGGGCCATATGAATATATACATATGTTTATTTGTTTAAAAGAAAAGTGAAATGCATGCAGAAAGCATAATATTGTCACATCAAATTAGCCAAATAAAACGAGAAGAGGAAGCAGCGGCAGACGAACAAAAGAATTATGCCATTTGATATTTGGTAGCGCACATAATCAAAACCAGAAGTGCGTCCACTTTTGCTGCCTCAACTTGGCTTTCATTTCTGTTGCTGCTAACCAAAAACGGCTTTGGAGAAATTCGAACGTGTTGGCACTGTGCGTGTATAAGTATGTGTGTGTGTGTGTTTGTGTTTGTGTGCTGTCTATTGCTAGCTGCGGGATGCGGGAGTTCATTAGTTCAGTTAGCTCTAGAAAGCCAAGTTAAGGCACGCCACGCCACGCCACGCCAAACGCACACAAACAAAAGACTTAGGGCACAAACTTGCTACGACAAAATTTCTCAATTGCTTTTGCCGCACGCAAATTATTATAATTAACATGGACTTAAACAGAGCAACTGGGGGGCGTATAATCACAGCAGCAGCATCTGCAGCAGCAACATCTCCTGCTGCAGCTCCAGTTACAGCTTCTGGTGCAGCTTTTGAGCCTCTCGTCATCTCTGGCAAAACCAGAATAAGCAGAAATGCAAATAATGCCAAAGGCGCGCCGCTGCCTGCTGCCTGCTGCCAATGGGGGGAGTTCGCTCAGTGGCAGCCGTTGGAGCCTCTGCATTTTAGACCAAAGTCAAAGCCAAAGCAGCGACAGCAACAGCAACAACAACAAGAACAGCTAGCAGACCAGTTCCAAAAAGAAGTTTTTGCTCTTGTGTCTCGTTGGCTGCTGCTGCTGCGGCTGCGGCTGCGGCAATTGAAACACTTGCCTCTTGTAGCTGCCGCTTGTTGTTCTTGTTGTTCTTGTTGCTGTTGTTGCTTTTAACAGGAATTTCAATAAAAATTTTGCAGCACAAGGCAACTTTTGCTTTGGACTCGTTTGGCTTTGGCCGTTGATCAAAATCAAGGCGCTTGAACTTGTTGTTGCGCCTGCTCTTGTTTTGCAGCAACTTGCTGCCTGTTGCTGCTGCTGCTGCTGTTGCAGTTAGTTGCAGTTATGCGCAACTATTGTGCATGTGTGTATGTGTGTGTGTTTGCCTCTAATTGACTTGTACGTGGTAGAAAGTGCGCTGCAGCTACTTAAGCTCTGGCACACACACACTCGCACACACAGCATCGGTGCGCGCGCATCTTAAGATTTTTTGGGGTCTGTATCTTTTGCATTTACTTGCGTGTATCTTTTTTGTCGCTTGCTTTTTGTTTATTTGGGTTTTTTTTTCTGTAGATAAACTTCACTGTCAACTATTTTGGGGTCATTTCATTTAATTTGCTGCCAGCACTGTTATTATTGTATTTTGTTTTTGTTGGAATTATGTGTCTGCTGTTAAGTTCTTGCGGCTTTTTTTTTAGTTTCTTATATTTTTTTATGAGTTTTTTCACATTTGGCTTTTGTTTGACACTCACGTTGCTTGTATTGTGTGTTGTTGCTCTCTCTTCCTCTCTCGCGTTCTTTCTCCCAGACTGCCTTTTGTTTTAGGCCCAAAAAATGTGTATATATATAGCTAGTATATATATATCCACAAAAAAATAAAAGAACTGTTTAAACTCTTGTGTTCCAGGATTATAATTTGTTTACTTTGCGGCAAAACTTTTCAACTTTTTGCTATGCAGCTACGCACTGGCCAAGCCAATTTGAGGCCAATAACTCAAGTTCTATAGGCACACTCGCACGCACACACACGCGGGAGCACACACACACACACACGCGACGGCGCACAGACGGAATCGACGTAACCGTAAGGCTTAGCAAGTCGTTGCCGAAGCACGAAGAGGAGCCAAAGACCGCGTTGAGTTGCGCACGTCTGGAGAGAAGCGCGCATACAAAAGATCCACACGCCAGTTGAAGCCAGCCAAAGCCAAAGACAAACTTCGACGCGAACGTTGGCGTCGCAGTCGCCGTCAACGTCGCCGTCGCTGCGGCTGTTTGCTGAGATTTTGCGACTGCGCAGCGCAGAGCGCTGAAGAACGACAAAGCTAAATTGGTAGTAGTTGAAGAGGCAACAAACACAGATTCACACACGCAGGCAGGCACGCACACACACATGGATGAGCCGCAACATGTGCGCATGCGTAGCCGGGCGATGCTGACGGCGACGCTAGCAGCGACTGCGGCAGCGACGCTAGTTGAAGCTTGGCGCATAACGGTTTCCATTAAGGCCAGTTCACAAAATGGTGAGAACAACAAACGCTAGGCGGCTGTTGTTGTTGCTGTTGCTTATTCAAATGAACAGTCACACACACACACATATACACACAGTCACACGCACACACACTCACGCTGGCACACTCTCTCGCTGCTCTCTTGTTGTCACAGCCACAGCTGATTGGCGGCATTTGTATGCTAGCAGCGGCTGTGACGGGCGACGGCTGCGGGGCAATACAGCTGAAGTTTGGGGTTAACAGCGCTTTCACATTAAAATAGCAAGAAGCGGCTACAACAACAACAACAACAACAACAACAACAACAACAACAACAACAGCAACAACAGCGAAGCGCAGTTGTTAACTTGGGAGTCTCTCGGTGGCTTTTTCTTTAATATATATTTCTTTTTTTTTTTGTTTTTTTCTTTTTTTTTTGGTGTGTGGTGCAAATGAGTGTTGCTCACAGAGCCTGTCGCCATTCTTTGTTCAACTAACTGACGCTGTATACGCTTGTGTGTGTGTGTGTGTGTACGAGTGTGTGTGCCGTAGTTTGTTTGTGTTATAATTTATGCACGTCTTCAGGTTAAGAAAGTCAAACTTTATTAACGCTGCTGTTAGCTTGTCTTTCTGTATACCTGTTTATGCTGACCGCTGATAAGAATTCCCTGCAATTGTTGCTAATTAAGCTGCCAGGCTTTATACCGAAGCTTTTATAAACAGCCCATTAAGCTCTGTTTTGCAGTTCTCAGAAAACAAACACACACACTCACACACACTAAGTTTGATTATGTTAATGCACTTTTTAAGCAGCTTAAAACGTTTTGTTTTGGTTTATGCTTAGCTCACTTGCAATCAATGAATTACAACAACAACAACAACAACAAAAGCAACGCACACACGCATAAATCACGCTCAATCAATCAATCAATCAAACAATTAATCAATTTGGCTTAATGGCACAGCATTTGGCACACACAGCTACTTAGCGGCAGAGTTGTGGCTTATTTTATTAAAACGCGGCTCATAACATTTTCTTTTGTTTAGTGTGTGTCTTTATTTTTATTTTTTTAATATTAAGTTAAGCAATCAACGCACAACAAACGCTTTGAACTTGAGAGACCTTGACACTGGCGCTGCTCCACAGCAACTGAGGCCGGGCCCAGCCAAAAGCAGGCATCAAGTTGCGGCCACTTGGCCAGTACTTTGGACAAGAGGAGCAAACAGCAGGCTACGCCGCAACAAAGAAGTGGAATTTATTTGCTGTGGATGCCAAGAGCATAACAGAGCCAAAAAGTGAAAGAGAGCGTGCTGTGATGAGAGATAGAGAGAGAGAGAGTGAGAGAGAGAGGGAGAGCGCAACAATCAATGAAGCTGCGACTGTGCCTGATAAGGCAGCTGAGTCAAGCCGCTTAATTAGCTAATCTTGTGTTGATTATGTTATTTGTTGTGATTTCGTGTAGCTACTTACCAAAACACACATGTCCACACACTTTCCAACAGTTGTTGCTCATGTTGTTAGTTTTTGTGGCTGCCACAACGGAAGTTGCATCATTAGAAATTCTGTGCATGCCGCGTGTGGCTCACCTGCTTGTTGACCAGCCTGCGCCACAGTCAGTCTGTGTGGCACTTGCGCTTCTGAGAAGATGTGCTGCCTGCTGTCTGCTGTTGCAGTTTGTTTTTGTTTGTTTTCATTTAACTGCTTTTATTTACCTCTTCTCCCTTTCGTTCTTATCAGGTTTTTGTTTTCTTTGTTTTTCTAAATATTTGATTTGAATCGGCCGCACAACCTGTTGTAACTGTGTGTATATTGTGGCTGTCAGTGCTGCCAACTTGCTGCAAATTACTTTTTGTGTTAGAAAGCACAATTTTTGTAGGCGCGCAAAAGTATGCTTTACTTTTTATTAAAATCAGTTGCGAGTTTGTGTCCTAAGTCTTTTGTTTACTTAGCTAAATCAAGCGCAAAACTTTTGAAATTACATAAATGCAATTTAAGCTATTTCCATTATGTGTAAAATTTATTTAATTTTCATAAATTTTCCCTGACAATAAAAAATCACGCAATTTAAAATTTTATATAAATTGCTGGTCATATGAAAGTTGAGAAAAGTTCAAGTCAAGATAAAAATTACATTTTTGGTTTTTTAAATACATATTTTATTTTGTTTTTAAACATTAATTAAAATTAAAATACATTTAGGTTAAAATTCATGAAACTCTATGCGAATAATTGTAATAAATATGTTAATGTTTAGTGCTTAACATTAAAGTGGAGCCGCATTGAGTGGAATATCTTGAATGGGTTAAATCCAACCAAAAATAAAAAAATAATAAATAAATTGCAGCTGCGTACTGATTGAGAGCTTAAACTTAAACACTAGCAACCCCGAGTCGTAGAGGAATCACATGGCCAGACAAACGGGCGACTGCAAGCGGTTGACTGCAGTCTTCCAATTGATTAAGTGATAGCCGCATGTGGCATATGCGATCTGTATTCACGCATTGTTGTCATTGGCCATAACCTTGTTGATCCACGGTACAAAGTGCTGTATGTTGGTATAAACGCCCGGCAGATGCTCCCTGCCGCAGCCAATGCCCCAGGAGACGAGGCCAATGAGTGTCTTGCGGCCGTCCATTGTAAGCGTGAGCGGCCCGCCGCTATCGCCCTGGCAGGAATCCCGGCCGCCTTCCTTATAGCCAGCGCACAGAAATACCTGGCCAAAAGAAAAGCGGGTCATAAGGAGTTACTTATGTGAGCTTCATTTAAAGTAATTGCTAAAACTCACATCGTGTATGGCCTCGCGTCGTCCGGCTGCGCGGAACCAGCGCTGGCAGCGATCATTCGATATGACCTCCACATCCACCTCCTGCAGCACTGAGGGCACCGTGCTCTGACCATGCCGCGTGCGTCCCCAGCCCGCCACAGTTGCCATTTTGCCGGTCAACTTTGTGGTGGGCGGCGGCAGGCAAACGGGTATTATGTGCTGCTTGTAAACCACATTGCGGTCGAGCCGTATCAGCGCCACATCGTTCTTGAAATCGGCGGGATTGTAGTGCGGATGCACCTCCTTGCGCTCAATGCCATATTCCTCGTGATTGAGACGCTCCTCCTGGCCGCGCACATCCCACTCGCCCAGGCGTATCTTCATGTTCGAATTGGTGGTGCTGCCATATAAAAAGTGATTAGGTCGTGGTTAGATTTTAACTTTCCGTCTACTTACGTGGCCACACAGTGAGCGGCAGTCACCACCCAGCGATTGGATATCAGGGCACCACCACAGCTTAGTTTGCGCGTGAGAAAACCACTCTTTATAAGCGCCACCTGCCAGGGATGCGAGCCAAAGCCCGTGGAGTGGCCGCCCACGATGCGATTGGTGCGTGAAAAAACCTCACCGCAGCCTGTGGAGAGTCAAGGAGCATGGCATTAGTAATAGAAAATGCAAAGATCAAAGTGCGTGCAAAAAAACAACTACATAAAATGGTGATTCAGAGTGGTGTTGTGTGGTGCATACTAAGGAAAACTTGCAGTGGTGCTCAAAAGAGAGTAAGAGAGAGAGATTGATACAAACAGAGTAAGAGAGAGTGATAACAGATAGATATAATAGAGTTTTTGGTGCAATTGAATTGATTTTAGTACCCGGCACTGGACGATAGCTGCCGTCATTGTAGCCACCACCACTCTCATATTCATCGGCCGCCTCGCCCGCATTCAGATCGAGCACATTGCCCACGGCAAAGGGCTGTGCCTGCGGCACATGTACTGCCGTTGGACGCGTCGCGGCGGCGCTGTCTGGCGGCGCATCTGCATCAAAGAAACTATCCAGATGATTGGTGATGCCCAAATGATTCGCGTCGTGCTCCCAGCTGTTCAGACTGGAGGCGCTGGGACGATGTACCGACGAGCTGGAGCTGGAGCCGGAACTGGAACTGGGCTTGTAGGGATTGCCGCTATAAAGCGATGGACGTTTTGTGCTGTAGTAGGCGTTGCTGGGATAGGCGGGTCGTGCTGACGAGGCCGCTGACAGGCCGTTATTATTGTTGTTGTTGATGTTGCTGTGGTGCTGCTGTTGCGTCAGGTGATGTGGTTGATGATGTGCCGGCTTGTTGGCAGTTGGCGACAAGTCAGGATAAATGTCGTGCAAGTGTATTATGTCACCTGTGTGTAAGAATCATGATGATGTTGCAGTTTTCCTCTATGCACAACCAGGTGTTTAAGTACGTGTGTGTGTGTTGAGAGGGTGGGGTCGGAGAAGGGGGTCTATTTAATTCGAGTTCAACTTTCGCTGTGATTCGTTTTAAGTAGTGAAAGACTTGAGCAAAAGTAATAATAATAAAAACACTGGGCCACCAATTACGGCTAGCGCCCTGCACGACTTTATTATGTCACCAAAACCAATGAAGTTGAAATTAAATTCACAACTTACACACACACACACACACACACACACAGCCAGTTGACCAAAGCCCATGACAGAAACAAAAGACAAACGTATGAGATAATTTTTCGCACGTAATTCAAAAATAAAAGAAAAGCCAAACAAAAAAAAAGCGCCACAGAACGGCGCAACTTGATTAACACTCTGCTTTTTTTTATACCCCATTTTTTGGCCGAGTTTCGTCTTGGACTTGAACGTACAAAACGAAAGAAATGCCGTAACTCTGGGCGCTGTGATTTTTCCCACATTTTAAAACAAACAAATAAATAAAAAAAAAAAAAAAAAGCCAACAAGCTGAATTAAAGCTTGATGCAGGCTCTGGCAAAAGGCGCAGCAACGTGAAATTTCACTTTTAAAATGCAAAAAACGTTCACCTTCGTTTATTTCCGCAACCGTTTTTATTTTTTTACTTTTATTTTTTCTTACTTTTTGGGTCTTTTCATTGTCGCATCTGTGGCTTGGCTTTTGGAAAATTTTACACTTGAGCAACACGCAGACAGACAAAAAAAAATAGAAGTAACAAAAATCAAAATTCCCAGAAAAACTATGCGCCACATTTTCCCTTAAAGAAAGTGAGTAGGCAAAACAGAACGCGCTACTTTATGAGCTTTACGAAAATTACCTCCAAAAAAAAAGAAGAGAAAAACGTAAAAAAAAATGGGGCCAAAATTGGGCTGTTAAAAAAATTTCCACTAAGAATTATTTACAACATGTTGTAATGTGTCTTTGTTTTAGTTTTTGTTGCACATTTCTTGGCCAGCAGAAGCCTAGAAAATTAAACAGAGCACAACAAAATGGCAGCAAGCTGCTTGGCAAGTGCGCTGCTCTGTGTGCGTGTGTGTGTGTGTGTGTGCGCGCGATGTGTGTGGCATAATATGTTGTTGTTATTGCTTATAGTTTAGCTCATCGCATTGCTGGGTAAGATTACGTTATAACAAATGCACTTCAGGTTAATTGAATTTGTTCAAAATCAATTTTATGTCGAGAATGTGAAGTGCAAAAGTACAAAAAAACGAAAAAAAAACTTGTGGCAGACAAGGTGTTAAACAAAAAAAGTTAGCCAAATTATAGCAATGGGTTTTGACGGTTCAGGGAATATACAATATACAATTTTATAAAATAAATAATAAGAAAATTATAACGTTTAGCATACACAATATATTGCTTGAACACTTAAAAACAGTCATAACTCAAGAAGCACAAGAAACAGCTTTGAAATTTTCTATTCAATTTTGCAGAAATACAAACAAACGATTTTATATTCTCACGTTAAAAGTAAACAACATATGAGCATGAACTTTTAGAATAATATAGAAAGTAGGGATATCATCGGCAAGCCGAAGACTTAATGCCCTTGTTAACGTTAACCTTACGGTTCTTCAGATATGTGAGAATAGTGAAGCTCGTAAGAGCTGAGTTTGACAAAAAAAATATTTGGAAAACAGATTATTTTGCCATACATTTACGTTTTCCAACGAAATATTCTTTATGAGGTCGGAGGCATCAACTTCTATGCGTTACACATTTCATGACAAAATTATAATAGCCTCCACAAGGTCAAAAAAAGATATATGTATAAAAATTATTAATGTTCAGCAACTAGAAATCTTGTAAGATTTTGCTCGACAGCTACACAGAGAAATAAATAGCTTCTTTTACTTAAATAAAAGCCCATTTTTAAATGAACTTTTCAGTTCAAATCGCAGACAGGCCTTTTCTCTAACAGACATAAATTCGGAATCATATATATTTAATATTTTCCCATAAGTAATAGTTATATCAACAAAAACTAAGCTCAACTCTGCAACATAGTTAAATTCAATTTAAAATTGAAGTTTTGTAAGTTTGTTTAGCTTGAGTATATAGCCTGAACGACCCATTTAATGGTCTACCATTGACACCTTCCACTTTAGCGCCCATTGCCGAAGAGTGCATTTAATGGAATTTGGTAATGCATTTGTTGTGCTTCTGCCTCGACTGCCCTAGGGGCCATATGTGTGTGTGTGTGTGTGTGTTTTTGCAGGCAGAGTCGAGCAATTTGTTGTCATTTTCGAAATGCGAACTAATTTATTGCGCTATTGTACAGGGCATTGCATAAGTCGAAGCGCAGCAATTTGCAATTTGTGCTCGTAAGGCAAAAGAGCAGCAAATGCTACATTTAACTAAGCATGGCAAATGTACTTTGTTGGGATGAGGATTGCGAGGCACTGGGAAAGCAGCTGGGCGAAATGGGCGCCTATTAGAACTTAGTTACTGTTACTCACTTGTATTGTTGACCGGCGCCGCATGTGGACTCTCCTCGGCATCGAGATCTTTGTCCACACAGCATGACCAGATCATGCCGCCCGAGCATAGATCCAGCGGCTTGCCGCCGCCCAAGACGCACGAGATGGACAGGCCGCATTCGAATTTGTGGCCACGGAAGCGGCACGATTGCGGTATCACTGCAAAGACACCAAAATAATGGGCATTAGTTAAGTTAACACGCACACAGACACACACACATATAAACATTAAAACACAACAAGTCAAAAGTCAATTGGTGTAGTTTAGGAGCGTGTACTTCGGGATAGCATCTCCATGACGCTGTTCTCGCCATAATAGCCGGTGCCGCTGCGACGTGAGAGCGCATCCAGTATGAGCATATCGTGCTCCTGCTGTGCGCTCGGATATCCCAAGGCGCAGACAACATTGCAGCCGTTCGGCGCCAGGGCATAGATGAGCAGCAGGCCCAGCCATTTATCCTTTATGTGGCAATGCGTGTGTGTTCGGGCGCGCGACATGTCTGGCTCCTGGCGAGGAGCGCAACGTAACAAACGCGTACTTTCACTTTCGGGCAAACACACTTGCTATTAGCTAGCAGCTGTTCACGTTCACTTTCTTTTCGACTGCGTCGCAATCCTGGACCACACACTTATTTGTATATTTGGTAATTTGAGTATTTAAAACTTGAGCAGGATTTCACTTTTATTTTCGTTCAGCGGCCCAGCGACTTTCTTGCCAAGCTACGCATGCGCAACGACAGTTTTTCCACGCACGAAAAGAAAATTGTTATACAAAATGTAGCTGGGCAGCAGCTGCAAACAGCGCAAATCAAATATCGACCGCACGTCGGGAAATTCAGCTCAGAACTAAGCCAAAGTTTTGTGTTTGCGCTGCGTTAAAGCTGCCGAAGACATTTGCTCGCATTTCGCCATTTCACTAGCGCAGCCGAAGACGCCATGTGTGTGTGCGCGTGTGTGTGTGTGTGTGTGTGTGAGAGAGCTGAAGAGAAAGAGCGACAGCAACAAGCTGCCAGCAACTCGGCAAATGCAGCAACATGTTGCCAAGCAGCCGAGTCTTGACTTTGATTTGGGTTTTTTTCTTTCGTATTTTTTCTTTTTCTGGTCAAGGTTTTTGCTAGAGCTGAGACGTTATGAGAGCTCTGAGCACAAATAATCTATAATCTATAGCATATAACATGTTGTTGTTTAACACTTTCGAATGTCGGCGCAATCGCTGCAATTGTCGTTAATTGCAGTTGATTTTCCTGCTCTTGAGTATATAAAAAAAATACTTTTGCTTTTTCTATATTACATGGCGGAATGCCATTGAACTTGTGCTGCAATTTGCGCATGATTTGATGCCCGTGTGTTTTGGCTATCTTTTTCTTTAATATGCAGCTCTAGCTGTCCGGTCTTTCTTTTTTTTTTTAATAATTTGTTAATTGTTTTAATGGAGCATAATGCGCTTTCGTTGGGGCGCAGAATGGGCCATATGTTAATGTCGGCTCGGCGTGTAAATAATGGCCGCTCAACATTTTTTGTTTTAACTTTAAACTCTGGACCTGCGTTTCTCGAGCTAATTGGTTTTTCTGTTGTTTGTTTTTTTTTTTTTTTTTTGGAAAGTCCAATTAAAGCTGCGCGCATTTACAAGATGAATGAAGTCTGCTCGCTGCTTGTGGGGCGCGCCAAGAATATGATACTAAACAGTATAGTAAAGTAAAGTTTTGTTTACTTTCGCTGGCTTAATTCGTATTTGGCTTGGCGTGAATCATGTGAACTTGACATCATATCGATAGCTCGGCTCAAGGTTAATTAATATGCAAATTATGTAATTGAAATATGTTGGTCATGTTTGCCAAGTCACTGTTCGCAATTCGAATAACTTAAGCAACGAACTTGATTAAATTTAGTTGGTCTGATTAAATAAATTCTTGTGTGCTACCAATTGAAAATCTTTATTTACCAATTTGGGTGGTATAAACCAAAGACTTAGGCAACAAACTTGCGTGATGGCTAGTAAAGCGAATAACTTGTGCGACAAAGCATTACAGTGTAGCATATTTTCTAGCATGTTCTTCCATTTATATTACACAAGTGACGCAACAGACTGGGAAATTAACTAAAAATAAAGTTGGTTACAACAATTTGTACAATGAGCATTATTTTGGCCACAGTAAGCAAAAGACTTAGGCGACAAACTTACACAGTGCCCAGTAATTTTCCTATTTACACAAAACAAAAGATTTAGGCAACAAGCTTGACTTATTTTGACCAAAGCAACCATCCAACAGGAAACTGCTTGTCAAACAAACGAAAGACATAGGCAAGAAACTTGCATACTTACAATCGAGCTCATCGAAGAACTTGGCCTGTTTGGGCAAATCCTTGTCAATGGCCTCCTTCAGCTCCGGCGTGACCACCGCATTGTACACGGAGTTGTAGCCGCCGTGGGCGGCGACGAGGCTGCGACATAGACACAGCCATTGGCCAAGCAGCAGGAGCAGCGGCAGCGACGTTGGCAGCGGCGGCAGCCATGCAACTGCGCGCATTTTGCAATACTTTCGTTGGCGTTGTTGTGGTTGTCGTTGTCGTTGTCGTTGTTGCCGCTGTTGTCGTTGTTGTTGTTGTCTTGTTGTCTGCTGATTTTGTGCAATTGTGTGTTTCACTTAATTCACGTAGCGGCGCGAGTTTTTGATTGAATAATCGCGCGTTTGCATAGCAGGCGGCAGTTAAGATTGAATTAAATAAAATTCACAGCAGACAATTTGCTTAATATTTGGCAATAATTCCCGGTGCATATTTTGCGGCCATTTTTGATATTTTAACTTTTTGTGAAGTGCAGACGACGCGTCACGCACTTTTTCTTTAAACTCTTTCAATTTGGGCTTTTGTTGGCATTTACACGTTGTTGTTGTAGTTTTGAGCTGAAACCGAAACTGTTTTAACTGCGCTGCGGCGGGTTTTGCGTTTGCGAACAGTTTGCGGTAACGTCAAAACACTTAATAAACAGTTGGCTGACAAATTCAAAATCAAAAAGGCCATCAACACGCTCACCAACACGCAGCACGCAGCGCCGCAGCAGCAGCGGCAGAGACGTCGCAACGTTGACTATTGAGTAATATGCGCCAAAGAGTGTGGAACAGAGACTCTCGACTGTACGTGTGTGTGTGTGTGTGTGTGAGAGTCACACTCGCATCGAAATCGAAAGTGAAAAGAAACAGACAGAAACAAGACGTGGCCTCTGAGCAGAGACGAAAACTTTTGTCGCTCACTTGGCAATTGCATGTCGCCTGTCGCTTAGCTGTTGTTGCTGCCGCTGCTGCTGCCGCTGCTGCTGCTGCCATGACTAATGTCAAATTTAGAGCTGTACACTAAAAGAAAATTAAAAGAGGAAGTCGAATTGTTTTACTCGCACCTCACATGTTGCCATCAATTTGGTATTTGTGGACTGCCGAATGTAATTTTAGCCAAGAGCCGTCGAAAAATCAACAAATTGTACAAATTGCAACAGGAAAAACCAGCAGACACGACTGGCGGCAGTCAGGCAGCCAAGCGAAAGCCAAACGCGCTTAACATCTTATTTCCAGTTTATCTCATGCGTGAAAAATCAACAGCAGCAACAAATGTGATTTTCTTGCATTGAAAATTGAAAAGCCATCAAAACGAACAAAGCCCAAATAATTGATGGCTAAGTCTGCCTGATGATGGAGTTCATGGAAAACTTTTCGATGATTATTGGCCGCAAAATTGATGACACACTTGAGACACAATTAAATTGATAAACAAAGCAAACAATTATAAAACTAAGCAATCATGCTCGACCAGCAGATACCCTGTTAAGATGTTGAGTTGAGTGAAAATCCAAGATATTACCACAAAATATTGTTAGATTTTGCTCTAATTTCTTGAACCTGCCTGAAAATTAAAATGTTTTATTACAATCGTATGGGAAAGAGGAAATTTAAATCTAAAACAAAAAGAATATCTTTGAAACAATTTTTATTTCCAATAGTGAAACTAGCTTCGTGATAATCCATTACGTACCTTAAAATCCAGAGACAGCTAAGCTTCAAATCCATTTAAGAAGCTTCGATTTGTTGACTAGCTTTAGTCAAATGCATGTTCATCATACCCTTGCTTACAATTTTGTGCCTATAGGGTATTCAAAACAAACGTAACACAATGAAGGTACTAGTATTGGGCAATTGGCAGATGACACTCGTCGAGTCTTTGACTTGGCCCAGTCTTAATGTGTATAATGTACAAATTATGATTATTATTTGCTGCTCGTTGTTGTTGTGGTAGTCGCTGGTTGCCCGTTGATTGTTGCTGTTGAGTTGAAAGCGTTTGATTGTGCCATTTATGGCAGCACCAACGAACACTAAATGGGAAATGGGCCAGCGCCAGCGCCAGCGAATGCCAAATGACATAACAAGCCAAACTTTGTTGTACGTGTTGCAAAAGTGCGTAATTCAATTCAATATTCCAAATGCACAGTTGCAGCCATCGTTCAAGGTCGTTCATTGTGCCATACACCCACCCAAGCACCCAAAAAAGGCAACTACACCCACTTACATTAGCTACATAATAATATTTATTAAATCTAATAAATTGTAATTTGTAATTTCGTTTTCATGCTGGTGATTGTTGTTGTTGCTGCCGTTGTTGTCATTGCACAGGCCATTGCTTAATGCTAGACGCCATAAACTAATGAGATTGCGCTGCCACATCCCCGGGGAGCCGTCGCTTCAGTCTGCCATTTGTCTGGCTATAGCTCATTATGCGCCACGACGTCTTCCACCCAGCGCAGACTCTTCTGCAGATTGTGATAGATGCCCGGCTGATGATCCACGCCGCAGCCGAAACCGGCGCTAGTTATGCCCACGAGCACAAAGCGACCCCGTTCCTTGATGACCAACGGACCGCCAGAGTCACCTGTAAGTAATGAAAGCAGATTATCACATTATATTTATTTCGTATATATCTCAAGTTGACATTTATAAGATTTGCTAAAAATGCTTTAAAGTTTAGTTTCTGGCAAGTTAGAGCTCTTTAGAGCACTTTGAAGGTATTATGAAGTTGTTCTTTTTATTAAGTTGAGAAACTGTCTAAGAACTAGCCAAATAATAAGCTATGCCTTTTCAATTTGTTTATCCTTGGACTGTTTTCGGCACTTAGAAGAGATAATGATAAACAGATCCCTAAAATTTCGATAGCATTTACCACCAACAAACCTTTCGATATTGTTAGTTACATAGTTTCGCCTCTGTTAACATTTCATTTCATAAACTTTTGTTAGGCGCGCCTCTGTTAACGTCTGAACAGCGCGCTGTTAACGCTCCGCCTTAAAGTATGCAAAGTATATTTTCTCGACTCTTACCTAAACACGCATCCATGTGCCCGTCTGAGTGACCGGCGCAGAACATTTCCGATTTGATTTCCACACTGATCTGTTTGCTCTCATGCCATCGAATGCACTCCAAGGTGGCTGTGGTGTAGATTTAAGATTGTCAGATCTTGCTTGTTCATATGGAGTATTTACTGTACTTACAAATGATTGGCACACTGGCCACCTGCAGCATGTTGGTGCCCGCATGACCCATATGTGCCTCTGTCTTGCCCCAGCCGGCGATCAATCCCTTGCGTCCCACCAGCCGTATGGGATACTGTGGCAGGCATATGGGCAAGATGTGCTCGCTGAAACCCGTCGGGCGGGCCAGCTTAAGCAGCGCCAGATCGTAGCGGTCCGGCTGTGTGATGCGAAAGTTGAAGCGTGGATGTATTATCTTTTGCAGCACACTGTGCTTCTCCACGGGCAGCGGCTCTTGTATGTGGCCCAGATTCTGAGTGTCCAGCTCGCCCAGATACACGGTTATATCTGGCAGCTGTGCCTGCTGTATGCAATGCGCTGCCGTCGCCACCATATTAGCCGAGATCAGCACTCCGCCGCACTGATACTCCGCAATGCGTATATGCGCCAGCCACGGATACTCTGCAAACTGTGCCGGCCGTCCGCCAATGATGCGCTTCTGCAGCGTATTCTGTGCTATGCGCGGCAGTCCACATTCCGGCTAGAATCGGCAGAACGACAGATTAGTCAATACTCTGCAGCATAATTAATGATGGCATTGGGCACACAGTTTTCACAGAGAGTGCAACAAAACAAAAAATCATAAAACTAGTTTTTCCATAATAAATTATCTCAATTGTCTTATTGTTAACATGGCTCGCACGCTGTGCACTTGATGACTTTTGAAATGAACTCTTAAAAACTACAACAGTATAATTACGGTGTTTCCTTAAGTGCCAACAAGGCTTAAAGAACGCTTACACAATCTTCAATTATATCGCTTGTGCGGATAAAGTTATGATATGAAGTAAATAATATAAACATATTTTTGTTGCCATAGATGCATAGAATATGACATTTAGGACAGAATTTAGCTTCTCTTTGCGGGCAGGAAATGGCTAGAAAAGTTATGTTTACTGTCTAAAAACAGGTGCCATGCAAAGCCTCGTCTTACTAAAACCCGCTCTCTATTTCTCTTGTTATGTTATTGATGTGTATAAATAAAAGTCTGTCCAACTAATGGATGGTAATCATGGATACGTTGCTTGCTGAAATTTCTGTACCCATGTTGTGCAGTGTAATTGCTCAATTGGAGCCGCCCAAAGCACTTACCTTCAGATTGAGGAGCTCGTTATCATCGCGTCGCCGCAACATAATGCGTTTGGGCAGATTATTCAAACCCAGCTTGAGCTTGCCATAGTCCACCAGATTCTCCAGCGGCGACTGATGCGTATGCTGATGCTGATGCTGATGCGGCTCGGCAATGCAGCAGCTGAATAGCCACTTGTTGCTGCCACAGCCCTTGGCATGCTTGCCACCCTGCAGCCAGCAGGAGAAGCTCAGCTTGCAGGGCCAAACGCCGCTCTGATGCACACACTCGGCGGGCACGCCCAGCAGCGTATTGAGTATACCTGTTGCGTATAAAGCATTAGATAGTTTCTGGCGAGGATTGGCTTTACTTACTGGCCTGGAGCGGCGCTAGTTGGCAGAGCAGCAGACACAACCACAACAGTAGCATTTGGCCACACGAATGCCGCATTTCGAGTCACAGTTTTTCTGTACACAGAGTCACAAACAGAGTCACAGTCACTGTTGTGTTTTGTGGGCGTTTAACACAATTTGCTGACAACTAAATTTATTTTTCGCTTAATTGTTGTTGATGTTGTTGTTGTTATTGCTATTGTTGGTGTTAATGAAAGCATGACAATTTCTTATTCACTTTTATGTCGTCTATTTTGTGGTGTCTGCTGCTGCTGCTCTTGTTGTTGTTGCTGCCATCTTCTGCTTTACCATTTCGAGCTGCCAGCGCGCTCTTATTTCTACTTAGATTTCTTATTATTTTTTTGCTGCTCCACTTTTGCAGCTCTTTGTGGCTGCTGTTGTTGTTGTTGTTCTTCTTCTTCTTGGGTGATTCTTCTGGCTGATTCACACACAGCTGGCGGCTAGCTTCAAAGCTGCTTGTGTCCTTGTCGCAACAAGTTCTCGAGCTAAATGGGTTAAGAGACGCCTTTTTAAATAATAACTGTGTCAATGCATTAGCCGCTGGCACAATTTTCAATTGCAGCCACACGCAGCACACAGAGTTTCACACATGCTGCCAATTGTGGCATGTCTCAAACACAGAAAACGCGCCGCGAGAATTGGCTAAAAAGGCAACAGCAGCAGCAACAGCAGCTACGACAACCGCACGCAATGCTGGCCAGAATCAAACTGAATGAAGTCTCCGCTTTGGCTGAAGCTTGGCGCTTGGCCTGAGCTTCTGCTCGTCAACTGGTTGGCACGTCTTGATCTTGGGCGCTAGTTCTCAAATGCAACGTCTGTCTAATTATTACGAAACGCAGGAAATGTTTGTATCAGGTCGACTTATAATTATTTTATGCGACATAATTGCAACAAGAAGACGAAGAAGAACAACAACAAAAACCGAGCTGCTTGCATGCAACATATTTTGCTTTTCTATGAGAAATGGGAGCAGTTCTGCCCTGGCACAAGGTAGTAGCTGCTCTTTTTTGGGTTAACTGCGTGCCAGACGAAGGTGGGACAGGGGGGAAGACATTCTTTTATGTAACTTTCTAAAAAGTAAACTCTTATTGATGATGCTGCCTCTGCTCTGGCGGATATTAGCATATCAAAAATGCTGCTGAAATATATTTCAACTTCTGTGCGCAGCAGGCAGCAGGCGTTTTGCTGGGCTGTCAACTTTGGTGCTTATCCCAAAACAAACAAAAACTAAAAACTACAAAAACCACACCAAACTCAAAAACCTTGTAAACCCCAAAAACTTACAAACCTCCATTAACACTTTTGCTTCCGTTAAAACAAGTTCTACATATACATCAAAAATATATATACATAAATTTTTATTATTTTTTTTTGTTTTTAATATAAACCGATTCGAAATTCAAATAGTTTAGTTGCTCTGATTAAATAACGATGGCTTGCAACCCACAAGCAGCAAAAGCTGCCTCCCAGGGAATCACTGCCGCACATGCCAGCAGCATTGCGTATGTGCAGTGCCAGAATCTGAAGTATAATGCCATTATTATAGGCTGGCTGGGTGTCATCATATCAAGCGTGATGGTCTTTAGCTCCATGATGATTATAAATATGCAAACCGATGTTGAATTGCTGATTAAACAAGTGATGCTAAACCAGGTCACGGACAAGGAAATGCAGCTTCTAATGAATCGTAACTATACCAAACTATTCCATTCCATTTCTCTATATAGATCTTCTATATATCTGTGCCTCCCTAGTATTGGCTGCATTTAGTACAGTCGCCTATGGCATGTCTTTGATTAACTTGGGCGTCAGCCTGTTGCTGCTCATTGGTGTGGCTCGGGTGAGTAAAAGAAAATAAGCTTGGGAAAGCTAAAGATCTAGTTTGGTTGACGGACATGAAGGGTATTTTTACGCATGTTCATTGTACATTTAACATGAACTTACAACTTATTTTATTTGCCAATTACGTTTTCACCTATATTTGTTAAATGATTATACTTGAGAAAGCTTGCCGGATAGGTTATCTTTACTTTACAACTAGCAAAAGCCTTGGCAAACTCATTTTAACATGGCAAAAACATTTATTTAACAGGACTCCAGCAGCCTGCTGTATCCCTGGTTAATAGTTCACGGAGTTGTGTTCGGATTTGCTCTGTATATGGGTATATTCTATGCCATGGCTGGCCTATTTATAGATCTGTCCAGTTTCTTGATGTGTTTGCTGGTCTTTGCCCTTGTTCTAGGTAAGTTCTGTTAATATCTATACCCCTACTCCCAGTAATATGTTCGCCTGTGTGCAGTGATCTATTATAAAATCTATCATGAGGTCTTTACCCTATTTCGGGTCATGCAAGAGCAGGCTTTGCGTAGCGCACAATTTTGCCAGGATGCGGAGCATGCCTATGCCTCTAGCCTGCCATATTCGCCGCTATATTTACCTCGTTTTCCCTTCAAGCAATAAAAAGCAAGAACAGTTCAAATAGTCGATAAATGTTGAGTATATATAATAATTAAATAATAATATCCAATGGGATTTTTTCAACATTTACATAATTTATTTACACACAATTAGTTCATAAATAGTTTAAAATTACGTAACAGCGCATATGACTAAGTATATTAATTAATAATTAATTTAAAGTTTAATTTGAAAATCGCTTAACAGATATCCCAAATGATATCCCAAAAGATATCCCAACCGATATCTTGTAGCTACTAAGCTCTAATATACGCAGTTTCCTCCTCTTCTTTTATTATAATAGAATTTTTGTTTGTGGGGCGCTGCGCGAAATTTGTTGAAAATTATTAAAAATATGCATAAATAAGATAAAAAGAATGCGAAAGTCTCGATAGAAGACGTAGCTGGGGAAATGAATATGTACAAAATGTTTGCGGGCTTGCTGCAAGCTGGAGCTGAAGCGTTGGGCTTAAAAATAAATAAGACACAAGTTGCATAGCTTAAATATTGGCTGTCAGGCCAACCACATAGGATATCCAGTCCACCGTATAGGCCAGACGATGATAAATGCCCTGCAAAAGGAAAAAGTTTGGTTAGGTTTGACAAATATAGGTTAGATTAGGTAAAGCTAGTTGGGTTAGTTATTTGGACGCCTTAGGAGAAAGAGTAGGGCGGATCGTCCCCTTTCCCCTTACAATGTTTTAGAATTAGTAAGGAACTCTAGGATATATGCACTTACCGGCTGACCACGCGAGGCGCAGGAGTAGCCCGCCGAAACGACACCTGCAAAAAGACCAAACACAGCTTAAATTTGAAGCTCATCGTTAAGACCGGGCCTCGCACTCACCTATCAGATACCAGCGGCCATTTTTCTCATGCATCAGCGGCCCACCCGAGTCGCCCTGGCACGAGTCCTTGCCGCCATTGCGATATCCGGCACAGAGCATCTCCTGATAGATGACCACATTGATGCCGTTCTGGCGATGCCAGCGCTCGCAGATGCGATTCTCAATCACAGGCACATCAACCGCTTGAAGCGTCTTCGGACGCAGTCGAGAGCCGGGATTCAAAGCTCCCCAGCCGGCGGCCCAGCCAAACTTGCCCAAAAAGTCCTCGTTCTTCTCGGGCAGGCAAATGGGCGCTGTAATGGCCAGATGGGATTCAGTGAAGATCTAGAGAGGATTAGACCAGTAGTTGCTCTACCTATATGCGGCATGAAGTGCACGGTGCGCTCCAGCGTCAGGACGGAGACATCAAAGCGATCCGCTTGCGGCGTAAACTTGAAATATGGATGCACATCGATGCGGCGCACGCCAAAGGTGTAGGCTGGCAGCGGTTCAACGGCAGAGTTGATGACATAATCGCCCAGCGTGACGTGCACCTGACGGGGCGTGGCACGTGCCACACAATGACCGGCGGTGACCACATGACGACGCGAGATCAGCGAGCCGCCGCATCTGCAACAGCCACAAATTATGAACTGGCTGCGGGCTAGCCAATTATTATGCTTACCTCGAGGAGCCGATGCGTATGTAGGCTTGCCAAGGAAAGGAGCCGAAACCGGCATCATCGCCGCCCACAATGCGACGCTGTGCGGTCTGCTTAGCCAGCGAAATGCCGCAGCCTGCGAGAGCAAGAGAGTGAGAGAGAGAGAGACAGAGATGCACAGAGTGTGGCGGGTTAGATAGTTCAAAGGTTAACAAATAAAAACAGCACAAAAAGTTAGTGGTAGCAACTAGCAACAGGGTGAGAGCAGCGTTAAGGTGAGTGTAGCTTGAGGCAGGTGGAGCTCGCAAACCAAATGAAGCCAAGCAAAAAAAAAAACGCCGCTTGGAACTGCCCGCAATTCGTTGTGGTTGCGTTGTGTGTATGTGAGAGGGGGGGTGGTGATAGTGGGCTGGGTGGTGCGTGCGGGCTGGTGAAGCGTTAACTTTCTAGTCACTTTTTTTTGGTTGGTTTGAACATGGAGCTCACTGGCAGCATGCCGTTAAATGATATTTAAACGTGGCTTAATTGTCATTAACTCTGGTAATAAACATGCGCATGCTGGGCAAAAGGTTTTTCCTCTGCTGTTTTCCCCCCCACACTGCACTTGGCGGCATTTTCATTCGCCCCCTTCAATAATTGTGCGAGGCGTTTGTTTTTAGTGGCGTGTTTTTTTTCAACTTACAATAAATTTGCAGCTTAAGCACTCGAAACTAGACAATATAGCTACGAACATGGTGCGCAAATACAAGACTAAGTAAATAAATCAAAAACGAAATTAAAAACAAAAAAAACAAAGCAAATAGGCATAACAAAACGCAGTTACTACAACAAATTATTTTAGTTAGGCATGCAAAAACGTATTTATAAAATATTTCGTCTAACAAATACCCTTGCAGAGAGTTTTATGACTATTGGGTAATTAGAACTCTGAAATTTAAAAATTACAAATATTTTTGGTTTACCATATAAATATATATATTTATATCGTTTTATCATAAAACTTGGAACATCTGCTTCTCTTCTATCTATCGTATATAAAAACCAGATAAAGCTACTTTTCTTCCATGATCCAACTAATATTTATTTTCTATAAGAAATAAAAACCGTTTGCTCTATATTCGGATTGCTTTATTATATGGCTCCCTGGGAAACACTCTGTCATAAATATGAAAATCTTTTTGCCCCTATCAAATTATCTGGAAAAAAACATATAAACTATGTATGCTCTTTATATATACGCCGTATGAGCTATTAGCTCAAATATGACTGTGTAAATATAGAGCTGTTTCCTAAAACTATCAACTATCTTCATTATTTGAAGTGCTTGCCAGGATTTTGTTCAAATAAGTTAACTATATATACTATTATTCCATTGACAAGTTCTAAATATAATTATAAAATTCCTTATATGTGCTTCTGCAAGGGTATTTAAGAAATTATCACTTGTGTTTTTACATTTTATTTCATGTTTTTCGATTTAGTCCAAAAAGCAAGCTGGACCGTTGTGTAAACTAAATAATTGTTGTTGTTGTTTTTAGTGTGCACGTGCATGGACTTGTAGTTGTTTTTTTTGTATTTGTTGTTGTTGAGGCAGCCACACTCACTGGGTTCGTTGTTGACCGGTCCAAAGTTCTTTTGCGGTAGATCGGTCAGATCGACCGTATTGCCCACATAGTCCGAGCTGCGCAAATTGGCCGATTTGGCCGTGCGATGGCAACAGCCGCGCAGCAATCCATTGCAGGTGCCCTGTATGAGGCCGCCGGATATCCAGCAGCCTAAAAAGAACTCGCAAGTACCGCCGCGATGCTGGCACTCCATGTCCGTTGTGGTGTCGACTGTCAAATGGTTGGGGAATTCATGTATGTAAATGAGCAACATGTGGTGGTGTGTGTATATGTGTGTAGGTGTGTGTGTGTGTGTGATTGTGGTTGAGGGTAGTGTGTGTGTTGGGTAGTGTTCGTTTTGGGATAATTAGGCCTAGTGCAAGCAGTTCCCAGCAGCGACACTAACTGAAGCTTAACTTAGCGAAAAAAGCAAACGGGCTCTGAGCTGCAGCCCTGACTCTTACCTTTCTCCTTAAATGTGCTGGCCGATTGGGGGCTGCTCGTGGCCTCAGCTGCGCTATCCAAATCTTGTAGACTGAAATCGTTGCGCACATCCTGAACGGCAGACAGTTCGTTAATGCCAAAGTTCTGATCTCTGTGGAAAAAAAAAACAAAGATATAGAGTTATTTGGTAATAGGAGAAATCGGATAATTTCGTTCCTTTTAAGCTCATTTCTCTTTTGTTTGCTAACATCGTTAACTAAATCCTGATGTATTCTCTAAAATCTTTCTTACAGCATCAATAACGTTCAGCACAATACTGAAGCTATGAACTTTTTGATATTTCAGATCATAGCTTCGCTTATCGCGCTCTTTCTCTGTCTGTCTCTCTCCCTTTCTGTTTGTATCCCATTGAAGTTTTGGTTTCCTTTATATTATTTCTGATCGATATTTCTGTTTTGAACATAACTTCATTACACAACACTGAAATCCATAAGGCTACTGAAGCCTCTTCACTCTGACTCCGTAAATGTCACTCCCGTCATGTTATTTGGGCTTTGCCAACTCACCTGAAAGCAATATTGTCGCTAAAGTAGACTCCCGTGCCGGAAGGTGCGCTGGAGCCACTCGGTCCGGTGGTGCCCACATTGTCATTGTTGGGGAACACAACTCGGGGACTGCGTGAAGATTTGTATGGGAAATAACGACTCTTGCGTGAGCTCTGATAGTCACCAGGTGCCACATACTCATTGAACGCCTTCTGCGGCCCAAACTGACGCATGGGACTGGGTCCGGTGCGGAATTCCGTATCGCCAAAGTAAAGGCCGCGCTGCAAACGCCCCGGCACTGCGGTGATGGGTCCATTGATATCGCCAAATTTGGTGACATCATCGCGATAATGTTTGCCCGCCGCCACAGCTGCATTCAGTGTGTGCGGCTTGGAGTTGGCCACCAAACCGGGAAACTCAAAGCTGGATGGCGAGACATCCGAGTCGAAGTACAATTGACGTGTGTGGCGCGTCTCGTGCGTCTCATATTGTGTGGGCGCGGCATCCTCGCTGTAGGGTTGTGGATCGTAGCCGCCGCCCCCAATGTTTTCCTCAAAAATGGGGCTGTCCTCGCGATAGGCCTGTGGATAGAACGGATTGGACGGCTTCAAGCTATAGCTGGGAAACTGGAAGCCCACCCGCCGGCTGGTATGCTCCGGCTCGGCATACTCCAACTTATCCGTGGAGCTGGCCGCAGCCACCAGATCGCTGCGCTCGGTGCGTTCCGGTGGGGTTTGCTGCTGCTGCTGTTCTGCCTGCTCTGCCTGGTCTGCCAACTCGGCGCCAAACTCATGTGCCACTGCGGCAATGCCTTCGGCTGGCGGCCCCAGTGCGGACAGCGTAGCATTGCGACTAGGTCGCAGCTGGAGCAGGGATGCGGCAGCGCTTGTATCCGCCTCCGGCTGCAACGGTATGTACATATAGTTGCGTTGGCGTCCCTGCCGCGTCACATTCTCCGGCAACGTGGGCACCAGCTGCTTGGGTATGGTTATCAGCTCGCTTTGGGGCAGCTCCACGCTGGGCGCCGGAATGATCTCAACATCGGAGCGACGCTGTGCGGCACCAGCTGTCGATTGACGTGCCGTGCGATAGGAACCAAAGGATTGCACCAGGCTGCCATCGTTGCGCTGGCGCACATCCTTAAACCTGACATCGTCCTGCTGGCTAAAGGTCTGATACGGCGCATAGAGATTACGCGCTTCGGGCGCCGCTGTGGCAGCTGCCGTCTGGGTGGCAAAGGCGGCGGTGGTTTGCCACGGTGCCAGCTGTTGGCCCGTTAACAGCGCGGACGATACCGTTGAGCTGGGCGCCAAGGCTTCAACCTGACCATCATAGAGCAGGCAGCTAATGAGCAGCAGGCTGAGCTTCAGGCGGGACCAATTGCAGTGGCAACTAATGCTCCTGTTGTTGTTGCTGTTGTTGCTCTTGTGGTGGCTCCTGTTGGTCACTAACATTTTACATTGAGCGGGGATGAGCGTGTGTGGTTGTGCTTGTGGATGTGGTGGTAATGACACTGCGCCCAATTAAGGTGCAGCTGTGCAACTTCCTGCTTGTTGCAGTTGCAATCGTTGCTGTTGCTGTTGTTGTTGTTGTTGTTATGGCGATTTTGAACTTGAACGTTGCCAAGCCAATTGCTGGCCCGTTTCGCTTTTCTTCTGCTGTTGTTGGTGTTGTTGTTGCTGGCAGCTGCTGCGTGCCGCGTTCATTGATCCCCACTCCACTGGTTTGCTGCTGCGTTTTTATTTCTATTTTATTTTATTTATCTTTTTTTTTTTGGCTTTGGGGATTTTCCGGCGCCCGACGCTCCACGCTTGACGCTGTTACAATTCAGTTGAAGGAGCCGCTGTTGCTGCCGCTGCTGCTGGCAATTGGTTTTCGATTTTGTGCCTGCCGCGAATATCTCGTGTGGCGAGTTTCAGCTGGTGGTGCGGTTATTGGACTCCTTGCCTGCAGCTCTGGGATGTGTGTAAAGGTGCGAGTGTGAGTGTGTGGTTGGATATGTGTGTGTGTGTGTGCTTGGTGTATGTGTGTGTTTGGTGTATGTTTTGCTGCTCCAATGGCAATTATGGCAATTGCTGTTGACGCTTCAACAGCCGACGTTTCATGTGGTTGCATTCATGACGGCTGCTGGCTGATGATCTTGCAACGACGACGACGACGACAACAACAGCAACAACTTTGGCCACAAATTACTTCCTTAATTGCCTGCAAGAAGAAGCAGAAAGAAGAGAAAAAAAAAGACAACACAAAAATAAATATAAAAGAAAACGGTTTGGCATTTTGGCCATTTAATGGCCGCAGGCATGACAATAAATGTGGGTGTGTCTTATCCTATGCATAGATAGATATTAGTGCTGCGGTTGCTGCTAGAGGCGGCATTTGTGGGCGTGCCAGACCATTAGCCACAGCTAAACGCTCAAATGAGCTTTCATCTGACAGCTTTAATCAACGATTTGTGCATTAAATGCGCATTAAACCGACAACAAATTAATTGCAAATTACCAATTTACTCTGCTGCTGCTGATGCTGTTGCAGTTGATGCAGCATCTGATTCAGCATCACGCGTTTCCTCGGTCACAAACCGCAGCAGCAGCAGCAGCAGCTGACTTTTGGCAACAGCTTCATGAAACCAGTTAAGAAAATAAAAGTCGCTGCACAACTGGAAAGCGGCAAATTTCGTTGCATTTGCTTTTATTTTGCTGCTGCAAATTTTCGTGCATTTTTTTAAAAGCTATTTTTACGTTAAGCGATAGAAGGAAATGAATGACTGCAATGAAAAGCGCAATAAAAGCAAAGCCAAGCGGCAATTGCAGCCAATGCGCTTTAATGGAAAGCGCAAGGCATTTACATTCATTTAAACAGCTTAACCACATGATCCCATGCATAAATAATTGCCGAATTTTAATTATGCATGCTTGAATTTCATTTTACGATATTGTTTAATAAAATGCAATTTTCATGTGCAATAAATCAAATGTTACAAAAATACCTAAGCGATTTTTGTAATTGATTTGAATTTTATGTTTTGCTTTTTCAATTTCTTTTTCACACGCTGCGAATGGATTTGAAATTATCGATATTTCTGACTATCAGCTATCGAAATGTTGTAGTTCGCTCAGTTTTATAACACTGGTTAGATTTTTCTGTTAACAATTATGATATATATATAAATATGTATATATAAATGCTAGTAATTATTAGAGATAGTATTTTGATTAAATGCAATTGTCCTTTATATAAATACTTTTTAGAGAGTTTGTTTGTATAACTTTTTCTATTAAACTCATGTTTTCTAAGTGCTGCAAAACGTTTCGCATTTCAGTTAAATCATTTCCGGTAAAGTATTTTGTTTTTAAATAGATTTTTTCTGAGATTCAAATTAATTGCATATATTATTAATTTAGTAGTGTATGGGAAAATATACTTTGTATAAGAATCGTACTCTATATACAAAGCGCTTCTTTCTTCTATTTGTTCTACCCTTTCTTGCTTAGGTATCATATAATTTAACAGTTCTTTAAAACGTTCAAACATTTTCTACAGTATTTTTCATCTTCTTCTTTCACTTGCAATTTAAAAAAAATGTTACCAAAACTTATATTGTTATTAGGTTAGTCAATTCTAAAATCTATTAAGAAAAGATGTAGTCTCAGCCCTGACTAATATTTAATTGTCAAATAAGTATTTCAACTTAACAGGCAGAGCATCTCGCCGTCGCCTTGCTGCAACTGCGGCGTTCTCTGTTGTTGTTGTTGTGTGGTCAACGAAGCAGCAAAGACAAAGCAGCAGCAACAACAACAACAGCAGCAGCAGCAGCAGCAGCAGCATTGAAAGTAAGAGTTGGCAACTTTTTGCGCTCAGCTGCGCTGCAGTCGTCGCTGCCGGCGTTGCCAGCGAATTTTCACTTTCATTTCGAGTTCAAGCACCACGCGGCCAGCTGGCGCTGCCTTAGCTCTTGTATTTGTTGTTTCAGTTGTTGTTGTTGTTGTTGCAGCTCTGTTTGCTGTGCTTGAGCTTCCTCTAGCGGGGGCGTCTCTGCAGCCGCCGTTGGAAACTGCACAAACTTGACATTTTGAACTTGATTTGCCAAACCAAGAGATTTTCCATAGTGTCGTGTCTGTTGCCGGCGAGGTTAAAGTGTGCGGGGCTGAGGGGGCAGCTCATGTCAACAGGAAGCATTGCACAAACGTGAGCAGACGTTTAGGTATTCACTTCCCTGGTGGACGGGCAGAGTTGCAGCCATGAAGATCGTTTTGCATAATGGTTAACACATTTGGCTGCGACTAATAGATTTACTTTTTTTCGGTTTTCGATTATGAAATCTGAAAACTGAAATCGGGCGTCCCAACTGGTTTGTCAACATGCCGCAAAATATACCAGTACATATATAAAAATTTATATATATATTATTTTTTACGAAATCGACACAGCACTTGAGCTGCACGATATATGCGCATTACGTGTGATGCAATCGGGTAACGAAAATAAAAAAACAGAGCATATAAAAACAACTTGTTCAGTGTTGGAAAAGCGTATGCAAAAATTGACACGCTTGAGCAATGCGAGTCGCCAAATTGATATAAGTTATATAAAAAATTGAGTTAAAAAATATGCGTGCAAACTGCCCGCAGCTGCTGCTACCCGATAATGAAGATGATGATGATGATGATGATCGTGATGCTCGCGATGCTGAAGTGCCTCATTATGAGCAACATGTGGCTGCCGCATCAGCAATTATTGCAACGGCCTTGTGAAGGACGCCGGAAACTGGCTTAACTTCTTTTATCTGCTTTGCCTTTCGCTTCGCTCTTTCTTTTTTATTTCTCTGTCTCTCGTTTCTTTCGCTTTTTTTTTTTTTTGCCTCCGTTTCACACTTCTGCTGCACGCATAATTCACATTCATTTTGGTTTTTTACAGTCAGTTTATTTGTTTTAATTAACAATTGTTGCGGCTGCTCCTCTTTTATTTTATTTTTTATATATTTTTGTTTTTTATTACACCCTTATGTGTGTGTGTGTTTGTGTGTGTGTGTGTGTGTGCCTGTTTTATCTGCATGTGCACTTTGTTTTAGTTTTGTGCGCTGCCTAGTGAAAGTTGCTTTTGTTGTTGTTGTTGTTGTTGCTTTTGCAAACAATGCGTCGTTCGTTTGCTATGTTTCGTTTATGCGTTGCAAACAAGCAATTTTTTGGTTTTGTTCGTAATTGAGATAAATGCATTTTAAATGCGCAACAACAACACCAAACAGCAGCAGCAGCAGCGACTGCTGAAGATGCGGATACAACGCATTGCGTATACGCAGCGTTGCGCACAGACAGCTTCATGCGTGTGTTCGGGCGGGGGCAGGGGCAGGGGCAGCTGCGTTTGTTCAACTCATTTGGTTTGTTGTGCCACGCATAATTTAAAGACAAATGAATTTCGTTTGCATAAAATATAAATAAAACTAAAGATAGAGATAAAAACAATGCCTAATGCACAAAATCACAAAATGATGACAACAATGCCAAAGCTGGCGAATGTGTGCAACCGAAAAGAGTTGCCGCGCTCATTTGTCGTTTGTTGTTTGTTTGATGTTGTTGTTGTTGTTGTTGCTCGTTATCGTTGTTGTTGCATCTCGTTTGTGACGCTGACGAGCTGCGCATAAACAAACGTCAGCCCATGAAAACTTGAATACCTGCATTTGCACAAAATGCTTAAATTACAGGATTGCACAAAAATAAATTTAAAATAAAAGACCCACAATATGTAAAATTGCCAGCAAATTAATGTTTTATCCACAACTTAATCAAGAAAAAGTTTTTTAATCTAAAAAGTTGTTGGACAGTAAAAAATCTCTGTGAGTCAAAGTTTTGAGCATCGCAAATGGAAGACATTTTATATAAATAAAGCCAAATAAAGTCATGATGGGAATAAAATATAGATAGACATAAATTAAACTTAACTGGGCTAAAAAAATTTGCAGTTGTTTATGTGCTTATTTTCATGCGCAGAATTGACGTCTCTTTGTGCTAACTGAAAACGTTTCAAACAAATCCTCTTTAAAGCAAAACACGAATGAAATCAAGTTGTGCCAATTATGTGAATTGCTACCATTTTGTTCAATTGCAAAAAAGGTCAAATCGTTTGACTTTCCCACACAAACACAAGCACATAGCACAAATAAAAAGCTCAAGTGGGTCAGCTGCAGGCTGAACTCCAAACAAAGGCGCACATCGTATGAAAATTGGTGTCATGCCATTGGCACATTTAGCCTGGCCAAAAAGCAAACACACAACGCAATGGAAAGCCAAACCAAAAAAAAAAAACAAAACCCTATTACCATGGGTATTGGGTAAGGTAAGTGCCGTTTGTAAGAGCAGCGAGCGCAATTTGGAACCGGGCCCAAAGTGTTGTTGCCACACGCCCAGAGACACATAATCAATAGAGATATGCTAGCTGGACAAGCTGGTGGGGTGTGGCGAGGGCGGGAGAGGGGGCGGCGTTAATTAATATTCAATACACGCATGCCTGCTGCGCAATTGTTACGAATGTGTGAAGTCAACACCGGCAGCTAAAAGTGTTAAGAAGCGCTGGCAACAACAACAACCACAACAACAACAACAACAACGATGCGCAACATAAGCATTGCATGCAAATCGTCATAGCAACAACAACAACAACAACTTTTATATTGATAATGATTATATAATTAGCGCTTGGCAATATTCATCAAAAAAAATATCTGTTGCACATTCGATAGTTGGGCGCCATTTTGATGGCCTCCTTTTTGGTCAACTGGGCATTAGATAAGCGCTATTAAATTTTATAGCATTATTTTCTTCTATATTTATCAACTTAGCTTATGCGCTAATGAGTCGTGCCAAATGGGGCTATCGACTCTGCCCAGCCGGTCACTAACCGCTGAAAGCTGCTAAAAACTAGACCCAAAACTCTGGCCGAACATGCTAAACAGCTCGGCTCAGATTTAGGGGATCTATAAAAAAATCAAAATAATTGTGTAAAAAAACAAATAACAGTAGCGCGCGTCCAATTAACAGTCGAAATGAATGCATAATCGAATGCGCTGCTCAAAATGGAAGCGCATTGAGAAATCATTTACATTTCTCGATTGCTTTACATAAGTCCAAGCAAGACAGATATATACTGTATATATATATATTTATAATTTACATAAGCAATAAAATATAAAAGCAACGACTGGCAAGAAATCCATTGCCATGGTCACAATTTGGCGGAACTTGTTTCTCGCATGCATCCACAACAGCAGCAACAACAACAACGGCAACAATAATCACAATTTGGGTTTATTACCAGATGATTTTTGGAAAAGGGTCTCGGCCTGAAAAGCCCAACCGGATTTTGAGCGCCACAAAACCGAAAGCAACTAGGTGTCGAGTCTTTTATGTAATGCTCGACTTGAACGATACCCTTTAAAATAGTTGTCGAGGTTTATTCAGCTGTCATTTAACACTTTTTGTTCTCCTGCCTCCGTGCGCTTTTCACGTACTCTTTTCAATGTTTACTGAGCTAACATTAAGTCAGACGAAAAAATATAAAGGCAGGCTCTTAAAGGCTTATGCTATGCTATTACATTCGACTGCGCAGATTTAAGACGCCCTTTCGCATGCAATTCACGTATGTGGTATTAAAATAAGAGCGTCTTAAATTAAGTAATTTGTGTCAGGCGTGCGTTCGACGCTAAAGAAAGTTCTCAAGTTTGTGTCTTAAGTCTTTCGTAATACAGCCGCCGAGGCAGCTGACAGCGACGCCGCAATTCAATATATAACATGCTCTAAAGAGCATGCAGAGCAATACGAGTTTCTCCGCTTACGCAATAAGCAAAGCCCTAAATAAAAAATAAAATAAAACCACTTGAGGAAAACAAAAGAAAAGAAAGAAAAAAGAGATGTTACCAAAAAAAAAAAAAATACGAAAAAAACTACTTCGATGGCGTTGGCGGCGCTTTGCTGATAATGAAGTTCATGCCATATATAAGTATGTAACACATGCATATAATATAACCATACATAAATATATAAATATGTGTGTATGTATATGTATTTAGTGTGTTGTGCGTTCACAAACACAAAAGCTTCGACCGGGCAACAAAAACGTTGCCAAATAATTTGGGTTTGGGGCCGTCTTGTGGTTAAAGTTAAAAATTTGGGTTAAACTTTTTGTCGCTTGCTTTTGTTACTGCGTCTCGTTTGCCCTTTTTTTTTTGGACGCACTTTTATTTATGTTTTCCTGTTTTTGTTTTTGCATATACGTTTTTTTTATAGACAACTTGACATGGTTTTTGTTTTTTGGTTTGTTGTGTGCAGTCTGCTTTATTTGTTATTCAATGCGCGCTCTTCTTGCAAATGTTTATTATATAATAATTAACAAGTTGAGGAGCTGTTGAAATATTGTTTATTGAATAATATATGACAAGTGGTTTAATATGGCCACAAATTGAGGGTAACTGTGCTAACATTTTAAAATCGGACAGGCTTGGCGAAAATTAAATCAAATTGTTTTTATATAAATTCACATATAGAAATATTTGTGCTTATAGTTTGCCTGGATACGAAAACAGATAAAGATCTATATGAGTAAATTAAAGATCCTTTTTAAGTTTTCTACAACAAGCAAGCTCCAATCGAAACCTGCGACAAGTCGAAGCTTGAATTTATTTACCTTCAAAATAGACTATACTTGATTTTATTCTACAAACTTTTGAAACTAAATTCAATATTTTCTACAGCGACAAGTCAAAGCAAATATACTCATATTAAAATAGGTTTTACGCGTGCTTTTCTGCAAATTTTAGAAATTGATTTTTCCTGCGACTAATAGCTTTATTTCTCTCTGAGCACCCAATTGCTTAACTGCGTTTATAACTAACGCCTAATCCGAGCAATTTTCACATGTTGCAAGACATCGCGCCATGTTTAGGCGCTGCATGTGGCAGCAGTCAGCCACAGGTGTGTGTGTGTGTGTGTGTGTGTGTCCATGTATAATGCAAGATTTATTAGATAATGACGCTTTAGTTATTTCTTTTCTTGAAGTTTCTTCTGTTTTAGCTTTTTACTTTGTGCTTTTTGCGGTTCGTGCGCTGTTGCAATTTGAATGATTTAATCGTCGTCGCGGCGATTGCTAATAAATGTTGATTGAATGTGAAATTTATGAACATTTCATTAGTTTCGCTCGCATTAATGTGTGTGGCAATACGTGAATACTGAGAAAAAAAATGAACAAACAAATTTGCTTATGGCCTTACCCAAGTTGTTTGTTTATTATTTGCAGAATTAATCCAATAGTGTGTTTACTGCTTTTCGCTTGGTTGTTGTTTATTTTATTTGGCTATAAAAAATTAGAGCACAGTGGTAAAAAACACGCGTTTAGACATTTCTTCAAAAGTGTATATCAATTTTAAATGCAATCGAAAATAGCTGGCAATTTCATTTGTTTAAATATATTTTGGGGTTTTCGTTTGGTTTGGCTGCACGTTGCGTTGCGTTTAGCTATGAATTGATAAACTGGCCATAAAGCTAGCTGTACGTACATAAATTTCTGGCTATAATCATAGCAAAAAGATCGAATAAAGCTGCAGCTGTGCTAACAATATAGATATATTTATGTATCTATATATATATGTATATGTATATTGTTTAGCAACAGCAAACGGCTACAGATTGAGATTGCGACTCCAGACTCCAATTGCAAAATCAAATCACTTTCACTGTCAGGCGCGCGGCCGCAACGAAACGAAATTGCAACTCACTAACAACACAACAACAACAACAACAACAAAAACAGCAGTAAATATAGCTACAATCCAATCCAATCCAATCCAATCCAATTTCCAATACGTAGACTCGACTCACTCGAATCCACTCTTATTGATAAACACACTCAATTTAGCAATTGTTGTTACGCTCTTTTGGCTGGCTTTAATTATTTAGCTCTTTATGTTAGCTTTAATTTGCAGTTGGCAGGTCCTTTTAGCTGCTTATCCTACACACTAAAATGCACATTAGCCAACACTTACGATTTGCGCGCGTGTTGCGAAACGTTGAACCGAACGAGCGTGCGATACGAAACGAGCTTTTTGATTAAGCTTCTTTTTTTTTTGTTGTCGTTTACTTTTTCTCACTGTGGCGAGCGCGCACACGACCTTCTTGAGCGAAGTCTCAAAGAAGTCTGAACGCAAGCGCGGCCGCTAAACCCGAGCGAAGCTGCAGGCAATGCTTTTCATACGAAGCCAACTGCGCAGTCGCAACTGCCGCTGCCGCCGCTGCTGCTGCTGCCTCTTCCTACTCGGTTGTTTTTTTGGCTAAAGCAAAGCAGGGAAAAACAGCTGTCGCTGGCGCTGCGTTGGCGATGAGGCAACAATAAAATGCACAGACACAGCGTAAAAGCTATGAAAGGGGACGACGCTCGTGATAAGTGTGTGTACGAGTGTGAGTGTGCGTGTGTGTGCAATAAATGCCAGTAACAGCCAGCGCATTGTACAAATACTTACAACAAAAATATATTTATGTATATATAAATGATAAAAAATATACTTATTGCTTAATGCCGGCTCAGACAGCCGGCGGTGCCCTCGCCTTACCATCTTACCTCCCCACCCCCTCCCGCCGCTGCTGCTAACGACAGGCGCCCATTTCGTAAGCTGTAATTACGTTATGAAGTCCGTAAGGCATCATTGGCCGCCATGGTCAATAGTAAGTACGCAGACGAGCACAAATACTTACGATCGCATTCAGTATTTGAATAGCCGCCAGCTTTGTATCATTTATATAGCCAGCAACAGCAACAACTGTCCAGCCATGACAAGCGCCAATTAAACATTTTTAGCTTACATCAAACAGAACAACAAAAGCATCGACATGTTTAATGCCTTTTGACAGACTGTGACATGTCTGTGACTTGACTTTGACAGCTAATTGCAGTTAGGCGCGTCAATGCGATTGAAATGTAAACGGAGCACCTTGTCAACTACATAAACTCTGTGAATGTAGCGTCTCTTCCATAAAGTGGGGGCTATTTGACCACAGCGAAATAATAATACGAGTTAGGCACATTGTCAACAAAATTAGAGCAAAGTCTGCGAAATAAACAAAGGTGCAAGGGCAATTAGCATGGGCTCATGATGCGTTATCAATTATCGACTCTCAAAATTATCGATAACCTTGCAGCACTAGGAAATGATCTCTAAGCTGTTAAATACAGCGTTGGGGCCTATCGATAGCCTTGGAGCTCCAGAAAATGATATCTTAGTTGTCAACTAGCGCTTTGGTCTCTTCTTTAAAATATATCGAAGTTTTATTCTTAATTCACTTTTACATTTTCGATCATAGAAAATGATTGACAAATTGAATATCTTTAGGATCCAAGGATCATTCACCTCGACTCTATCAAATAAAATACAAACTGAACGACCTTTAACTTTTTGCAGCCCACAAATATATTTCAAGCTTTCATGACCTTCGCTGAAGTCCAAGAACTCATCCCAAACTCAATACTTAACACGTTAACAGCAAGTCCAATAAATATCAACCCGGTAACAGTTCATCTGTGAGCTCGAGCACTTGAACGTTCGTTGTCGAAACGAAAGACTTAGGCAACGAACTTGTGCTGAATGTGCACCGATTCAACGTCAAGGCTGTGCCAAGGAGCCTTGATCTCAACAGCCAACGGGCCGAGGGAAACTCCCAAAAAGCAGTTGACAAAAAGAAAAAAAAATATAGTCACATGAGCACACACACACATACACACATACACACGCACACGCATGTGTGGAGTGGCCTTTGGAAAATCAATGCGAACGAAGTCAAAAGACGATGGCGACAGCAACGTTTCGCAGCATCCGCTGCCAACCGATTCAGATGAATCATCGCGGTGATTTCTTCTATTTTGATTGTTGTTATGTTTGTGCAGCTGAGTGTTGTGTTGTGTGTGTGTGCGTGTGTGTACTGGTTGCTGTTGTTGTTGTTGTTGTTAGCTCCCTTGTTATTGGCGCGCTAAAGTCCGTTTTGCTCTCATTTCAGCGCACCGGCGAATTGAAAGTGAAAGGAGCAGCAGCTCATTTCTACAACTGAAGTTGTAGCTGGGCAAATGTATCTGTATGTGTGCTAGTATCTGTATCTGTATCTTTAGCTGTAGCTGCGACTGGAAATACTCCAGCTTCAGCTTCAGCTGGCGGACATGGGCATTGGCATTGGCGCGGGTGCTGCTGTTGATGTTGCTGGCGGATGCTTGCGACTGTTGGAAAGTGTTTTGGGCGTGTGTGTGTGTGTGTGTGTGTGTTTGTTGTGACCCGGGCAAATATTTGCATACAGCGGGCAGCGCAATAAAAAAAAAGCTTAACCGCAAACTCGAGTAGCAATTGCTCTTAATTTCGCCTAGCCCGGCACAATTTTTACAGCTGCGGCTGATGCTGCTGCTGCTGCTGCTGGCAATCATTCATTTGCCTCTGCTTTGTGTTTGTTTGCGCACAATTTATGAATATTCATTTGACTGACATTTTATTTAGATGTCTTTCGTTTTGTTTTTCTTGTTTTTTTTTTTTTTTTTTTGGCAGCATCTTTTGTTTTTGCCGATTTCTCTGGCAGAGACAAAGCCGCGCTGTTTGCAGGCATTAAATGATGTAGCTGTCGTTTATTTTATTTTTTATTTCTCATTTTGCTTTTTCCCACTGCTGCTGCAACTGCATAACAGGCGGCGTGTGCAATGAGGAAGTTTGCAAAGTCTGCGCTTCACAGCTCAACGTCAAAGGCAAATAAAAATCGATAATTGAAAAAATGGCAACACAAATATTTGCAAGAGGCACAACAAATGCAACACACAGAGTGTGACAGACAGGGGGGAGAAGGGCAGATGCAATTGGATACCGAGATTAGCATACATTTTCTGTACGTTAAACAGCTGCATACACACACACACACACACACACACACGCACACCCTGCTGCAGCGGTAAGCACCCAAAATGATGAGGCAGGAAAATGTTCGCACATGCTTCATTTACGTGTATGTATCTGTACGCCGCTCTCCGGTGTGTGCGAATGCCATCATCACTTTCACCCAGAGGTGATATAATGAACTACCGGCCCGGCCCGGCCCGGCCTGGCTCGGCTCGGCCTGGCCTGTAAGCTAAAACCCCAGTGCGCAAAAATCGCATCTGCAGCTATATCCAACAGCTGCTACGAGATGCGTTATATAGAACTTGTTGTTGTTTTATTTTATTCAGATTGTTTTTGTCACACTGTTTACTTGACTGTTGCCCAGGCCCAACTCGTGATGCCATTTAGCGCAGCGCGCTGCAAAGATTCTAATAAAGAACTCACAATGAGTATAAGTTCTGTGTTTGGTGTTTCAATATTGAGTTCGTGCCTTCAGTCTTTTGTTTGTGTGCTGCGTTCAGCTCGCAGTCGCTATAGTTATGCACCCAAACGTACTAATTCGATTAGCACTGCTTAACAAATTGCCTTTAATTGTTTATTAATTACATAAATATATAAAACTAAGCAAGCAAAAAAAAGGCACGCACGAATAACGCCGGATATTCGCAGCGGATGTTTGTGCAGCGCAGATTATGTGTGTGTGTGTGTGTGTGTGTGTGTGTGTGCCTAGGATATTGAAAACTTTCCATATTTGTGAATGGATATTAAAAGAAACAGGCCATAATTTAATTAGAACAAGTTATTTTCATCTAAATAAATACACAAATATAAGAAATTCAATTTGAGCAAATTTATTAAATAACAAATAAAATAAAATACGCCGTTCAAATCATTTTCTACACGAAGTATTTAACAGCTTAGTCATGATGTGAAACTATTAGCGAAAAATATATTCGTGCACTCTTCAAAAATATTCTACAAAGTTTTACAGTTCAAGAAGGAGCAAATTTTGGGATAAGTCACATATTTTTCTTAGAAGAACTATTTTTTGTTCAGTTTCACAAATTTTATTTTGAGAACTCACATAAGAAAGCAACAAAACAGTTGGTAGTTTTCTCACAGTGTACTCGCATTGTCAATGGGCACGTGCCACAGGGCAAACTTACCAAGAAATTGTTCGCCCCAGCGGCAATTAGTAGGCTTTCGGTTGAAGACCAGGCCGAGATGGGAAGAGACACAAGATGGGATCGTGATATATGGAAGCGCATATGACAGCTGGCAGTGAGGCAGTCATAAATCAATTTCGGCGCTGCCAGAGCAAAGGTGTCAACCAGTTTGAGGTCTCAGCTCTGAGCACTGATCGCCGGCTGTCGGGATTGCCAAATAGCAGGCAGCCCACAGACAATCGAGCGGCGGCTTATGGAAATGAATATGTGAAAAGCTAAAAGACGTTTAGATTTTTGTTACCACTGTCTTTTAGCTCTTTTATGTTGTGTGTGTTGCTTTTTTTTTTTTTTTTTTTGGCTAATTACACAATTGTCTATGCAAGAGCTGCGGCTAAAGCTCCAGCTCGCGACATATTTATGTGTCATGTGTGTGTGCGAGGGGGGATCTGATGGCTTATACAATCCGACAGACGGCAGATTCAACGGGGCATGCGTAACCGAGGGTGTTTTTTTTTTTTGTTTTTTCTTTGTGTTCAGCGAAATGAGCTTTATGAGCGTCTTTTACAATACATGTACATAAGTTGCATAGACCATAGACAACACGCGCGCATAAAGAAAACTATTTCTTTGTGCACACGGCTGGGCTCCTCGACGCTGTTGCCTGCAGTTGATTACCTTTCGGGTCTTTAGCCAGGCAACTCGAGTTGCAATTTGAGAAAATTTGATTGTCCAAAATGAAAGATGACAGCCAGATTTGAAGCGAGGCGTATGAATAATTTGCACATTAGTGTGCAGCTGCCTGGCAGCAGGCGCTTTTTGGGCAATTGAGGAGGGTTTGCGGGGCGAACATTTGGAAATGCTGTTTGGCAATTGCTGTTGGGTACCGCAGTTGACCTAGAAAATTGCTTAAAACAGTTGACGGCGATGCGTTTCATAAGCAGCCAAAGCAAATTGGTAAACAAATTGGCCCGCTTTTCGCAATGGGACTGTGGATGGAACTGTGTCTGTGGCAACTGGCATCGAGCCAGGAAATTTACGCTATGGCCTATTAAAAGGTAATTTCAAAGCTAAAACGCTTTTGACTTTCATTGCTTTTGTGCAGTAGGCGCAACAAATCAAATCAAATTGCGTGCTCGCAACGTTTTCATTATGATTAAGTTGCAAATTATAAGAAAATAAGAAAAACATAAAAAGATTTCCTCATTGCGCACCGTTCACCTCATCAGTTTGTCAGTTAGACAACAGATCTGCAGATTTAACAGCTCAGACCGTTACAAAAAGAAGTGCAAATAAATATATCATTGCAAAATGATGCAAAAACTTCCTATCAAAGTAAATGTCAAAACTCTACGGCTCTATTGTGGAGTTATAAAGAGAAACGCAAGCCTTGCTGTCAAAGTGAATGTTAAATTGATCGTAATGGACAAGAATTTTATTAAAACCTGCCGGTCAAAGTAAATTTTAATGCTTTATTAGCTCCGACTGTTACGTAATGAAATGAAATGAATATTACATACAATCCACACAACTTCTTGTCAAAGTAAATGTCAAAAACTACAGGTCCATTGTCAAACTCAATGTTAAATCTATCGAAATGAGCCTATCAAAGTAAATGTTGAGTCAATTGGCTTGTGAACTAAAAGTGAAATCAAATATTTAACAGCTAGTTTACCAACTGCCTGTCAGAGCGAGCATCTAAATCCCGGCACTTGCTTTGTGGCATTTGCAACATAATCAAAATGCAATCAGATTGAATAACTAACACCCAAAAATAGACAGCAGACGATTTGTTTTTGCGGTTATGCCCAAAATATAATTCATTAAACCACAAATACAAATGCAAAAGCTCCAAAGTAAATGAAATGAGCTTCACCGAAAATGAAAGTAAAATTAATTTTATTTTGATATTTTTTCACCCAACGTTTTTTCTTCTTTTCTTTTGCTTTTGCTTTTGTTTTTTTGCAAGTATTGAACGAGCGCGCGCTGCTTGGCTTCTTGGCAATTTTTTGGCGATGATGTCAACATAATTTCTCCACCTACACAGCAGGCCAGGGCCGCAGGCCTCCCACTCCCCGGCTCGCCTACTCTCTTGCCCTTCCTCTCGCCATCTCTCTCCCTTTGTCTCACCTCTGACCCGTGTTGGCGTGGCTCTTTGGTTGAGTTCAATTTAAGGCGAGCACGCGCTTATATAACACGGCCGCAAGCTGTGCTTAAAATCTTTGGCGCGTTCGTGTCTTCAGTCTTTTGTTTTATGCCTTCGCCATGGCAGGAAGCCGACATTGAGCGAAATAAAGGCCATGATTTGCATTTAATGCGCATCAAAAAAGAACCCGTAGTTGTTCGCTTTCCACTTAATAGAAGTGTAAAAGATTTACAACTAGTAAAAACTTCACACTAAAGCCATGATTTACACGCCTAATGCCATAAAGGCCAGGGTGTGTGGGGCGGGTAGCAGAGACTGAAGACAATGCGACTGCCGAAAGTCGGGTCTGTTTGGCTCCCCAAAAAACCCAAAACCCAAAACACAAAACACACGAGAAATGAAATGCAACAAATGATAATTATGGGCATTGCTGTATCATTGTGTATTTTCTTGCTGCTGCTGCTGCTAATAATAATCATAAAGAAAGGTTAACAAAAAAGCGCCTGCAGTTATTATGTGCATGTGTGCGTGTGTGTGTATTTAAGCCAGCATACAACATATTGGGGCAGCAGCTGTGTTGTGCGCCGTCCAGCGGTGCGTATACATAATCCTCCATTTCGACTGTTGAGCGTTTGTTTCGCATTCCCCCATTTTTATTATTATTATTGCCTTTGTTGCCATCATCACAGCCCGCGTCATATTATGCATAATTTCTTAATTGCTTGAGGTCAGCTGCGTGTTGATTTTGACTTTTTTTATTTTATTATTATTTTCTCGATTGCTATGCGGCGTACGGAACGAGCGGCAAGCAACGGGGCGCCAAAGCAACTCCAGATTGGGTCTAATAAATACGTGTCGACTTAAATGATATCTACTTGAGTTTTGTGGCTGCCTCTGCGAATCGCCAAAAATTTGTAAAGTTTCATGTGAATAACGTAAAGCTCAAATTAATTTTATTAATTAACGATTTGTGAAGGTGAAAAGATCTTTGGCCCCCAAAAATACCCATAATGAGATAAACGATCTCTTGTATAGTTAGTTAGATAGTTAAGCCTGTCCTTTATGCATCTCTCTCGGTTTTTTTGTCTCCAACCTTTTTCGCACACTCTATAAAAGTATGATCTAAACTTTATGGTAATTCCTTTCACAATTGTCTATGCCTGCGCCCATTTGTAAGATTCGTGGATTATTTAGCTCGTTCGGCGCGTTTCGTTTCATTTGGCTTCCTTTGTGCGAAACCAGTGAGAAAATATTTGCTTAAAACGCGCCAGTTGAATGTGTAAACAAAAATTCGCCAAAGCGACAGAGCGAGGTGGGGCTAGAGCACGAAGAGGGAGACAGGGAGACAGGGAGAGACGGCGCAAGAGCGAGCCATACATGAGATAGTTAAGACGAATTTTTGGGTTAATGTTAATGCATTTGTTGATGGCCAGGCGGCAATTTAAAAAAGTTCAACCAAATTGGCTGACAGCCGCATGTAAATTTCATTTAACTTGTTTTCCCTTTTCGTTGTTTGTGGGCCATTTCGAGTATTTTGCATAAAGAGGCATTCAGCAAGCCGAATAAAGATTGCGCTGACGCTGACGCTGACGATGGCAACGGCGACGTCGACGGCGACGGCGTGGGTGCCTTTCACTCAACTTCAGCTCCAACTTGGAAGTTCACGTCCGGCTCGCTCGCCGTTGCGGCAGCCGTGCCATGTCAAAGTTGGAGCCGTCTGGCAGTCTGTGGAGCAGCTGCTGCTGCTGGAAACAATTTCATTTCATGGCCATTCAGTGCGCGTTGCCCCCTGACTGCAATTTGGCGCAATTAGCAGCGGGCGGCACGCAATGCAATCATTTACACACACACACACACACACACACGCACAAAAAGAAAGAAACAGTCAAGAAAAGCCGCCCACTAAGCAATTGGAAATCGAATTGGTAGTTAAAGAGGCTGCGGCACGCCCCGCTGATTAGCTCAAAGCCCTGAACAAATCTTTGGCTGTAGCCACGCATATAAGCGGACGCGGGCGACCTTGCGGCATGGCGGCTGCAATTGCGCCACAGTTCGCTGCAGCTGCGACTTGGCTAATGACCATCAAGCACCAGAATCGCTGACCTTTCGCCAGGCATTGTGTGTGTGTGTGTGTGTGTGTGTGTGTGTGGCAAGTGAAGCGTCAAGCTGAAGTCCGGCTTGACAGAATGCCAACCAAATGGGCAGACACTAATCCCCGCTTGGTATGTGCAGGGGACAAGCAACAAAAATGTTGCCTGTCATGTAGTCCAGACGTCGACGACGTTTCGGATGTGGATGTGGCTTTTGGGTCTGTTGTTGCATGAACGCAATCAAGCGGCGAACGTGCCACGCACAAAGCTGCGCTTCGATGAGCTTCAACTGCGACAGCTGCGACTAAGCATTGCGACACTTTAGCGGACGCATATTCAGCTTGGAGGTTGCCTCGTCCCTGCCACTCGCCCACCACGGCAGCTGCGTCGGCGGTCATTTGTGGCAAGCAAAAGGTAAAGTGCATCGAAAGCTGCGCTGCCAAATGGCCGGAACAGATTATTCGGCTGACTGGCAGCCGATTCGATTGGGAAATGCAGCAGCTAATCATAGCCAAAGCTAACAGCATTTTTATTGCTGTGGCTAAAATCCCTTGTGGCTGATGGTTCTTGGGCAAGCGCAGCAATTGCTATTGACCAGGGCTGCATAAAGAGAATATCCAAGATTGAAGTCAATTTATTAAACAATAGCAGAAAAAAAGTAGAAAAAAATATCCGACTGAACAAAGTAACTTCTAACTGTCAACAAAAACTCAGCTACCTTTTTCAGTTTTATATTTTTGTATTTTTTATTTTGCTACCGTTAAATAAATTGACTTAATATCTCTTTCACGTTTTTCACTATTTTCACTTTTCCCATATATCTGAGAATTCTTTTCATTTATAATTTTCGATTTGTTAAGCACAAAGTCGTTTGAATATTTTGTTTGCCCGCCACATCTGTGTCTATATATTTGTCTCACTCTAACGCTCGGCGCACACGCAGCTGCACTGCGCCGAAGATTTGCTGAGGCGCAAGCGAGACAACAGCTGCAATCGGAACTAGTTCAAGTAGTTTATTGCCGCAGTTCATTCGACTCGCTTGCAGTGCTGCCAAGCGCATGTGAACTGGCAGTTATTATTTGAAAATCATATTTAAATATTTAGCAAAAGTTTTTATTGAGTTTAACAAGCAAACGTTTGTAAATAACATAAATATCGCACTTAAACGACTTCTGCAAGGCAAATAAATATGTTAATGTCAAATTCTAAGCATTAACAAGCCTTAACTTACTTTTTTGTGTAGCATTCCAGCCAATCTTAACTTTGGTCTGCTTATTGTGCGTCTTCAGCCAGTCCACGATGGGCTGATAGTATTCCAGGAGCGCCAAACTGCTGAGTCCTGTATTTTTGGGCAAAACTTTGCCAACTACCTCACGCCAGGGTTTCGTTGATCCCAGGGACATCATAGCCCTAAATAAAGCAATAGTATTTTAGTTAAACTAAGTAAATATTACCTTTACTTTCTAGACCCACTTGAGGCTGTTGCCCACAGCGAAATTGCCATAGAAATCACAATTGTGCAGCTGACCGCGATGATTGGCCTGATGGCACAGCGCACGATAAAATTGATAGCCCAGAATTTCCGAAATGAATTTTCTGCAAGAAATTGAGAATTAGTTTAGCAATAGATATTCTTCTTTTTTTGTTAAGCTACTTGGTTTGATAATTCTGCTCGATGTTCACATAGAACTTGTAGGGAAAGTCTATGGATCCCTCCGTGCGATCCGTGGGCGGCTCAATGCCCGCATGCTGCTCCAAGAGGCGCCAATAGTGCTTGTTGACTGTGTCCATGTCCACTGTGCCGTTCAACAGATCGTGCATCACCTTGGTGTGCACATAGTACAGCGGTATGTTGAGAACTGTGTGAATGCCCTGGAAGAGAGATCGGAGAGAGAGAGAGAGGGTCCTTTAGAGATTACTCCTTCAACTGTCTGCCCGCCACCCACCATTCTGAAGAGTCGATTCATCAGCGTCTGCTCCGTAAACTGCACGTTTTTGGCCAGACCACGCCCCGTCAGATGTGTGGGCGAGGAGGCGGATAGCACGACAGCTTCGCCCACGGGATACTCCAGATTGTAGGCCTTGAAGTAATACGAGGGCAACTGCTTCTTCTGCTCGGCATAGTAGACGCGCGCCATGTGGGCGTGGTACTGCATCAGCTTCCTGAAGCTAACCTTCTCGCAGTACATCATATAGACGTGGGGCGTTAGATCGAAGAGCGCGGGCCGGCAGTCATCATCGGGTCTGTCCTCGTTGGGTTCCTTCAGCTGATTCTTGTGGAACTCGGCGCTAAGCGGCGCAAAGCCCAGCGAGGTGTAGAAGCTCTCGGACTCATTGATGAGCGCCTTGGCGCTCAGGTGCTGGACAAAGTCGTCGTACTGGGGCAGATCCTTGCGGGGGAAATAGGCTTCAATGATGCTGCCCTCCTCCCAGGCCTGCTCGAGCACCTGCTGGAACAGGTGATCCGGTATGGGTCCGTTCGCATTGACCACCTCGCTGCCATATTTCTTGTGCAGCTCGTGACGCACAAACGCGTGCAGCTGCTGATAGGCGGGCCTCAGCTCGGCCATGGCCTGCTCCATTTGCTGCAGCATCTCCTGGCTGTCGTAACGATACCAGAGCTGATGCACAGGTATCTCCAGTATCTTGGCGGCCTTCTGGTACGATTGCACGATTGTGTAGAAGTTGACAGAGGCCCAGATCTGGTTCTTGTCGCGCCACGTCTCCCAATAGTACTTCAGCTCGTCCACGTCGCTGCTGCGCTGGACAATCTTCTGTATGTCCGGATAGTAGGCCAGCGGGCTGTCGTCCTCGTTGGGCATCTTGGCGCCGCCCAGGTATGGCTCGATGTCCTTGTCTGTGGACATTTTCTGCAATGCTGCCAGATTCATTTGCACCGACGAGAAGTAATCCTCGCCCAGCACAAACAGATCCCCCACAGTGCGCAGCTCCTGCAGCGCCAGCTTCAGCTCCGCATCGTGCACTTTGCTCAGATCGAAGCCGCTCGCCTCCCGCGAAATGCCCACCAGCTCGTCGGCGATGCGCTTCACATTGGTCAGCTTCGAGAAGAGCGCCTCGAAGTCCTCCTCATCATTGGCCGAGTACGTCTCGGAGGCGATCTGATTGTACAGCTTGAAGTAGCGCTCGCTCGACTGATCAATGAACGTCTTCGCCTGCCGATCGTAGCTCTTGCTGACGCCAGCTCTTGTCACCTAAGGTCAGTCAAATGGCACAAAGTATACATAAATTGTTGTCTATGCGCATGTTTACCCTGAGCAGCAATTAATGAAGGGTATGTAGGCTTTGTGCATGGACTTTAAGTAGGTTAATATCAGAACTAAGAAGGTTTTCTTTTTTTTCTTATTGATTTTTGTTTTTGGAGATCGATAACTATCGATCTACTCCACTTGGAAGACAAGTAAAAGTAGAGATTTTTAGTATAGATCTATAAGGAACTACGCATGTATCTTCCGGCTTATCAGGTTCGGGTAAAGAATTTACTATAAACCGAGCAGAGTATTGCGCAGTCGTTAATCTCTGCAAGGCTTATTTATTTTTTAGAGCTTATTTTTGAATTATGCTTACGCCAATGGCTGCTATCAGCAGCAGCAGCTGAGCTTGACACGCGTAGCGCATCTTTGTGCCTTGAAGAACTTTTGTTTAAATCGCTTTCACTTTTGCACCACACGGCGGTGCGTCCAGTACTGAGCCACTGTGGCGACAGCAGCGCGATTATAAGCAGCAGGGAGACCACATGAGAGAAGAGCAAAAGAGAGAGAGAGAGAAGCTCAGCGCCGCCTGATAAGCGCAATCTAAGGCCACGATCTATATTATAGAAATGAATGGAACGGACTCTATAGGAATTTGTATTGTTTTCTTTAAATGCCATGATGCGTTTTATTAAAAGCTCAATCAAGATGCAATATAGGCTATTGCCAAGTAGTATATGATTACGATTATATCTATGCGAAGGTCGTTGTCATCATCATTGTCGTCGAATAGAGTTGAGAACTGTAACTAGGCCTGGCGTTGGGTCGTGCGATTCTCGTGGCGAATGCTGACATCGACAATGCTCATGTTGGGCGTCAGGAAGTTGACCAGGCGGTCGGCGCCAGTGCGCGGCAGGCGATCGAAGGGATAGCCCATCGATTGACGATCGGGATAGAGACGATCGCGCACCCCACAATAGCTAGCCGCATCGCTGCAGCGGCCCACCAGCTGCTGATCAATCTGTGTGCGGGAGTGGGAGGAGGGCAGATTAATTAAAGCTCAGCTGATGTCATTCATAAAAATACTCACCCTGTCGTTCTCATAGTTGGAGACCATGACAAAAAGATCGCAGCGTAGACCCTCGGGCAGGCCCTTGGGTATAAGCATGTGATTCGGCCAGCCGCAGCCGCAGAAGTTGAACTCCAGCTCCTCGGCGCTGCCGGCGGCCGGACGATTCGTCTCCAGATTGCGGAAGGTGCGCTCAAAGGGTATGGTCACGCTGGACTCTGTGGAGCGACGGCGTATGGTGTTCGGGCCGGGATTCAGCGAGACCACAAACTTGTCCAGCTCGACCATCATCAGGCGCTGCTCGCGCATCAGCATGGGCTGGCCGCGCTCGTCATTCTTGGGCGCCAAGAAGATGCGCACATAGCCGAAACGCTGGGCGCCTCCATCGTTGTTCACATTGATCGTGTAGGTGAAGGGCAAGTGGGTCAGATGGGTGAAGCGGGCGAAGACATTGCCGCGTGGCGTGAAATCGAAGCCGCGGGACAAGTCCATGTCCGACTGCTGCCAGAAGGTGGTCAGCACATTGGGCTGGCTGCCGTTGGCGGCCACCTGGACGCCCGTTATGGAGATGCCCGAATAGTTGAGCTGGGTGTCCGTGTAGGCGGGCAGACGGGTCTTGTGCTCCTGGAAGATGCGATCGACGTAGGCGTGCCATCTGTAAAAGACAGGATCACGCATCGCCGTGGAGGAGTCGCCCATCACGCCAAACGATTCCAAGTGCTTGTTGTTTGTGTCGTGCGAGTAAGAGATGAAAACGTGCCCAAAGTTGTGCAGATCGCCGTACTGAAATTACAGGGTATATATTAAATTAAAACCTAGCCTTGAGCACGTGCTCCCTCGTCAGCTCACCAGGGTGCGATTGGGCGACAGAATGGATGACTCCACAATATTGCCCAGTATATCAATGCCGCGTGCCTCATCCAAATCCATGCGTTGGCCACGCTCCTGCAACAATGGAATAATTGAAAACCCATCGAAATTAATAGCTACACTTGCTACTCACGTCCAGGACAAAGCCCTGGTGGATGGCCTCGAAGATGCGATCGCGCCAGCGCTCCAAGTCGCCCAGCTCCACATTGATCTGATCCTGCTCGCGATTCAGATCGCCCAGACGTGTGTTATCGAAGCGTGGCGGCCACGCCCGACTGGCCACTAGGGAGTCCATCTTGGGGAAATAGCCCTCGGCAATGGGCTCGCGCAGATTGTTGAACGGCTGGACGCGGGCCAGATTGTTGCTGAACCGTTCCATGTTATAACGAGCCAAGACCTGCTCGTGCATGTAGTAGAAGAGCTCGCCGCGGCGATCCTTGTCCACAATGCTGCGGTCGGAGGCCTCAAAGGGATACACCAAATGCCAATGCCAATGATGCAGGTTGATGCCCAGATCCTCACGGAAATACCAGAGACGATGCTCCGGCTCCAGATCGGATGCGGTATAGTCCCGCGGTATGGTAATGGGCATGCGCGAGCCCGGCTGCACCACGAACGACTCTTCGCGCAGCTCGCGGAACACCTGCGAGTCGACAAAGCGATCGGGGAAGGTCTGGGCAAACGAGGGCAGGTCCAGGCCCTGGGTGTCGGGACGATGCAGCAGCGCCACGGACAGCGCATAGTTGAACATGACCGGGTTGACCCGATCGCGGGCATAGACCGCCACGCTCTGCAGATCGTCGACGCTGCGCATGTTCACAAAGATGTCGATAAGGCGGCCAGCGATGCGCCGATGCTTGGGTATGAAGAGCGAGAACTGCTCGTCGCGGCCCAGAGACATGGGTATGCGCAGATCCGGAATGGAGATCTCACGCACCGGGACACGCTGCTCGACCTTCTCGCCGACACGGCTCTGCACCTCATTGCTGATGGGGCGATAGCGATCGGTCAGATAGTTGTCGGGCACATCGAACACGGTCACCTTCTTGCCCTTGTCCATGAAGACGGGCTCCGTCGGGTGCTCGAAAAGCAGCAGCAGATTCTTCTTGTCGGCCATCTTAGCGAGAACTTAACAAGTTGATAGTCAACGGGGCAACTGAGTAAATGGAACTGGGCACTTGTAGCACTTGTTGCAGTTGCTGGAGAACTGTGACTTCTCTGAGCTCGGACTATGCCTTTTATAGGCGACCCTATCAATGCTATCCAAAACAAAAAACCACAAGCTAAGCTCAACTTTTGCTGGGAACGGGCGCATTTTGTGGTGCCCAAAAAAATGCGCTGTGATAGCGACTGATAAGGAAGGCAACAGCTGGTGGCAAGAGTCGCATGTGGCATGAAAAAACCGCAATTGTTATTTTTTCATTTCTTTTTTTTTTATAATTGCATATTTCTAAAATACATTCTTTATTTGTTTTTTTATTTGCTATAATTATGTTTACACATATATAGTATATACTAATTTGAGTGAAATTTGATTATTCTTTGTATGTATATAAATTATATTTTGTCTGCATATATATAAACATAGATATATATATTTATGTGTGTGTTTGTTTATATAGTATATGCAACAAATTCTACGCTCATCAAATAATTTAACTACATGCACAATTTTATGTTATACATACATATATATAAACATATATAAATATATATATATATAGATATACTTTTTAAGATCAACAGCTTGTTTAAATTATATACGCCAGATAAAGGTAACGTTTCCCTAGAATTGCCAAGAATATCAATTGATCACTTCCTCTCGATCTTCGCTAGAGCAAAAATGTTTCTCTAGATTTTTTAGCTGTGTTCTGCTCTGTTCTCTCTCTTTCTCTTTTTTGCTATCCCAGATTCTGTGTCTCAACTCCTTTAATACTCTCTCTCTTCCTCTACACTCGCATTTGATTTCCAATTCCTCTCGCCATCTCTCTCTCTTCAATCTCCTTTTCACTGCCTCCCTCTTTTCTACTCTCTCTCTATCGAACATACTTTCTCTCAGTATTGCTTTGCCTTTCTCTTTCTCTCTCTCTCCCCTTCTCATTCACTCTCTCTCTCACACAATTTGTCTCTCTTTGCTACCGTCTCTTTCCCCACACTTGAACCCTTCATTTTGTCTCTCACTCTCTCGAACTCTTCCCTTTTCTCTCCGTTTCTCATCTATTTTAAGTTTCATAATTTGTATCTAACAGTAAGATATTTAAAGAGGTGAATCTTTCATATATTTATATATATAATATATCTTTTTCAATAACTGAATAGACAGCTTTATAAAGTGTATATACAAGTGTTGTTCAGTTTTCTCGTGTTGTTCCTGTTGTTGTTGTTCTTGTTGTTGTTGTTCTTGTTGTTGTTGTTCCTGTTGTTGTTGTGTAAAAGCGTGTAAGTTCTTGTAAAAAGTATCTTAGAAAAGCCCTTGAATATGTCCTGTGTGCTCCATTGTTTTGGCCATTGTTTTGTATTCGCCTTGCATGATATGTTGTGTTGTATTTAAGCTCTTAGGATAGAGTTGTTTGGGGTTTTGTCTTTGGTTCTTAGATCAAACGCAAACGGAATAGACACTTGGTTCCCATAGACCAGTAAGAAGAAGAGTGAGCATTGTAGTGTGTAAATATTCCCATGTTCAAAATGTGGTAAAAAAGATCTATTTAATCATATCAAAAATTACAACATACAAATATGTATTTACATAATATATATATATACTCTTTATATCGTGCATTTTGTCAACTCAAAACGAATACGTACAAAAATAGATACATAATAATTATACCACAATACGAAAAATATAATCAGTGCCATTTTATTTGAAAACAACTTAAAACTGTTGTTCCACATTAAAAAATATTAGACGAAATAGTTGATCTAGTTCTATTTAAAATATAAAATATAAAATGTATCATGTTTCATGTCTCTTGTGTTTGTTGTTTGTGTATTTTTTGAAAAGTTGTTAAAGCTTAGTCACATTTTGGAGCTGAAGCAATTCTCTAGAGTTGTATACATATATATAAAACGTTTAAATATGATTTGATTCGATTCGATAAGTTTCTCTATATGCCATATATAATAGATGGTTACAAATAGGTTTTATTTAATTTCTCTTACTTTTTGATTATTTGCAACTTGATCTGGCTTTTTTGTATGCATGTCTTGTGTGTATATTGGTGCCCAAATATATTCAGACTACGCTAATGCTACTTGTAATTACAATAACGACTAATCGACGAAAAAATTTCATGCATTATTACACCGACCACGTCTAAGGAACTTGCACTACAATTTGTTATTTTTTTTTTATATTCACCCCCCTCATCCATAAAAGCATAAGAAAAGACTGCACACAAAACTTGCCAAAAAATATCTGGCAATCGAAATCATATTATATGTAAATAGAGTTTGATTATTTTGCTGGGTGCACATACATTTAGGGAAATGTATGCTATAACAACTTGCTGTTTTGTACTGAGATTCAGGTTTTTGTTTTTTCTCAAATCCTTCGCATCACTTGCCACTTGCCTCACAGTTAGCTAACAATACACACACACACGTATACACACACACACACAGATACTACAACACAGTTTCGAGATACTTTGAACATCAGAGACTCAGGTACAAGTATTCGTTTTGCCCCTTAACCAAAAATTGTGCAGCTACAACAAAGAAATAAATAAATTATCATAATAAAAGCAAAAGTAAATATAAGTAAGAACAACTGAGTTCGGCTGGCCGAAGCTCTTAATACCCTTGCAGATATATATATTTTTGAAATTTTAGTTATAGTTATCCGAACTAAAAACCAAATGTAATTTAGTAAACTTTATAGACCAAGTTTACAAACAATATCTGTGTGAATTATTATATATTTCCATGGAAGCTTTACGATATCGTATTTATATGATATATCTTCTATATCCCATCATATGATACAGAATATAAGTATTAAGAATATCATATAATCAAATAATTAATATGATACTTGATAATGAACAAAGTCTTGGTTGAGTGTTGTAAAGATGATATATATAAAATTGAACTCTAGGATAATCAACCCTTGGCCGAACAGAGTTATATGAATATGAATGAATATAAATGAGTATGAATACTTTACGTACTCTGCCATAAAATCACATTAATACAAATCTGCAAGAGTACAAAAGCTAAGCCCAGAAAATAAATAAATGAATAAATAAAATGTAAACCCCACCCGCAATCCGCAATCCGCAATCCGTAATCCGTAATCTGCAATCTAGAATCCACAACCCGTAAAACCCACATCAATGCAAATGTATTACCAATGCTTATGACTTAACTAATGACTTTTGGCTTGGCTGCTGCCTCTTGATGCCGTTGCCGTTGCCGTTGCCGGACTCAATTGAGCACCACCTGTGCGGTGGTGGCATTCTGGAACTCCTGCCGGCAATAGCCCATCACAATATCCGACCGGCAATCGTCGCCCATTAGACCTGGCAGTAGGACCGCAGCGCCCAGTATGGTAACCACCGCGCCAAATACGACCAGGCCCAAGGCGGGCAGCTTCTCCCGGCTGAAGAGGGCATGCGGTTCCATTTGTATGTAGGCCAGGCCGGGCAGTATATAGGCCAGGGGTATGGCTGCCAGCAGACCCTAAGTTGTTGGGAAAATTTACATGTAATTACAATGCTCCAGCCAGTTGTTATTTGTTATGGCCGACTGTGTGAGTGTGTGTGTGTGTGTGTGTGTATGTGTGTGTATGTGTGTGTGTGTGATGTGTACAAATCGGTATCAAAATCAACCCACATTCAATTCCAAGACGGAGCCCAGGCAGTCGGTCATGGGCGATATTATGAAGGCGCTGAACACAATGGCCAAGGTAATCGCCTTCGAATACTCATCGATTTCGGCGCCCTTCTCCAAGCTGGGATCCTTGTCCTGGGTAAACTCGCTGATGGGCTCCTTCAGCACAAACCGATGCACCAGAGCGCGCACAATCTGCAACAATGTTGCAGCGAAAATGAAAATGAAAACGAAAATGAAAATAAAGAAAACACAGCTAGTTTATCAAAATGCAACTGTGTGGCACGAACCAAAATGTAAGCTATGTGGCAGCAGCTTCAACAAAATGACTGCAAGTGGACAGCAGCAGCTGGTCAAAATAAAGTGCCAAGCATTAAACAAACTAAGTATCTCAAGGATACAAATGGGACTACATTCTGTAAATCTGCAGATGTCTTATGTGCAATGCATTAAGATATGTTTATATTTACGACATAGATCTATTTTCATTTCATTTTCAATTTCAATGCCTGAGCATATTCCAAGCTTTTGGCCTAATATATAATATAATTATCTTTGCAGCAAACAAGCTTGGACTTTAATAGCTATAATTGGCTCGAAACAATGAAATAACGGGTATTAAGCTGGTGAAATGGCCGACATACCTCACGGGAAACGAAGCATTCGATGGGAAATGTCAGCAGTATGGATATAGAGAAGAGCACACGCGAGAAATTCATTAAGTCATCATCCCAGCAATAGTTCTCCAGCAAATCGCCTGCAATGAAAGCAAAACCAAAGGCAAAGAATGCTACAGATTAAAGTTGATTTACAGCGTTGTAAAATAAAATGGAAGTAACCGGAAAATGCCATTAAATGCGAGCGAAATTGTCAATTAGTTTACCCTGTGAGAGGGCGCGGAATGTCGAGTAGCCCGCAATGCCGAAGAGCGCCGCCACAGTCCAGGCAAATCCAATTGAGATGTGGGTGACCTTCTCCCAGCGTTCCATGGTCGCCTCGCGCATCGATTGATAAACGAGAAACGTGTTGTGATGACACATGAAAGCTGTGCCAAGTGCAGAAAGAGACAGAAAGAGACAGATAGAGAGAGTGAGTGAGCATTAGAATTGACATTGAGCGGCAAATGCAATTAAATTGTTTTTCTTTCTTTCTTTCTTTCTTTCTTTTGTCTAGCTGTCTGGCAATCATCTAGCTGTTATCCTTGCAGAAGTGCCTGCTGTTGCATAAGTAAACACATATATATATACAGATATATAATGCGGCTCTCGCGCAGCTACTTACCAAACACCATAATGCCCGTGGCGGGTATTAGATCCGAGTTCGCGAAGCGCCAGGAGTCGGCCGTGTCCGTGCTACGGGCAGCAACAGGCAAAAAGGATAGATTTACGTGGGTAGCAGGAAAAAAGCAAAACATAAATAAATTACACAAAGTTAACACCAAATTAACATTTCCCTTTTCTTTTGCCTTTTCAGAAATATAAAATATGGCCACAAAAAAGAAATGAACCAAGTTGAGGTTTATACGTTTCTCGAGCGCCAAGCATTATGTGGCAAAGATAAAAGGAACTGCGGGCTGCGGACAGCCGACAATGTGAGACGTGGCACAAAAGTACTCAAATTGGAAATTTATTTAAATTTTATGCCCCGCTACAACAAGTAGGAATCGCCGCACAAAGCTCGAGCACCCGTTGACCATGAAATACGCAGCAGGAGCAGCAGCAGCAGCAGCAGCTGTGGGAGCGGGTGTCGACGTCGTCGCCGTTGGCAACACTGTGGCAACTGCTAACGAGTCGCCCTCGCAATTGCCACAAACAGAGATAGGAAGCGGAACAGAGTGCGCGAGCGAGACAGCGTCTGCTGCATGCAACAGCCACTGCGGCAAACTAATGAAAAGCCATAAAAGCCAAACAAGTGGCACACTACATTTTATGGCACTGAGCGCAGTTCAATGCCGCCGGGGCCGGGGTCGGTGTAAGTCGCCACAGATTCGAAGGCACTAAAGCGCCACTTAGCACTAAAGCGAGCAGGACTCAACCTCAAAAAAAAAAAGAAGAAGAAGGTAAAAAATAAGTGATGAAGCGGTAGATGTGGCATGGACAACAGCCACAGCACTTAGCCGCCCGCCAAGGACTGTGCTCATAAATTTGCAGCGCCAACAAATTGTAATTAAAATGCAAATAAATCTGTGCGCGTTATTAGACAGCGTCGACAATTAAGCAAAATACATTTTTGATAATTTTTACAAATTACCTGAAAAGAAAAGAAGGCAAACACCTGCTCTCTGCCCCAGCTCAACAATGAAAGGTATTCACAAGCCGAACGAATTATATTCTACCTATATTCATTTCATTTTTATACCCTGAACATTAAAAAGGGAAAAAGGGATTTTTTTGAAAAATAAATGGGAGAAAATTTTTTTGTGGGAGGGGGGGGGGGTTTTGTTTTGTTGGCGGTGGGTGGTTTTGTTTTTAAAATAAAATTTTTTTTTTTTGGGGGGGGGGGGGGGGGGGTTTATAATTCATTAACAGATTGGCAAACAATACGTAATAACAAAAGTTCTAACGTAAATTCGTCAATATAAAAATATATAAAAATAAAAAAAAGGAATAAATTGATGGCTATGGAGCTCCGCGATGTAACCCTCCCAATCTGCTCGGGATCGGGCTTTATTTGGCTGAGATATGGCCGTTTAAAGTTTTCGACAAAATTTTGAAATAAAATATCTCGGGAAAATACAGTACAAACGAGACTCAGGACTAATACGTAAGCATAAAATTTGCATTCTGTTGACTAAAATCAGATCAGAGTATGTTAATCTAGAGTATAAATCATGATCCGGCTATGTCTATAGGGTTAGATTTTGACAAAGTTAAAATAAGTTTGAACTCTTCAAAGGATAACAAGAGGAATTTTCTACTCAACTTAACATAAACATTTTTAAAACAGCCTCAGGAAATCCAATTTGTAGACGTTTACTGTCACAAATTAAATATCCTCTAGCCAAACGCCAAACTTTGGCGTTGACTGTGATATCTTATGCATAGATATATTTATATACTCACACTTTGTAATCGCCGGAAATGAGCTTTATGATGACGGCAAACAATATGAAGACCACGCAAGCCAGGCTAATGAAACTGGCGCGCGCCAGACGGGAGACGTTCTTATAGAGGCACAGTGGGACGACAACGCCGACGGTGACAAAAAAGACGACGCCCAATCGAACCGCGCCCATGGAATCGCCCCACGAGGGAAAGAAGCGTACCAGAACTTTAGACAAGGTATCGCCCACGACCACATTGTACGATATCATGGCTGTAAAATGGCAAAACTTTGTTAGTTACGTGTGCGGTGTAGATGGAGGATGGGATGTGTGTGTGTGTAACCAAAAATTGTGGGCACACACATTGATGGGATTTAGCGATTGGCGCCAACTTACCCAGAAAGGGATACATGAATTGCAGCAGCGATAGCAAATAGTAGCCGTATTTGCCATAGGCAGCCTCCATGATGCCCGGGTAGCTGAATCTGCCGCAGATGTGACCGCATCGAACCTGCAATAACAAATCGAGCTTATTAGCAATTTATCTCTCTTCCTCTCTCTTCGTCTCTGGCTTTCGTAAATTATGCAAATTTCAGATATTTTTCGTAGCGGAAATGCGTTTAATTTGCAGCACGCTGTTAACGAGACACGCATCTAATTTCCGTTTCCGCTTCCGTTTCGAGCAAATCATTTGCCACTTCTCACGGCCAGACCTTTGCTGTCCCGGCCAGCTGTCTACTCACCATCAGTATGAGCGAATAGTCGGTTATGTAGGCGACCAGGATGAGCAGCGCCAGGCCCAGACCAAAGCCGGCGCGGTGCAGGGCATAGGGTATGCCAATGACGCCGCTGCCCACGATGGAGTTGATATAGTTGAACGATGCTTGTGGTAATGAGGACAACGTGTCGCTCGATATCCCATTCCCTCGTTGTTGTTGTTGTTGTTGTTGTTGTTGTTGTTGCGAGGATTGAAGCTGGCGTTGCTGCTGCTGCTGCTGTTGTTGTTGCTGCTGCTGTTGCTGGCCCTGTTGCTGATGTGTCTGATGGTCGCTCTAGAGACAACGTAAAGCAAAAACAAAAGTCGTACAAAAATAATGGGTGGGGATGGTGTGTGTCTGAGTGTGTGTGTGTGTGTGTCCGTTGCGGTTCGTTTTGGCCCGCTCTATTATTGCACGTTGATTGGGATAAGAGCGCAAAATTGCCTCGAGTGCCTCTTTACATCAAAAGCAAACTGTCCTCCTGACACACACACACACACACACACACACACACACACACGAACACACAGTCAGAGAACTCTGCGTATACGCAATTTGCAGGTGAGTTACGTATACGCAACCTTATCGTAAATTGTGGCTGCCAGCGCCAGTTACCGTGTGACGGTGTGTTTCAAAATGTTTGGGCATTCTTTCTATACCCTTACAGAGGTTATCATACACTTTTTTATTAAATATGTAACGCATAGAATATATTTATATATATTTTTAATCAAAGTAAACAGTCGAGGTGTTATTGTTAAAGATTCAATGTAAATCCGAGCTTTTCTATACTCCAAAAATATTTAACAAATACTTAAGCAATGGTCTACAAGGGTATTTAATTTGCGACATATTAAATAGACGTTCTTTCTATTTTTTTTTGTCATTTTTATGATGCAGCTCGCAGCCCGCAGCCCGCTTGAAATTGTAGCCATAAAAGACAACTTTATATGAAGGGCTAAAACATAAACCCAAATGAAATGCAACATCATGGCGCAAGGCCAATGTTGTGACAGCCAAAACAGACGGCCAGGATGTGCGTGCGCAAGTGTGTGTGTGTGTGTGTTTGTGTCTGTGTTAGCCAAGTTAGTGGCAGCTGAAGCGTTTACTGCATTGCGAGTGAAAACTTTTACCAGCTGTTTGCAATTAAACAAGTTTTCACTTATTTTTTTTTGGCCATTGCTCTCCTTTTTTTTTTTGCTCGCACTCGGAACTAACTTTTAGCCAGACAAACAGAGTGTAAAACGCCAAACAGCTAACAAAGTTCTGGGTACAGTTGACGCTGCCACTCCTGGAGTTACGACTGCAAAAACCGTAAAGCAAATATTTGGCCAGAGCTACTTTGGCAAAAGCCTTCTGCCAGCGGAAGCATGTCGTGCAGCTGAGTCTCTCTCTCTCTCTCTCTCTCTCTCTGTGTGTGTGTGCGGGCGGGGGTGTTGGGGCATGACGCTGCGTAATGAAAATTTCCAAAAGCAAATTACGTGCGAGCTGAGTTTTCAATTCAATTAAGTGGCGACAGGTGGCAAGCTACGTTAAGGGCGTTCAAAGGGCAGGGCACGCGGCGAAAGTGCCATTAAAAATGCCATTCAGTATCAAAGCAAATGGCTAATTACGGGCGTGCGACAGTAGAAAGAAAAAACTATTAAGACTCTCTGGCGCTTCATAAAGAGACAAAGCAGCCGAAAACGTAACCCAGCTCAAGGCCAAGCAGGCGACCGGGTCGGGTTGGGTCGAGTTGGGTCAGGCTAGTCAACTAAAATTGCAAAGTGTCCTGCCGCAAAACAAATTGCGGCCACAAAAGAGCGACAAGAGAGGGGGAGAGCTGCTCGTTAAGCTGCCAGCCAGAAACACTCGAGTGCTGCCCCAAATCCTGCCTTGTTGCCACTTTTTGTGGCACACGTGAGCGACTGATTGCCACATTTAAATGTCTAATTTATAACGCGCTTGTTATTGTCATCATTTACGAGCGGCAATTAGCTTACAGCTGTTTAGCATGTTTGACACACAAACCGTTTTTCTTCTTTTTAAAGCGTTTTTTACTTATCATTTGAATTGAAAGCGAAAAAAGGTTGCCACACAACGCATACGAAATGTAAAGCCTGCGACAGGTGCCTGCACTCGAATGAATGTTTATTCAACAAATACAACACTCTTCCCGCAAACGCTGTCAGCCATAAAAGGAATAATAAAAGGAAAAAGGTTCGTTCTGATAAGACGACGACACGAATTCCGCACAATTATTATGCGAGCTCCTTTCTGTGCATATTTAATATTTACTCTTCACTGGTTTTTGAGCATTTATTTGTTTGCACATCTTTTACACGCACGGCACTCAATTTTGTACAATCTTTTTTTAGACCAGCAAACTTAATGCTTCAGCCCTTTTTAACATTGTGTCCTGCGAAATCGTATTAATAATTTGTCAGCCTTTGGCAAGCTCCCTGCCTGGCAATTAAAGCGCACAATCCAATTAATTTCCCAAAGAGCACAAAAAAAGTACAAAAACAGCAGCAACCAGAAATCATGCAAAAATAAACCGAACAAAAAATGGCAACCTGTACAGGTCGAAACCCAATTGAGCCAAAGCGTGTGAAGCGCAAAAAGGCAACAAAAAAAACACACAAACAGAAATTACAACTAAGAGACAAGTCGAGGCATGCGCGACTTTGTTATGAGCTACATTACAAATTATAAAAAAAGTAATGGGAAATGATAAATAAAATTGATATACAATATATAATATAATATATTCCATAATGGCAATAAATGGGAAGTTCAAATGAATTGCCATTATGGAATACATTTTATTATAGATCAATTATATATTAAATAATATTTCCCCCAGTAGAGTTTAAGTTAATTCATTTACACAAAGTTCTAACAGAGATATTACCCAACAAACATAATTAACAAGAGGAACCCCTGTTCCTAAAGCCTATCAAAACCATATCTACTTCGACAGGCATAAAAAACAACTTAATATCTAGTAAAACAATATGCCTCTTTGTGTTTTGTGTAGTGTGCTTCAGGCTTCTGACCAACACACACATACAATTGCAGAGTATATAGCATATATAGCATATTAAAGTTCGAGAAAAATGTTCAGGCATTGCCTTTCATTTACAAACACAGAGGGAGGAGAGAGAGAGATGGAAACAGCAGACTGGGCTGTAAGCCAGGTACACGTTTCTAATAAAGGGCAAACATTGTCTAAAGCAAACACAAATACAAATACAAACACACAAACACACAAACACACACACTCTCAGTCAGGCAATGGCAAAGGCAGCCAATATAGGTGCTTCAGATGGGAAGCAAACAAACCTTTTCATGCATTGCACGATTTTAATTAATAATATTCATGTTGCTGAGAACCAACTCATTTGCCAGCAAGTGGAGCTGCTCGCACAGCAAATACACACACACACACTCGCACACTCGCACACACACCTGGCTAGAGCATGTAAAAAGTGAAACCTGCACAATTTGTTTGCCTAATGAAATTAGGCGCGCGCGCGTGGGCGTGGCAAGGTCTGCAAACAAACCAAAAAATATAAAAAAGGTGGACACTGAAAACGTGCCGGTCGCGCAGCGTGAAAACGTGTGGAAAAACGTTTAGACGCAAATGTCAATACAATGCGAAGGGGCCGAGTGCGGCAAGTGTTGGCTAAAAGGGGGCTGAGTGGCGGGGGGGGGGCATAAGAGGTGCTGCAATTAACATGCGCTAACCAAAATGTCCAACCACAATTATGCGCATGGCAAAATTGTCGAGCGCAAAAACTGCGCTTTTTTGTGAGGCAATTGGCGTGAGGCCTGTTGACTTGTTCATGTATTTGTTGTTGGTTTTGATGTTGTTGTTGTTGTTGTAGCTGTTGTTGTTGCACATGCAGATAAACAAACAAGCCCGCAGAGGCCACAACAACCCTCCCAACAACCCCAACACAACTGGCTCAAAAAAGCTACGTAAACACAAAAACCAGGCAGCACGAAAAAAGAAGAAACAAGAAGCGTTAGATGCGGCACGCCGAAGATTTAATGCCCTTCTAGACATGTGACTAAGAAATGGTTTTATGCAAAATCTTAATCTCCTTACAAACATTAACTTATTTTTCGACCGATCTTTTCTATAAAGCTGTATGATAAAATAATCCACAGTTGACAAGTTATTGCTCAAATATGTAAACAGTCAATCAATCAAGAACTTATCATGCCCCTGGCAGCTATATTATATAGAGCTCCGATTCGGTCTATTTCAACATATGAGCTGCCTACAAATATAAGATGGAACTATGCTAAGTTTTTAACTACCTTTAAAGAAACAAATATGTATACAGACAGACTGGCGGACTTGTCTATAATGCCTCGACTATCAATACTGATCAAGAATACATATATACTATATATATTTATACCCGTGACATCTCCCTCTGTGCGTTGCACATTTGCTGAAAAAGTTAAAGGTCCCTTTAAAAGAGGACTTCTCTCTCTCTCTGACCTTTTGCTGCGACTTCTGCTGTGGCCCTTTTGTCTTGCCCTAATTGTTTGCTTTTTCGATCAGCTTCCTGTTAAATTAAATTTGATTTTGTCGAAAAACAACAAGAACTTGGCAATTAATAAGTTATTTTTATGCTTTTAACAAAAGTTTTTTGTTAGCTTCATATAAAGCGCACATAAATTAACAAGAAAACTTTTCGTTTTGTCAGTTCGTCTTGGGGCATATTGTTAAGAAGGCATTGCCAATTTGCGTTTGTTGTTGGCCTTCGCAGCTGCCATTAGTTGGGCAAACAATCAGCTACTTACTGTTGGCCTGGCTTTTACTTTCATTCTGACCATGGATTCTAGTTTCCCTCCTTTTTTTTTTTTTTTGCCACATTTTTGCCTTGTTCTTAATGTTGAGCTTGTTTTGCTCTGGTTTTCTTTCGGACAGCCTTGTTGGGCCTAATGCCAATGCCAACACTTTCAGTGTGAGCCTGTGAAAACAATGCCTACACCAACACTGACACATGCATGCCACACTCCCACACACCCACACACACACACACACACACACGCACACATTTGCTATGCATAGTCATACAACAGCATATCAAATTGCACAAGTTTTTTCATCCATTGTCCTCAGCAAAACTGAAATTCTCTGCAAACTTTTCGTACGCATGTTAAAAAAAATGCAGCTCCTAACTTTAAAATTGCTATTAATTCCTTTAGTGCATTTCAAAAGCACTCAAGGAATTTAAGAGCTAACTTTTAAAAGATGTTGTCTTTTAAAAATTTACTCAAACTATTTGCATATGTAATATAGATTTATTTTATATAGATCTCAGTCGTGAACAGCTTTTATGCTACAAGACTTTAGCTGAAAATTGCAGACATCAAAATTCGATATAAAATAAAGCAAATAGTATTCACTCCAAAGAACTACAATACTTTATGAACTACGAACCTAAGGCTCAAACAAATAAGTTGAATAAAGTATATTAGAACCTATTTAAAAGCGAATAGCTGGTTCGAATCGTGAAATTTTGGAGGCATTTTCAGCCTTGATTGGACTTTGATTTCTAGCTTTATCTTGATAATAAATCTACATGAATATAATAATTATTATCTTTTTTTTTGGCGCTGGAAGCAAAACTTATTTAATGACTGTGAAGAACTTTTAGATGCCGCTTAAATGAGCATAATTTATATCTTTAAAACATTTATTCTGCCCGTTTTTTCTCTGTTTTTATTCATTATGGGTAGCTAAGAACAAAGCCCTTAAGCTCAAGCCTGCACTCAAGTTTGGCACGAATTTAATCACAATTTTCTTGCTTTCAACTTTTGACGAGTTAGGCCCCAAGAGCTGTGACTTATGAAAACATAAAATAAAAACTTAAATACTTTTAAGCCACTGAATTATTTAACAATCTAAGCAGAACAAAGGCAACAGTTGACGTTTTTTATACATTTTCTGATATTTTCTCAAATGAAACAGCACGCGTTTAAGGTCAAAGTGGTAAAAGGAAGAAAGTAAAAATTGCACTTCATTTCTCAACCTCAGCTGCTGCGTCTCTCAACTGGTCGCTGGGCGTGGCAACGATTTTAATCAACTAAAATTGAAATGAAATTTAATAAGGAGAGGCGCCAGGCGCCATTCGACAGTCGACAGTACACAGGACGCGTCAGGCGGCAAAAATTTTGAAATGAGGAAATTCTTTGATGCCCGGCGACCAAGAGCAGCAATTTTCCGAGAAGGTTGCGGCCAATGCCACCCCCTCTTTTGCTTTCCCTCTGAGTGTGTGTGTGTTCATGTGCTCGGAATTTAATGGATATGAATGTGAATACGAGAATACATATGCCGAAATGTCGATTTGCATGTGTGTGTGTGATGGGGGGAGGGGAAGCTCTAGGAAATGTGGGTCAACAAACATTACCTTCATTAAATTGTTGAAGTCGTCGAATGCATAAGCCTCAGCTGCGGACACATCGCTGCCCTGCAACAGAGCATTGGATTTTGAGAGTTGGATTTATTTATTATTATCAAAAAGCCAAAAATCAAATTGTTAGCCAACTTAATTGGGTTCGGTTGGGAGTGCAGTCCTTTAGCTGTGCAGCGTGCGATTTATGCGCGGACTCGTAAAATAACATGCGCCATCAAAATATGCATTGCATACCGAATAACAGCGAGCAGTAATAAAAAAGAGGTAATAACAATTTATTTCGCATGCCAAATACGTAAATGGAAACATGTTTGTTTTTTTGTTTGCTGTACACCCTGTTCACAGAAAACTGGGTAGCATGGGGATTGTGCTTCAATTTGTGCTGTTGTGTGTAACAGGCAGCATCTATTTACACTTTTACATACTCTATATTTAACGGATAAAAAAAAAAAAATATATATATATATACCCAATTCAAATATGTCTACGTCAGGGCTCGAAGCTGTTGCAGACTCAACAAAAATGAATTCTGTTATGTTCGCTTTGCTTTTCATGTTGCCTGACGCTTGTAATTCTCAACAAGTAAAAGCTTCCTAGGTTAACAATTACAGAGTTGACAGCTAGCTCTGCTGAAACTACAACCTGTCTGTTCTTGATCAACACAGACAACCATGCTTCATTTTTTGAAGTTTTTTCAGTTTTATCTAGTTTCTGGTTGTTATTTTTATAAAAAATAAACAACTTTGATTTCAACTTTTACCTACTTACACAATATGTTACCTTAGATCTATCTATGACCATGCCCAGCTATGAGTAGGGGCGTGCCGGCAAGGCTAAAAAATGACCCCCATTTCCCATAACTATCTTTTTAACCTATCTATTTAATATAATTTAATGTCACTTATAATTAATATTGTTAAACCACATTTGTCTCTAATCATCAAACATTTCTTTTCTAGATTCGATTTTGTTATAAGAATACCTTTTTCTCTTACTAACACCTTTCTTTAGGCTTTAAGCTTTTAGTTTTTCTTTTTGTTTAGTCGACCTTCAGTGAATAATAAACAAATGAATCAATATACGGGGTATCTAGGAGGCAAGCATTCAGGTATAGCAACATTTGCACTTGTTTTATGTGGAAACGCGGTTCAGCCCAATGGGCTTGTTTCTGCTATTTCCCTCTCCGCAATTTTGGATGGGTATTTTTTTTATTTTGTTTCGTTTCTTGTTGCCGATATTATTGTTCCGCGTCGCCGTCAGTTACCGAGCTACAATATACAAATACAGAGCGCTACAGAGTTGGCCCCGAGCGCATTTGTTTTTATTGTTTTGGCACCAGACACACACAAACAAACACACACGCACACACGTTGAATCCATCAGCGAGGCATAAAATCGGCATGGACGTGAAATCGAAACCATTTAAAGCAGCAGCAGCAAAGCCCTCCCCAGAGAAAAGCAGGCGGAGCAGCTGGGCTGAGCGATGGCATTCGCTTTGGGCCGTGGCAGGCGCACCTTAGCAAATGCTTTTGCTGGCACTCGCACTTGGCCATTTCTTTTCTTTTTTTATGTGCGGCTTGAGATTTTTATTGGCCAGATAATGGCTTAAAATGTTTAGCGACAGCTGTTGCATGGTACATATGCGATATGACAGATCTTGACAGAAGTCGTTGCAATAATTCAGCTGCTTGCTTCGACATTTGTGGCATGTGCAACATGTGTTGCATTGCATAACATGCACTCGGACTCAGCACTATGTGTGCTTTCAATTGGATTTGATTTGATTTGTGTTCAATTCAGTGCACAAGACACGCCCACAAGCACACAGACAGCCCCTTGGCACACATGCACTTAGTCACTGTCAGTGTCAGGAAAAAGACGCTGGCTCTGACTCTGACACAGACGCCCTCGACACTGGCCTTTAAATTGTTTAAAATAGGTTTCTTCTAGGACTGCTTGATCAATTGTCAATGGGCCATGGTCAAGAGCCGGGGATGTGGCCATTCAATTAGGTCAATTTTAGTTGGCTTTAATGCAGTACACTTGGGCACTCCACGGGCTTCACATTGCGCATACGACACGTTGTGCAGCCAGCAATTTGCATTCCCGCAAACTCCTTGAGGCGTTCGCAAATGTCAAAAGCATTCAGCAAATGCGGTCAACCGTGGCGTATACTTAATATTGTGTGCTCTATATTTAGACGCAGGGGCAGAGGTTTTTCTACTTTGCCCATTAAATCTGTTATGCAGACATCTAGGAGACCCATAGAGGCAGCTGGCTTTTTGAAGCCTTAACTGAACTATTTAGCAGCTGGCTTGTTTTGGCCTTAACTGAACAATCGGAACAAGTTCCTCTTGCTTAGATATGTTGTTGGGAATGAATGATAAAAGGGATATCATATTATATATAACATTTTCTCCAATTCTTTCAACATTTTCCCTTATTATCAACAAATCGGACTACAATCTCTCAACGTTGTTCTAAAAACCAATGTTTGAAAAATAATTCTTCATATGAAACTAATAATCTTCTTTCATAGGAAAAACTCACGTTCATATACTTCTCACTTTCATGTAAAATTATAAAATTCCTTCATAATCGCAGTGATATTTAAATAGGAATGTAAATAGAAATAGAACCTATTACTTTTCATCTAAGGAAAACAATGTTTAAAAGTAAATAAGTGTTAAAACTTCTTACATTGAAGAACATGCTCTCATCTAGCTGAAGGCTCTGACAGCTATTGCCAAGTTTAAATAAATAAATAAATAAATATCTCCTACATTATTTCCCAAGAACTTTCAGCTGAAATATATGCAAATCATAAGGCTCACAAATCATATTGGAGCATAATTTGATCAGCTCGAAGTCAACTCTTTCTTCCTACAGCTTAGCTGGGCTGACAAATTGTTGGCTCAGATATCGAGTGCTGTAATACTTGGAAATGTGGCCAATATATGCGAAACAGGTGTATTTGCACCTGATGCACGTCTTCGCTCGCATTTGTATGCAGCTGGCACAAGTTGCCGCAGACGACATTGATTTCTGTTATCGCAGCTTGTGGGTGGGAGCGGGCGTGGAAACCACAACAGGAGGGGGATGGAGGAAAGGGTTTTAAGGTCGCCTGCTGAACAATGCGAGTGCCGTTGACGTTTTTATTTGATATTTAAACAATGCGAATGCCGCCTGGCTGCCAAGACACTGGGGCTCTAGTCGTATCCTGGCAAGGCCTGCCTTAAGGTCACACATCCAGGCCACATGCCATGCATATTAAGCGGCGATTAAGCGGGAGCACATGCCACATGCCGCATGCCGCATGCTGTTGCATGGCCATCATAACAATGCTGCAGCACTCATCAGTATGTGCAGCAGGCGTCATAAATGCCGCAAGTATGTGTCTCTCTCTCTCTCTATCTCTGTGTTGTGTAATTAAAGCTTAAGACGCGCGCGCGACTTATCGATTTTATTATCAGAGCTGCAGCGTCCCAAGGGCGCTGCCTTCAGATTTGCCACGCCTAATTAAATTTTTGGATTATATCCATAGCTATTTTTTTTTTCCTTCTTCTTCTTTCGTTCCAAGTCCCCAAGACAGACAAAGCAACTGATAAATTACGCGCAGCCGGCAAAGGTCACAGCACACACAATAAATAAGGTACATGTCATAAGGTTGCAAGTTTTTGGTGCTTGTGAAGGCATACACACCCACACCCACACACACACACACACACACACACACCCACACACACATGTCCCTTCATTAATCATAACAATGTGTGTTGCATGTGATTTATTAATTTGCCTGCGAGCAGACTTTGCAGACAATATGGAAACGTATTGAGTTATCACTCAATCAAAACTGTATTAGCTAACCAGCTGTTGTTGTTGTTGTTGTTGTTGTTGTTGTTGTTATGTGGTTTCCAATGTGTCATTGTCTTAATGCCCCGAGCGTGTGTAATTTGCGTGCTTCTTGTTGTTGCTGCGCCGTCATCGCCATTAAAGGACCCCGAAAACAAATTGATTTCATTCATGATTTAACAGTTTGCTCGATTGGGCGCACACGCAAGCCAATTGCCAAGATTTTCCCCCACAGATTGTTTATTTGCACAGTTTTATGTGCAACGCACACACAGCAAAACTCTAATGAATTTTGTGTCAGGCTAACCGCCAGCCAACCCCAAGCGAGGCTCCGTTTTGTATTCATTTTAACAATCTTAAGGGATTATCGGCACGTCAATAGCTTTTGCCCATATATGCATATATCAGTTTATATATATAAATATATGTATATATGTGTGTGTGTATTCGCATAATGCTACATATGTTCTTGTGAAAATACCGTTGGGGTTTTCATTGGAATTTATTCTGCACAGCATTCATACATACATATATGCAAATCGAAGCTGTCCGCGTGAGAAGACGTGACTGCACATGTGTAAGTTAAAGCCTGAGCCTCAATGAAAATGTAAATTCATTAAATGCTTTTGATTAACATAAGTATTATAATTATTCAATAATTGAATGGAACATTATGTTAATGTGCAAGTAAAGTTCGGTATAAGAAAATATATAATATATATAAATTAGATATATTCTATGAAGTAATATATATTTATCAGTTTTATATTGTGGATATTCAAAAAAAACAAAATATATATCATCTTGATCTATCAGGGCAGTAAACCAAGAAATATGCCAGGGATTCCGGTTAATTTCGGTTCGAACCGATTCCCTGTCTTTAAGCACAAGTATAGTTGGTTTTTCTTAAGCTGGAACCAAGGATCTGGTTCTTTTCATATATTATAGAAATTTCGGTTGTTTCTTGCACGTCCGAACTCGAACGAACTCGTTTTAAGAATGCTTCGCAGCTTTCTTATTGAGAAACTTCTATAAAAGACTTTCTGAACACCTTGAAGTAAACCCAAATTAAATCTGATCAGAGTACTATATGCGCAATATTAACGACTACGTGACTATTTCCCCAACGTGACTTTCGTGCTGCTCGAAGTGGCGGCAACTCGCAAATATCCCAGTGAAAGCAGCTACAACCAGACACAAATTGATTGATTGACAATGCATTTTGGTTATTAATATTGCATGTGCATGCTGTGAACAAGATAAATACTATATGGAGATAAATAAATAAGTACCTTATGTGCGCAGCTTCATATATATTATAAAAGGCAGAAGAGCTGTGAGAACTGAGGCATATATTTATTTGTTCATGCATAAAAATTGATTTAAATGCATGTTGAAAATGTCAGATAATCTGTGCAAACGAAAAGCAATTAATTCATTGGGCTAGGGACATGCATTGAAAACTCCATTAAGCATACGCCATGGGCAACCAGAAGGATAGCCCAACAAATGCTTGATTAAGTCGTGACAAGTGTTTAGAAATTGGGTAGATAGATTTGCTCAGTAATTTAGTTAACTTGGTAAAACTAATTTGTGGTTAGCTCTTGTGAAAACAACAAATTACGCACTCCTTGGCCAGCTGCCTGTGCTTGAAGCGCAGCCATTGTGGCAAGTTAATGAGCGCAATTGCTTGCAATTAAAGTGCAACAATGGCAAGCACTGAGCACAAATTGAAGGGCCAAAAATGCTTCCGGCCTCAAAAATGCATGCAATTAATTGTGTGTGTGTGTGTGGGTGGGTGGTTAGTTGGTATTTACAACATGTGGCAACAACTCACCTGCCGTTGCAGTATGTAACTGAATTCCGTTGCCGTGTTGCGTCGACTGTCGTTCATTCTGCTGGCCGCCTTTCGAGCGTCTTCTGCAAGTTTTATGGCCAAAAAAGTTTTGACAGCTACTGCCTCAGTTTCGGTTTTGGATTCAGCTTCTGCTTTAAGTTTTTTGTTTTTTATTTGTTTGTTTTGCCTTCAGTTTAGTTTAGTTAAGTTAAATCAAGTTTAGTTTTAGTTTTAGGTGGGTGTTGGCGTCTGAATTCTGCAGTAGCACCTGACTGCATTCAGCTAGCAGGCGAAAATGCTATTTAAAAGCTCATTTAACAAAACATCAGTTGCCTGAGAATGTCATGAAAATACAACAAAAGAAAAATTGAATAAATAAAATGAATTAAAGAAAACGTGTACAACAAATTGAGCACATTAAACTAGAGAATGTGCATACACTTTGAAAAAAGTCTAGAGTTTAGGCTCTAAATAAGTGTATTTATTAGTCTATATATTAATCTTTAAATATAAGAAAACTCCTAGAATATACATGTGTAATATTCAAATAATAAGTACGTTATAAATATAAGTAATATATAGGAAAAATATATTAAAATATTCTCAAATTATCATCGTATACAAATTAAAGCCAACTTTTTGTGTTAAGTTAGTTAGTTAAACGCTCCCACATATTATAAATTATGATTTAGTCTTTAAATAAGTGTTTTAAAAAGAACTTTAGCTGCAACACTTTCGTTTAATTGTTATTTGCCCAATTCTCATTGGGCTGCAAAACATTCACTTTCAATTGCCGCACAGTTTCAAAGCGTTCGCTTGCCTTCAGCAACTGCACAAATAACAACAACAATAATAGGAGGAAAACATTTACAATAACGACAACTTTTATGAGAAATCATTTAAAAAGTGCATTTAATATTCATTGAACATCGCTTTGTAATTGAATTATTTTTTTGAAAACATTTTCCCCCTGTCGCTTGCAGTTTCATTTACTTTTTCGGTTTGATTTCGAGCGTTTGCGATTTGGTTGCGATTTGGTTGCTTCGACGCTTTCGTTGAGACTGCTGCAATACAAATATATTGCGAAACTCTCAACAAGGATAACGTTGGCGTCGGCCTCGTCGTTACCCGTTGTCGTTGTCGTTGTCCTGTCGTCTGCCGATGTTGTCCTCGTCTCGCGTTCTATTTGCCGTTGAAGTTTTGTGCTCAATGCTTCGCAGCTGTTTGCTGCGCATTATGTTGTTGTTGTTGCCATTTGACTTTGAAATCGCCAACAATAATGCACACACATACAGGCACACACACACACAGCACAGGCTGCGCGCTCACAATAACAACAAAACAAGCCGGAAACGAAAGCGAAAGTTGCCAGACCGTTCAAGTCAAGTGTAAGACAGCGGAAAACTAACAAACAACGCCGAGACTGCAGCCATAAATTCAGCTGAACATGTGTAAATTCTATAACATTTTCCAACACTTAAAAAAATAAGTGGCTTTAACTAAAAAATAACGGTTATGCTAGTGATTGCATAAAGTAATCGTTGTCTGGCAACGCTCACCCTTGGCAGTTCATTCATATTTGCAAGACAACAACAGCTACAAAGAGAACGTGAGAGAGAGAGAGAGAGAGAGGGGAAGAGAAAGACGCGCGTGAGAGCAGCTTTGTGCACGTGCTTTGCAAAGTTGCGCAAAGCTTTTGCCAGATGGCGCTGCCACCGGAAAAAGCGGTTACCAAGACAGCTTAAAGGAACTGCAGTGTTTTTTCACTCTAATTTCTCTATTTAAAACAGCAGGAAACACAATTTTTAACGCCAGGGCACAACACGGTAAGCCTGCAACGCCTCATCGAACGTATAGCTAATGTCGATCTCCTCCTGCCGCACCACCCTGGCATCCAACAGCCGGCGCAAAATCATGGCGGTGCGTGCATCATAGAGATTGCCCCAGAGCTGCAGGCGCTTCATGCAACACGGCTTCTTCAGGGTCAACAGTATGAGACTAATTGCCTCGGCGCCAATTTGATTGTCGGTGAGATTCAAATGCTGCAGCATGGTACAGGAGCTGAAGTACTTGGCCACCCATTCGCCGCCATGCGTGCCAATTGTATTGCCGCTGATATCGAGCATTTCCAGTTTGCCGCCCTGCGCAATGCTGCGCATGAGAAACAGGACGCCGTCAGCGGCTATCAGATTGTTGGCCAGATTGAGTTTGCGCAGCGAACACTTCGGGCTCTGCAGATACTCGGCAATAGCCTCCATATCCTGGGCCACGAATTCACACAGTTGCATCGTCAGCTCCGTCAGTTTGTTCTGCATCAGCAGCGAGCCAACTATCGAGGTAATCTTCTCGGTGTCCAGCGTCAATTTGTCGCCCAACAAGCGGTTGGCTATAAAGCAACGCATGCTGGTGGACTTGTGAACCCCATCCGCCACAATGGCAAAGTTATATTGAGTCAAGTTGCAGCTGGACACGTTTAGGGTATGCAGCGTATTGCTGGCCAGCAGAAATTCACGCAACATGCTCGCAGTCTTTGGAGTAAGGGGTGTGCCTGCATAGTTGGGCTTAGCATTGAGTACCCTTCACACACACAGACTCACACAGACTTACCCTCGAGGCTAAGTTCGCGCAGCTTCATCTTTTTCACATTGAGGCGCATCATCACAAAGAACTCAATTGGCAGCCGCATCAGCTTAAGCTCAATTCTTGGCACGCGCTCCAGCGAGCGCACAAAGTCCTGCACCAGACGCGCATCCCAAATGCTCACCACAATGCTCGTAATGAACACGGATTTTAAACGGCGCTGCTGCAAATAGTTGACAATGGTGCGAAAATCACGTATACAATGATAGCTGCGATTCATGCGCTCCTCAAAGTCGAGCCGGCGAAACTGAAAGTGCTCGTACGGACGCTTATCGTACTCGCGATGCCAACAGTAGAGCAACAATACGGGAAAGGTGCGACCCTTAATGATCGTTGGTTGCTGGCATTTGGTGGCATCGTATACACAGGGCAAGTCACACATTTTACTAATTTTATGTTATGTATTTAAATAAAACTAGTTTTCAATTAATGGCAAATGGAGCGGAGATTGAGACTGGGTTACATTTGAAATCTCAATCGACTTTTAGCGCCTTTTTCGGGCCTTGAAATGAACTGTAACATTTTCGATTGGCACTTCAGAAAAGTGTGAAGTTACTTTTTGCAAACTTAAGGTTATATCTGGAATATTGAGGCTGATCAGGGATGAGTGAGTCCTAGGCATATAATATTTTGCTGCTAAGGGCTGCTAAGGACATTAAGCCAAAGCAGGGGTCTCACTTTTCTAATCTCTATAATTTCTAGAATATATAGATGATAGAATGATAGATTGATAGGATGAGAACGTTGATTTAAATAAGGGCAGAACTGGTTATGTTGTTGTGCCAATTCTGGACAAATCGTAATGGCAAAGTTGGATAACAAATATATCGATATTCTGTGCCTCAAAACGAATTTCAATAAAGGAATATTTATATAGTTAATATTATAGTACACATAATTCACAAAAGCTTAATAAGCCAAGGCTGAGACCGCAAAAAGCCAGTCAAACAAAAAGTTTATTTCGACCAAAGTCAACTTTTAAATAATAAAATATATTCCCAAATTAACGCAAACGCATTTGCCGAAACTTTTTATAAAAATAGCATCTTATTTTTTGCAACATGTTTTTGGTGAAATTCTTCTAAGAAGCCAAAGAAGCCAGAAGCGGATTCAAAATTGTGTCCAATTTGCCTTAAACGCAGCGCAAAGCAATAAAAATGCAACAGCCGCAAAGTATGCATCAAAAATGGTTGCCTGGGTCGCAGGCAGACTTGGAACACCCACCCACCCATGGAATTCAGATCTCATCCGATCGATATCGGTCTATATATATTATATATACCCCCTCTTCTTCTCGTATTGATCCCGACTATCGATTGCCACCAAAAATCTGAATCCTAAGAAATGATCCATTTTGAGAAAAACTACTGTGTTTTTTCCAAAAATTACGATTTCGGCTAAAAGCGGTTTTGATTACGAGTCGAACGAGACCAATCTGGCCAAGATCGGACTTTAATTGGCCACGATACGGCCATTTAAAAAACTAAAAAATGCCGTTATAATTTTGAAGATTTTTCGTTTTTTTGAGCCAATTCGGCTAAAAATGTCCGATTTTGGAAAAATATACCTTTTTAAATCGTACTGATCGCTATTATCGATTGGCATCAAAAGGTTTTTATCGAAAAATTACTTTTTTCTGACATCAAAAAACGTGGCCTCCGCGACTCACCCCCTCCCCAATCTTTCCAAAATCGGGCTTTGTTTGCCCGAAACATAGCCATTTAAAGTTATTCGTAAATTTCGGCTAAATTCAGTCCGATTTCGAAGTCCTTCTGCCCATACGGATCCCGACTATCGATTGCCTGGAAGTTCAGTCCATTAGCAGCATAGTTAGCAGAACTTTTTGCACGTTGCACACACATTTAAGGCGAAAACTACCATAAACGATATTTCATTCATTTGCCAGACTTGACTCGAGACTAGAAAAGACAGCAGGCACAATGAATTAATTTGCACAACCACGTGGACAATGCCACTGTAAAATACTTCTACTGTACGTTGTTAGTAGCCCATGGGTTAATGCGTGCCGGCACGCGCCGACTGCCCTATAAATAAGCAGCAGCAGCAGAAGACAGCGACCCCGTGTACCTCTCCTATCTACAGACGTATTTATTTATAAGATACACAAAACAAGAGTCGTGGTAGACCGTCGGAGGGCAGAGGAGGTTGGATGGATCGTTATGCACGTAGCTCTTGGGGAATGTCTTGAGTTATTTTTGCACCATTTAAGGCCTGGTTGCATCTTCATTTATTTGATTGCCTTTTACGCGACGAATGCTTAAAAATAACGTGCTACCCGCTCCCTAACCATCTTGAGAGACTTGGCCAGTAAGTAGTTCAACGACTGCAACAGGTGCCCCATTCAATAGACGAAATGGCATTGGCCCCCTTGTGGCATTCATTGGTTGGTTGCCAGCTAATTTAGTTTGAACAGAAATCAGAATTATTTGTTTCACTTTTACTACCGCAGATACTGTCTCTGCAATTATGCATTAATTTATGGCCAACAGACAGACAGACAGACAGACAGACAGGAGACAGGCAGGTGCCGCATGTTGCACGTTGCACGTTGCCGCTGGCCATGCTGCTTAGTCATACAGCCAAAGATGGCTGACAGTGGCAATTAAACAGCGGCGACAATTTGGTGGCCAAATTGAAATTTTAAACACCGCAGCACATGTGACTCCGGCTCGCTTAGAAATCAGATAATTAAAAAGAAAAGAGGGAGAGAAAAAAGTATATGTTGAAAATATTGTAAAAAGGCAGACAGCCAGACGCTCATAATTGCTGGCAGTCTCAGTTTACAGCTAGTGCAGCCAGACGACGACAAACAGCAACAGCAACAACAGCAGCAGCAACAACAGCAGCAACAGCAACAACAGCAGCAACAACTACAGCGAGTTGCATGTGCATATCATTTAAATAACTTTTAGAAATGCAAAGTGTGAAACTGCAGAGACCAAACTATAATATGCCCATGCCCGGACAGCAGCCAAGGCGTCTGGGCCGACTACCTTATTCACCTGCCACAGGCCACTGGCAGCAATGGTCCATATTTGGATGCAACTCTTAAGGACAGCAGCAGAGGAAGAGGCAGCATTGGCATCAGCATGCACATCCAACATCAGCGTTTGTCTGCGACGGCCTCCAGACAAACGGCAGACATGTGAGATATATATGCACTTGTCTCCTCCCTTTTGGCTGGCATGCTTCGCACACAGTCTGTGCCTCTCTCTCTCTCTCGCTCTCTCTCTCTGTGTGTGCGCATTCATTGTCAATTTTGACAATCAACAAGATGCGACTACACACACGCCTGTTTAAATGCCAACATCAACATTACTTACCTCGGCCTCGGCCTCTGTTGCCTCTTTTGCCTCTGTTGGCTCTGTTGGCTCTGTTGGCTCTGCCTAAGCGTCTGCTACGACGGGCTGTCTGGCTCGGGGTCTGGTTCTTGGGTCGCTCCTCCAGTCGGTCTCTGGTGGCATGAGTACGCGCACTCCGGCTGATTCCGGCTCTGGGCTGATTGGTGCTGGGCAGAAGCCAAACGACGGCACGCGAAAGTCCTAAAAACCGAAAAAACCAAAATGCACGAAAATTAATAACAACCAGAAATGCAAAAAATATATAAAAAACAAAAAAAGAAAAACAAATCAAATATAACTTGACACTGCAGTGCGTATACCCTGCAAATGCGATTGGGCATTACATAATCAAAGATATTTATGTTGAATGCGATTCAATTTGAAAATAATCTAATCATATAATATATAAAATTTTAATTGAATTAAAAAAATATAAATTATATTATAACTAAATTGGCACATTAATAATAACTTCAAATTAAAGTCAAAGCTTTAAATTCAAAGTAAAAATATGTATTTTTTATATTTTATCCATTGAGTTAAAATCCTATTCCTAATTTTTAATGAAAAGAAAGAATTTTTTATGTTGTAAATATAAATCTGTAAATTAATGGAAGAAGACATTTTAAGAAACGTATAATTTCTTAAAAAGCTTAATCAAAGAACATTAACATTATGTTATTTATATATTTAAGTTGGCATACAAGCTTCTAAAAGGGTTTTTTCATTTTAAGAGCTGGTTTCCATTTCTATGCAAAGAAACTATATCTAACTTCTAACTTCTTATAAACCTATACCAGATGCCTTACACATGTCCAGATCTATCTGAAAGTACCTAAGCTCAGAGCTAGGGTATGTAAGGAAGAAGAAAAAAAAAGCAGCAGCAGCAGCAGCTGAAAGACAGCAGCACGAAGAGGCGACTGCAACGGTAGCCAGCCAGCGGGCATTAAAACAACAACAATAACAAATTGGCTCCTGGTCTTTGCATTCCACATGCAATCTGAGACAACAATCACGACAACTGCATTCGGCCACTGCAGCCGGCAGCCGGCAGCCGGCTGTGGCAGTGGCAGTGGCAGCAACAGTAGCTGTGGCAGTGGCAGCAAACACCGCGGCAACACCCAAGTGCGGGGCGCTGTTCGCTGGAGCAGCAACAACAGCAACCGGCTAACTAACCAACTTATTGACTTGGTCTGCGTCTGCCACTGCTACTGCCACTGCTACTGCTACTGCTACTGCAACGGCTGGTGCAGCTACTGGTGCTACTGCTGCTGCGGCTGCTTCTGTGTCCGCACCCGAAGTCTGGTCTGGTGTTGTGCTGTCTGGTCGCGCCAGGCGAAAAATCATGTATGTATTTTTAATAGACCTCTGGCGTGCGGCGGCTGCTGCTGCTGATGATGATGCCTCCAACTTTGCCTTATTATTTTGTGATCTCATGCAATGCCTGTGGTGTAACCCCACCCCCCCCCCCCCTCCTCTCTACCCCCCCACCACACCCCTTTACAATTATATCAATTAAGTGTTATATTGATGCTTAAATTTATTGAGCGAGCACTTGGCCAAAATGCATAATAACCAAGTCTCTTGCTTAGTTCAATTTTGTACTCGAAGCTGCCCAACAAACTATATGTATATATATATTGGTTAAATTGGTCAGAGATTATCGAGTGCTCAGGTTCAATCACCTATATACCATATGCTGATAAGCAGACTGATCCAATAAGTGCGTGTTAGATACGCGTTATGCTTATATTCATTTTTATTTATAGAAAATGTGCGCGGCGTGGTAATTGTTTCTGACAATGACACAATCTGAAGTCGAAGTGGTTTATTGACCAAATGTTTTTTTATTTTATTGTTAGCTACTGGTCTTGTGAGTTAGTTTGATTAGTTGAGTTTCATTTTAATAGCCTAGCACAGAAGACCAACGCCCACACACCTGCTACCTGTCGCCAAAGTGGGAAAAGAAAAACATTTAAGAATTCCTTTTTGTTTTTCGTCAAGCAGGGACTACACGACTGGCCGATGCACTATAGCCAAATCGATATTTATCGAACTTGACCTGCCTTTGGCGTAACTGACCTTAGACCTGACAATTTTAATGGAGATTAGATTTGAGTGGTAAATGTTATCAGGGATCTGTTATGAGATTGAGAGACAGAGAGAGAGAGAGAAAATGATAGGCTTATATTGCCCGGTTTGATATCTATGATATCTCATGTCAGCATATCAAGAAGTTGTCGAAGTTCAAGTCTCAAAGACTTAACCTCTCTGTCTGTAGCACACACACATTCCTACAAGAATTCCCTATTCGCATACCCTTTTCGCACATGTTTCGTACGTTTGGATTGAAAAGAGCTACAATTTAACCAAATGGTGGTTCCCCTTAAAGTGGCGAAACGTGGACAACGCACCTGTTAATGACCAGCTGAAAATTGTTGTCGATTGTTCGCGTTAAATCTTTTTTAACTGGCGTGAGACATGCCGACTTGTCAAATGCAAAAAATAAAAATAAATTGTATTTTCTTTTTATACGCAAAACAAAAATAGCAAATTGAAAGTAGAAGAATATTTAAATATAGTTTTTTTTTTTTTTGCCAGACGAGATCAAAGGGAAACTACAATTAACACTAGTCCAACCGGCAATTACAATGTTTGTTTGTTTTCTTTTTGGTTTTATGCTCGTGCCGTATCTCTGTGCCCCGACCCGTCCCGCCCCGTCCCGTCCCGCCCTTCAATGCCCTGCCCTGCCCCGTCAAGGGGGTTGTTGCGTGTGGTCTTGGTCTAGCCTTGAAATTAATGAACTATCGAATGCTGCCTTTAGCTTTGACTCATTTCGCATTCCAATTGTCGTCTACATAACAGTTTTTGACTGCCTCTGATTGACTGTTTATTTTGCCTTTTCTTTAAGCTTTTTTTTTTTCGCCTGTGTGTGTTTTCGTTTATTGTCCACGAAGTGGGGCAAATTTTATGCAAATGTGTGAATAAGTCAAATAAATAAACATTATTATATAAACGTCTCGACAAATGTCGCGCGCGTTTGTTTTTTCTTTTATTTTATTTATTCTAAATGCCTTTCTGGGGGTCTGTCGATTGAAAGAGCTCGTTCCGTTTCGTTCCGTTTCTTATTTTTATTATTATGTTTTCTTTTTTTTTTTTGCCTTTTCCCAGCTGAGATTATGATCTGTATCTCTTTGAGCATTTGATGCGATTGCAACTTTGCATAACAGACGACGTCTGGCCGCGCAGCCCAGCCCCAGCCCCACCCGCACCCGCACCCTCCGCGGCATGTAGGTGTTTCATTTCAAGCCTCAACAATGTGTACACTTTATAATGCATAACAGCCAGACAGACAGAGAGACAGACAGACAGCCAGACAGCCAGAGAGACAGTCAGTCAGACAGTCAGACATTTAAACGGTGTGAAATCCAGACTTTATAAAGTGCTCCAAATTATACAATCATTTTGAAATTCAATTTGGTCCAGACAGCTAATAAAAAAACCAAAACACAAAATTTTTTTTTTAGAAAAAATAAGAAGACTATATCCAAAAGAATCCGAAACGATGATGACATGTGATAAGCGTGTTTTCTTCTTTCTTTTTCGTTTTGTTTGGCTGCGCGTCTAAAAGAGAGCATCAGAAAGTAAATAAATAAATAAATCAAGAACGTCCTTGAAGTCGCGCTTGTGATTTCCGTATATGCAAATTGTGAAAATAATATTATTGAATGGGTTCTGCAGCAGCAGAAGCAGATATCTGGGACATGCTTGCAACAAGACAACATATATGTGGTTCATTCTGTTTACATCTGAAACCGATCCATAGATACATATATGACAAAGTGTGGCTGTGTGTGTGCATCTGAGGTGTTGTAGGTCGTTGTAATAAATGCTAAAAGAGTCCGTTTTTTCAGAAAGCTGTTGTTCATTGAACACTTTTTGTTCATTTCCGGTTAGTTGTATGCATTTTATAATATTTTATTTATGTATGAAGTCTTTTACGATAAGTACTATAAGTTGCCTAAGTATATTGATCATCTATTCACGCTCTCGAATCTTCGAATCAGTTATTTTATATACTTATAATAATCCTTTTAATATCCTTTAAAATGTTCATATCGCAACTCAACCGACAATATTATTGGCCAGCGTGGGTTAAAACCGTGCCAGGCACAGCCTGACCATACGCACCCCATAATAGATTATTTCCGGCGATTTGCTTAGATACATCAAACATGTACTATGTTCCCATCAAAATGCCTACTAAGTGACACGCACTTCTTCCATTTCCATTAATCAGCACGCACATTCTCTAGATAACCAAATTTGACCAAATGGTGTATTGTACTCAGGATTAGGAGGTATATATATATATATATATATATACATATATGTATATATGAATGCAAATACAGCCAACAAGGCAATGTCAAGCAAATCAAGAAGACAAATCTTCTATAGATTACACTATAAAGCCATGCGTCTAAACCACTTCAAAGAGAAAAAAAATTTAGCACGCGAAAAAAAAAGGAGATTTTGATAACGAAATTAGCTCAGGCAATTTAAGTATCAAAACAATTTGATTAAAGTATATTAGGTGCGTGTTGAAATCAGTTAAATTCTTATATAATCAGCTACGCACTTAATGCACAATGCCAAATGAAATCAAAGTTCAAATGGCAAAAACTAATTTCTGCGAACACAATTCTTTATAGTTAATCACCCAGATTTACAATTACACTTATCAAACAAACTATCGAAAGCATACAAATAATAAATACTTTAAATTATGTGGGCATTATCGGCCCTGGTCGTAGTATTTATTTATAGTAAACACTATCGAACTCGGCGAGTACATTGCCAAATCTCTGTTATGATTTAAAATGTATCTCAAAAAATGCCGAAGTACAAAATCAAAGAGCAAAGCCATCTCCCCCCTCTGCGGACCCTTACACCCGCCAACCAATACGAATATCACTTTCTTTTGCGATAAGAAACGAGCTTACACGCACACATACACACACACACAGCGTAACACTCACGCACACAGATAAGATAAGCAAACACACGGAAAGGCAACGCGACAGCAGCGTTGACGGCGACAGCGACGCAACAGCAGCAGCAGAGATCCTCTCGACAGCAGCAACAGCAGCAACAACAACAACAACAACAGCGGCAGCAGCAACAACAACAACAGCGACGGCAACGCCGATTTTGATTGGTCGACGACGTCGGCAACACAAAATCCGAACTATCAGCCCGAAGCGCTGCAGCATATACACTGCAAAAATAAATGTGCTTGCGTTTGCAAGCTGAATTTCTTATCACAAAGCCAAATGAATCACAAATGTGACTTAACAAAATAGTTTTAGTGCTTTAATTAAATTAAATGTTGAACGAATAATAAACGAAATTATGTTTTAGTATTAATAAGCAAAGTTTTGAGCAAAGTCATGTGAAATATATGTACTAATTATGTTTTAAACAGCCTTCAACTCTTTAAATGAAGTATATAGATGTTATTTTAAATATTTATGGTTTAACAAAGCTGTCACCAAAGTTTTATAAGTAAACCACATTCCTTTACTATATAAGTATGCTTAAGAGTTCAGATTGAAACGAATTCGTTTTGCACATTGATTATCTTTGATTGCATATCGCATACGTTGGCTTAGCAACAGCGAAATTTCTTGCAGTGCAGCCGCGCAGCGCTTTTACGACCATAACAAAGTAGGTATGCCCCGGCACAACCAAATATTTTCTTATTTAAGACTAAAAAACGACTCGTGCAAATCACTTCATACTTGGTTCTTAGAGTGAACACATCGAGAGGCAACAAATTTCAAGAAAATAAATGCAAATAAAATTAAAATCGGCTAAGAAATTTATGCGGTGGTAAATGTAAAAAAGAAAAAAGAAAAATCACAACTTTGATGTTGGCTTAAGATATGCCATAGCAAAAAAAAAAAATAGTGTTGATAAACTTTTTACTAAAGAAAAAACCCAAAAACAATGCTAACAACAATTGTGTTGTAGCCTAAAAAGTGTTGGAAAGTTTTGTGTGAATCAAAAAACTTTAAATTTTTAGCTGCAATTTGCGGACCTCAGGCCCATTGTCAAGAACTTGTCAAGCCAATTCGTAAATTTAAAAAAAAAACAAAAGAAACAAAAAGAAAACATGTCAAGTGTTGTGTTGTGCTGTTGTAAGGACAGCGGCCGGCGTTTGTTGTTGCTGCTGCTGCTGTGCCTGCTCCTGATGATGTCCTGCGATGCGGCACGCATCAATCGCTCGGCCTTCATGGACGGCGATGTGCACTCCGAGGTGGTCGATCCGAACAATCGAACTATCTGGAACATGTTCAATCTAACCGTGGAGCAGGTCAATCGCATAACCAACGGCAGCAATCCCAGTGGCAAGGGTGAGACAACACAGGCCACCAAAAATCATTTGCTGGATCACCTGGCCCGGCAGCGGTAAGTACCCTGTGAAAGTCCAGCATCGAGCCGGCGTGTGCCGGCAAGGGCTGTCAATCATTTCAGCTTAAAACTATTTTTTGTCACCTCACACAACTTGAAAGCGGCCAAAAATAGAAGTCTATAAAAAACGAGACGCACACGAAATAAACCAAGCCAAAAGAAAAAAGATTAAGAGCATTTCTGAGCTAAACGAACAAAGCAGAAAATATAATAATATTAATTTAAAAAAAATAATAGAAAACAATTGCGAATTTAGAACAATAAACAAATTGTGAAATGAGAAAAAATTGTGGGAATTTTTCAACGAGTGCACGTTGCAATTAAACTGATTTTTCTTGAAATACGTATAAACAGAATTTCAACTATATAGAATTGGCCAATTTGAGCGAAACATTGTTGGCTGCTGTGCTTGAATTGTCCAAAAACAAAATCAATTGAAGCAATTCAAGGCCAAAACCATATGCATTTCACAAATGCGGCCAAGAACCCCCAAACAGTTTATCCCCATATATATATGTACGTATACCGAGATATAGTATGTATAGATGATATATACACTTATAGATATAGTATATAGCTTTATGGCCGATCTTGCGCCTCCAATTCATTTAATATTTAACACGATTTTCCCAAATGCCAAACGGCCAAATTAATAAACAATAAACACATGTGTGGAAATTAAGGCTAATAAAATATATTTATTTTCACACGTGTTGCCGCCTTTTATTGATAAGTGTGCTACAAATATTTTTGGCTACCCTCGCCGACCTACCCCTCTGTAACCCCAAAGTGTTGGCTACTCTGATAAGCGGCCGTTTGATTCCAATCAGGCCCAACTGACGGCTGTCAACACCTGTCCCAACTATATACCTGTAACTGTTCTGTCTCCTATGACAACAAAGACCCAGCCAAGGGTGGGGTAAGCTCATATCTATAGCTTAAGCTGCATTTGTATCTGTAGCCGTTTATCATTGTATCTATCAGATACTACTTACAACTGGCGAGCAGTGCTTGCTGCACAAAGCCAACACACACATAAACACACACACACACACACACAGACACACACTGGCGCATACTGAGACGAACTGGCTGCAATTGCAACGAATTCCGTCGCCGGCCTCTGCGTATTTGTGTACGTCCATGTGGCCGGCTGTCTGGCAAATGTCTGGGAACAGTCTGGGCCATGTCTAGCTGGCTCCGTTAATGAACTTTTTGTAGGTCGTTGCTATGCGAGACACATGCGGGCCCATGGGTAGACAAACATACAATACACTTATACACATAACCATATATATGCATAATAATAATAAGATATTCCTGTTAACCCGTTTAATAAACAAACTGCAACAACAAGAACAAGAGACAGGCATAAGAAGCATTTGATTCATGCTCAGATACAAAGCTACAGATACAGCTGATATAAATTGATTTATATACACTAGCATAGGGTATTCGAAGTGTGTCAGGAAATTTTTGCGTTTTAGTGACGAACCCATTAGGTATTTATTTTCCTGATCTACATCAACAATCAATCTAAATGGGCATGTCCAACTGTTTCGAAATTATCCAGCCTCCCAGTTCCGAAGCTAATTGAGTGTGAGTCGCTTTTTTTTTTGCCACAGGCAGTGCATATCTTAAAGCCAGACAGATCGCATAACTTATAATTAAATAAGACTTTTCTAGACTAAAACTCTTTTGTTTTCGAAAGTACCTGTACAGCTGCTGCTAAAGTTGAACCAGCGACTTCTCGCTTGTTGGTTCGCCAAAAAATAAAAAGAAGCTTACAATTTTTGTAGGATCTTCAGTTAGCTGAAACCAGTTAACTATGTAAGGGCTTATATATGCCAGCCTTCTATAGGAACAATCGGTATTAGCTGATTATCCACGCTTTTGCTAACGCGAAATGGGTATATCATCTATACACCTTCTGCTCTAGGGTATTTCGACTTCGTCCACCCACAACGAATTCGTTTTTGTTTCTTTTTCCATCTTGTTTGATTGCTTTGGCTGGCTGCGCAGACACAAAACGCTCGCCAGTTATAATTATGACGTATGAGTAATATCGAGACATGGGCACATGGTCATATGTTTGCCCACACTCAGGCTCAAAGCTGAGACTCAGACTTATAGACTTGGATGCCTCCTCCTGCTACCACTCCTCCGCCTCCTCCTGCCCGGTAAAGCAAACAGTTGTAGGCGTATGTTTTGTGGCTACTAAGCGACGCGGTCTACGGTCTGCCAGTCACTGTTGCCATTTGTCTGAGTCCCGTCAGACTAGCTGACTGACTGACTGACGCGCATGCCGGACAACAGACGGCGGACGACGGACGACGGACTGCGACTACGACTACTGTTCGTCGACGCATGATAATGAAGTGCAGCCGGCGAGACACTGTCTAGCCGCGCATTGTATATGCGCACACACAAGCTGAGGCTGAGGCTGCGGCACAGACTGTGGCTGTGGCTGTGGCAGTGGCAGTCAGCCAGACAGATGAGTTGTAGGCAAGACGACGCACGCTGTGGCCAAAGGCACACAGACGGGCACAAAACACAGAAAAAAAAAATATATATATATATAAGAAAAATGAAACAGAAGCTGCAACCAAAGCAACCACAAGGCCCGGGCAGACAGTGTTAACGGGGGGCAGCGAGGCGCTTGAATTTCAAAAAAGATGCACTTGGAATGCACGCAAAGAGCAACAGCTTAAGTAATACTTAAGTTGCCAGTTTGCCAGTTTGCCAGCTTGAAGTGCCCACCAAATGGAGGCCAGAGATTCACCTGTGCCACGAACTACGCCGCGGCGCATGCTCAATTGGGGAAAAGAAGAGAGAGAGAGAGAGAGCACGAGACATATGGCCAGCTGCTTGCAGCTGCGTGAGTCACGCCAATATGCTGAGGCTCCTGGCCTGACTGCGACTGCGACTGCGACAACGGCGGCTGCTTCTAGCCTAGCCAATAAAAAGCCACAACCTCGTACAACAAGGCGTCTAGACAGGCCCCAGACAGACAGCAGAGCGAGCACTGAACATCGAACACTAAACAGCTACAGCCGCAAGTCAACAGCAGCAACAACAACAACAACAACGAGTTTTCAAGTTCATGCCACAGCAGTTAGCAGACAGTCAAAACGTAACTCCTCAGCGGGCCATTTTGTCTGGCAGGCATTCCTTGGCCCGATCGCACGTTGTATAAGCCAAAACATAAATATGCGACTCGTATCTACATAATGTCTACATATATCTACATATATCTATCTATATATATAAGTGCGTTAATAAGCCAAAGGCGTTTATGGTCTCTCTTGCGTCTTGGTCTTAGCTTGGCTACGACTTTGGCTTTGGCTTGGTTCACTTTCAGTGCATGTTCCCATAATTATTTTGGCTAGACAAAATGCGCCGCAGGCAGCAATCAGCTCAAGACTGGCAACAACAACAACATTAACTGAACAACAGCTTAAAGCCAAATAAATAAAAAAAAAATAACATACTTTAAATACATTTTTCAGTCATATTTATTGACCGCATGACCAACAATTTTTAATCAGTTTTGATTTTTTGCCTGCCCCCGCGAGTAGTTGTTGTTGCTGTTGTTTTTTTTTTTTTCTGCACAAAATTTTATGCGCAACTTTTGCAAAGCGCGTCTCAATTACCGATCCAGACAGACATCACACACACAGATACAATTGTCCCATTGTGCGCCTGTATGTGTGCCAGATTAGATCATAGCTACAGTTGGATACGCGCCAACTATTGTTATCCGTCTCCGTCTCCATCTCCATCTCTCTCTCCCTCTCTCTCACTCTCTCTCCCTCTCTCTCACTCTCTCTCTCTCTCTTGCTCACTCTCTGTCTGCTGGTCACAAATAATATTTGCCGTCTCGATAGCTTTTTAAGTGACAGCGGCTCTGAACTTCATCTTCCTTCTCTGCCGTCTGTCACTTGTTAGATACATATGTGTATCTGCTAGTACAAAATAGTATCTCAAAAGTGCCACAGCGTAAATTTAAGCTAGTCTAGTTGTAGTTCACGAGTAGTTCGTTAATTGAATGTCGCTTTAGATTCAAATTTTAAACGCTGTGGCATGTTAAGAAAGCATATTAAAACAACAACGTATAAGATAAAAACTGAGCGAAATTTTAGCTGCAAAATAATTATATTATTAAAACTTTTTATTTATGATTTCATAAGAGCTATGAAAACTTCTACAGCTAAAATCCTTACTCAAATTTTAACATGAATGTTAATAGACTTAACATTAGGCTTACAGAGAACTTCCAAGCACCCTGTATATTTTCAATATGCTATTATGAAGTCTTCAAAAACAGTCTAGAATTTGGAAATATGTTGAATTCTCTAGAATTTTCGCCCTATTCAAAGTTTTTTAAGAACTTTTTCGGATTCTTCTGCCTGTTATAATTCTCCCAGATCCCAAACATATTGTTAGTTCTAGTTGGATGTATCTGAGACACAGTCAGTTTCTATTGCTTGAGAGCCGGGCGCGTAAAACACACAACCCAATTTCCACAACAAAAATAAACCAAAAGAATTAGCTTATAAAGAACTAGACGTTCACGTTGATCTGTCGCTCTGTCCGTCTGTCTGTCTATCTGTCAGTCTGAATAAATTGAATCAATGCGCTATAAAGCAGCGCTAAATGGCACGTTTTCATTTAAGTACAGCGTTTCTTGTTGTTGTTGTTGTTGTGCGCCAGTTACGACAACGCTCAAATGTCAATTAAGTGGACTTTACATAAACACTTGAACCAAATTAGTTAGATAGCAGACGCAGTCATAGATCGAGTCACATAGTTGGCATATTTAACAAAACGACCTGCCTTTTCTTTCTTGCACAATTGCAGGATTAACGAGATACGCTCACGCATACGGATTGCCGTGTCCAAGCCGGATGGCAATGAAAGCCAGGCTCCTGTCGAGCAGAACAGATCGTCGCACGCAAAGGCCGGCTATCCGCTGTGCAATGGCGAGACGACACCCCTCAACTGGCAGCAGTCGACAAATGTGACCCTGCAGTTTGCCAGCAGCGTTTTCCAGCAGCATGGCGATAATTTCAACCTGGACAGCGCCATTTTACGCCTGTACAAGATGAACCCAAAGGCAGCGGCAACGAGCGGAGCGGGGCAAACAGCAGCCGCAGCAGCAGCGTCAACACCAGCAACGACTGAGACAGCACCACCCTGCCGCGAACCCTTCCTCGAGTCGCAAATACGCGTCACCGTGTCCATTGTGCACCAGCAGAAGAAGAAACGTAAGTTAGGTGCGTACCTAGAACCCCATGCCGGACGGATAGCTTTATAAACCTCTGTGGTCTCCACTCTTCCACAGAACGCAAGAAGCGCACCTGCAACACAATCATGCTGAGCAGCACCAAGACCGGCTGGGTGGACATCGATGTCAAGTGCGCGCTCACCTACTGGGCACAGCAGGAGCAGCAGCAGCGGCAGCAACAGCAGCCGCTGCAGCAGCAGCAGCAGCAAACGCACTCGCACCTGCCCATTGAGGTGGGCCTGCTGATGATTGAGGTGCACGACGATGAGGAGAATCAACTGCTGCCCGGACTCTATTTTCAGCCACCCACTTGCGATCAGGCAGGTAAGCGTGTTGTTAGCCAAGCTTTAACTAACTGCCAGACATGTGTGGAACCTCAAAGAACAGAACTCGATATATTCCCAAAAATATTCTCAACTCCAGGCCAGGCCCCCTTAAAATGTGTGACATAACGGCGCAATTTATTTACATTTCGCCAAAATAAAGGTCAATAAGATTCAGCAGGCTTTCCGTTTGTTTCCCACCTCCTCTCTCTCTCTCAAACTTCCGAGCAGGCAGACAGAAAGAAAAAACTAAAAGTTTTTTCAGTAGAAATCGAAAGCGAAAACTTCTGCCCAAAAATTCGGCGTCGCATTTTTTGCCGAGCTCAGCAAACGGCGAGACTTGGAAAAACTGCGACTGCATTTAATTGCGAAAAATGCCAAATAATGCAATATTTTTATACACATATATATATATGTATGTGAGTGTATATTAAAATATTGAAATGAATGCAAGCACGTTTTAGATGTGCGCGCGTCTGTCTGGTGAATATCGCTTAATATATATCTTTCGGTGTCGATTGGCACTTACGAAATTCGCGATTCGTTTCTGCTCTGCCCAAATTGTAACCAACAATGAATCTTACAAGCGGAAACAATTAGTATTCAATAGTATGCGTATCGCAAGTTGTTGTTGGTAAGATATACACACACACACACACATACAAGCATACGCTCGCTCGCTACTAATGCAAATTGCTTATACGCAACGTTGTGCGTGCTGTTGTTGTTTTGTTGCTGCCGCTGCTGCTGCTGCTGCTGCTGTTTATGCAGCAGCCGCCTTATGTTTAACTATTCCTTCTTATTGCTCTTGCTGTTGTTGTTGTTATTATTATTGTTGTTGTTATTATTGCTGAGAGCCTAAGCTAAGAGATAGCCGCCACTTGCATGTTTGCTCTATATTCTCGCCTGTTTTTGTTGTTGTTCTTTTTATTTGGTTTTTTGTTCAGTTTTTGAATAATGCATGCACATTTTGTGTCTTTCCCTTTATTTTAATCGCTTATATTAAATGTATCTTACAGATATTGCAGTCCCATGGTCCGTCTACGGACCAGGAACGACTATGCCTAGTATGGAAAACAACACAGTGTCCAGGTAAGAATTGCCTGATCAAGTTTTCAGATAATATATGTGAAACTTTCCTTTTTTTGAGATAACTAACCACGCCCCCCCCCCCCCACGCCCACAGAATAAAGTTTAATTAATTTATCGAATTTTCTGCGCTGAAAAGTAGGCAATAATTAATGCAAGAGGCCAAATAAGTTTTACAAAAAATGTTGCCTACTTTTGGGCTGGCGTAAACAAATTTTGGTGTTTTGGAGTTTCAAGCCGCAAAATTTTTGGTGTTTCAAAAATAAATTAATAAAATTATTTTGCTTAACTATTTTGATAAAAAGAATATAAAACAAATATTTTTTGTAATAATAAGAAATTCAATTACTGACAAATTGGCTAGCACAATTTTATCAACAATCGAACTTTTTCGCCCACAGATGCCCAAGATTAGACGTTAGATTCTTGGGTAACGGTCTGCTGACGAACAAGAGCTTCGAGAACCGAACCAATGGCAGACTGGAGACCCTAAAGCATCAGGTGCTCCATCCATCGCGCAGCCGGGAGCATTTCAATACCGAATCAACCACATTGAATTCACCCACAATTGACAACAATCTGGAGAATAGCGAGAACGAGAGCGAGGAGAACGAGCAAATACCTCATCATCGTCGGCGTCATCATCATCGTAGCGTTGAGTGTGCCGCAATGGACGCCGATGAATCCTATCAGCAATCGGATTCGCAACATCACTCGCGGACGCATCATAACCACCATCACCACCATCAACTACACAACACTCAGAACCACAATCATCAACAGCAACATCATCATCACAAGCATCGTCATGCAGTGCAGAACGAGGAGTAGATGCAGATGAAGATCAATGGCTCCTTGTGGCTACACATGGACACAATTACCAACTCCATAGCACATGCATACAACGATTCATATCCCACATGCTGGTCTTTAATAGTTTATTGTTTTTGTATCTTTAGGGCCAGAGTTGACTTAATTAGTTTTTTAGTTCATGTCATGCATGCTTTTTATTAATTTTTTTTTATAGCCTAACTTATTTTTAAACAACTTGTTTAAGTAAAAAATTTGGACAAATTACTCGAAATTTGTATCTTTTTATATATATAAATATTTTTTTGTGAGAGTATACATATATGTATATACATATATATATGTATATGTATATTTGTATATTTAAATATGTACACATATTGTTTATATCTTCTCTTATATTAGGAGTCTGTGATTTAGATGTGGTTGAATTTTGCGAATTTTTTGCTTAAATTATCATAGAATTGTTGGAACCTCAAAACTAATTTCGATACGAATAAAAAGGTAGATATATATACATATATATATATATATATATAAATCCATATTTTTCAAGCATTTTGCCCTTGCGTGCAAAATGTAAACAAATGTTAAGAAATAAAACTGCATTTGAATTTGAAGAATGCACGAGTATATTTGCAAGGGCAATGCAATTATATTAGGCTTAAACAACAACCCATGAGTATTTATACGCACACATACACACAAGCAAGCATAAGCATAACACACACACGCACACACACACGCACACACACACAAGCAAGTTTCGTTTATAAGTCAGTCACAAGGTTAAAAAGTGCCTTCCTTTTTATAAAGCCACAAACATAATTGTGTGTTTAATTAACAAATATTTCTTAATCTCTCAAAAATTTCTGTACATACTTTATTGTAATTGGAAGAACCACAAGCTCTGCTCAAAAGCTAACGTTTGTTTTTTTCTCTAATTACTTATTACTTAATTATATTTAACACCTTTTATCATATAACCAGAAAAGCAAATCGTAAACGGCTAAGCTTATAAGTACAAATTATATAACTTGGCATATACAGAACGATAACAATTATTATACCTATAATAAAATAAAAAATAAAAAAATCAAATCAATTCACAGAAAAAAAAAGAGTACCAAAGATTTTTTATTATCTCTATTGCCGTGTTGTTCTTTTTCATATAATTGTTTGCTCAATACTTTGCTTAAGTGGCAAGTTAAGTTGTCTTGAAATCACATCGTATTGATAATCCTCACTTGAATCGAGTCCAATACACAATATGTTTATATATAAATAAATTACTATCAATGATTGCGTTAGGCTTATCAAAGTGTCCACCCCACAACAGATAACAGATAATAAAATACAATGAAGATTAGCAAATCCAATCGCTTGCTTGCAGTTATGATTAGCTTTGCATAATTTAGCCAAAGAGCTCTCTTTATTGCTGCCCCTCTCTTTATCTCTCTAACACTCTCTCATTTCTCCCCCTCGCGCATGCTACTTTTGTAGAGTTCTGTGACGTTCTTTATTTATCTTCTTTAGTTATCTTTTCAAAATATTAACATTGGCACTCATGTGCCTCATTTCAAATACAACAACCAGCTGATAAGCCAACAACTAGCTAAAATGTCAACATTATAAAGACGCTAGAATACTATATTCTATCCCAGCCAGCTCTGCCAACTTATTTATTGGCAGACTATATATTAGAACGTATGCATTGCACAATTATTTTTCAGTGGAGCCTTTCAATTGCAACTGGTCGAAATGAAAAACCCTAAGCTAATGTCAACAAGTAAGAGGTTCTAGTCAGGAGCTCCCGACTAGGGTATACCCTGAACCCTCATATTACAACACCAAATGCAGCTGGCGCAGGTGGCGATAGGTATAAAATGAAAGATACTTGATATATATAAACTTTTCTAGAAGCTACATGTCAAGTTTGGTGACTCTAGTTCTTATTATTTACAAAAATTGCTTAAAAAACAGGATTTCGATATACATTTTTATCGATTACTTGGAAGCGGGGCAAGTTATCGATTATCGGAAACAAACTCGATCTAAACGTTATTGGTAGTTACTGGTTTTAGTCTTGCCGCGACAGTCGAACAGTTAATATGGACTCGCTGCGACACTACCTGAGCTGATGTTCCACCAACTGGCATATTATTAATTTTGTTAAAGCAGTTAAAGCAAACGAAGGTTGTAAATAAACGTCAAAAACCTGTTTGCTACGCAATAAATGAGATAACAACAATAATAACAGATATTAAGGTGAATTACCTGCAATTCGTAACGAATTCGCTTAAAATTTCATTAATAATGAACAAACAACAAATAATTACAAAACAAACAAAAAATATATAAATACAAAGAACTGTAAAGTGAGATACTTTCGTGTGCAATTGAAACAAGTGTTTTTGCAATCTTTTAATTGGAAAAGTTAAGAACAGGCTGGCAATTTAAAAAAATTCAAATTGAGTAGTGAGAATTTAAATTAAGTCAACGAATTTTGGGATCAGCTTTTAATGTGCAATTATAATTTTAACCCTTTCAATGACTCACATATTAATCTCGAAGGGTTTAACGTTTATGTTTGTGGCTAGGGTAATTCATGGGAAATCTGATTGCGCTATCAAGGCCGAAATCGATTTGAACATTCAATAATTATATGGCCAATGTCATGCTTTTGTCACAATTTATGGCAGCATACATCCTGTTCCCATTCTGATTTACGATAACGTCTAAATATTTATTACGGCCTTAACCTCAGGCATAGAAAGAGCCAACGCAGGATTACAAGCACACTTGACCACAACTGACTAACGAACCACTTTAGAATGGTGCTCGGTTTATCGCGGCCAGTTATCGGTAATATATGCCCCAGGCATGGGGTAATTTTATTTCGTACATACTTGAACGCATACTAAAGCTTTAAAGCAAATAATCGTAGTTCCTCGTTTGATAGAGATTAGAAGAGAAAAACAAGTAAGAGGTTCAAGTCGGGAGCTCCCGACTAGGGGATACCCTGAACCCTCTTATTCCAACACCAAATGCAGCTCGCGCTTATAGATAGAGAGTAGCGGGGAGGTGGCGAAAGGTATAAAATGAAAGATACTCGATTTACCAAAATTGCTTAAAAAACGGGATTTCGATATACATTTTTATCGATTACTTGGAAACGGGGCAAGTTATCGTTTATCGGACACAAACTCGATCTGCGCGGGCACCAGACCTACAGCTCTTATAGGTTCTGAGATCCTTGAGTTCATACATACATACGGACGGACGGACGGACGGACGGACAGACAGACGAACATGGCTAGATCGACTCGGCTATTGATACTGATCACGAATATATGTATATACTTCATGGGGTCGGAGATGCTTCCTTTTGCCTGTTACATACATTTGCACTTTGCACAAATACAATATACCCTCTTTACCCATTTTCAATGGGTTCAGGGTATAACAAGAGTGCTCTGGTCCTTGCATATTCGACTATGAGATACCCAGCACCCTTTGCAAGCATTCCAGATGAGTGTGTTTGTTTCATTTTTCGGGAGGAGATATCCAAAAAGTGAAATACTCTTAAGCTATGTTTACTGCAAGATATTCAACATCTCAAATTCGAGGTCTCTGGCGAGTTTATGCCAGAAGTCGACAACGATTTCGTAAAAAACAAGCTATCGATTGCTTAAAATAAACCCGATATCAGAACCTATGTTCAAAATTGCAGGTCTCTAGCCCTTACAGACCTAAAGAACAACAAACCCATACAGATGGACGGACAGAAAAACATGGCGAGAACAATTTATCCAATGGGGGTTCAGATAGGCAAATACACATGTATATATCAAGATAATCTACATCTGAAATTTGAGATCACCGCAAAAAACAGGCTGTCCACATAGATTTCCATATGGATTTCTTGCTAAAGAATTATCGATTGCATTGAAAAAAAAACCATATGTTCGCGAACACGCAGAGACAATATATTCAAAATTGCACGCCTTTAGCTCCTAAAGACTTTTAGATTAACGGGCTCATTCAGACGGACTGACAGATGGATCGAATGTTTCAGACACTTGCACAAAACCAATTTACCCCGCTTACCCATTTTCTTCAATGGGGGTTCAGTGTATAATCGAGAACGAATGTTGTGCCGTTATCAATGACAGAATCGCAATCTTTATATAATTTTAGATGGACAGTAAAACTTCAACAGGTGCCATTAACAATGCTTATGAATTGGATCATGTATGTATACTACACAATACGTAGAATTCCATTGAATTAACTACTTACCCCATTTTTTTTTTTTAATATAGACTGACCTAGGTAGAGTAAATCCTGAATTACATAAGGTGTGCATCGGATTGTGAAGCTGTTCCATTGAATATATTCCATTGTTATTGCTTTCAGACTGATTATCAAGTTGATAATATCCATGATCAAGGACCTATGCAGAATGGTGGCGCCATGGAAACGCAGGAGTACAAAAAATTGAAACGTTGGATTAAAATAGGTTTTCAAATACTTTTACAAATCGGTATTGTGGGCTACTTTTCCTATGCCACATATCACTATCACGATCTGAGTACGTATAAAGTCCAAAAAATATATATAAATAAATACACTAAATAAAATAAACAATTTGTGCATCGGGTTTGAACCTTGGTTCAAATCTTTCAGTTCAAATTCTTGCATACATGTACCCAGCTTAATTTAAACCACATTTTATACATTTTAACAGATAAATATGACTGCAAATATGATATTAATCTGCCGCTATGTGGCATACGCTTCTGCACCGGATATGGCATGCTCGTATTGCTGCTGGGCTTCATCTATTTGGGTCTATTCTACTATCTGATATTCAAGCCCAAAGTTGGACGATCATTGCATAGGAACTTTCTGCATCCAGCGTCCGTTAGTTGGTATAAGTTCTCCAGAACACGGTGAGTTGATATAGATATAATATAGGTATAAACGTTTGAAAACGCTTGAATCAAGTAGAACCAGTCAAAAAAGTGCGATAAAGCCGGAAATACTTGATCCAAGCAAGAATTCTTATATCTCTTTTCACGTACGAAAAAAGTTAAATCAGGTCGATGTTAATTAAGCCTAACTCATCCTCACCTCGAAATAAGACAAATAAAATATTCATAATAAAATTGAGCCCAATCTGTTCTCAAAACAAGCCCACAATGTCTTGTTTTAGGCATTTACTTAATTGATTCTAGCCCATACTAGACTTGATATATTATTCTTGGATGGGAAATTTCGACCTATGTCTACGCATATAGAGATATATATTCGTATATCTGCTTTAATTTATATATTTAACCAATCCTTTCCTTTACAGCGTTGTTTCGATTGCCAGCATCGTGATATTGCTCATACTTCTGGCTATATTTTTGTTCTTCGAGACGAGGGAAAAGCCAAGCAAGCTGATCTCCTTGGTGGCGCCATGTGTCTTCATACTCTGCGGCTATGTGTTCTCCACCAAGCGCAGCGCCATCAAGTGGCGCATTGTGGTTACGGGGATTACGTGCCAGTTTCTATTGGGCATCTTTTGCATACGCTGGGAGGTGGGTCGCCAGATCTTCGAGTGCTTGGGCAACAAGGTGGCGACCTTTTTGGCTTATGGCACGGACGGTGCACGTTTTGTATTTGGCGATTTTCTGATCGACAATGATGTCTTTGCCTTTGCCATATTGCCCGTGATCTTCTTTTTCAGCTTCTTTATATCGGTGCTCTACTATTTGGGCGCCATGCAGTGGGTGGTGATCAAGCTGGGCTGGATACTGCAGGAGATATTGGGCACAACCGTCTGCGAGAGTGTTACGGCTGCTGCCAACATATTTCTGGGCATGTCCGAAAGCCCAATGCTCATAAGACCCTACATACACAAGCTGACCAAGAGCGAGATACACAGCATTATGGTGTCGGGCTTTGCCACCGTTTCGGGCACTGTGTTGGCGGCATATTTATCCTTTGGCGCATCTCCGGCGCATTTGATTACCTCATCTGTGATGGCCGCGCCCGCCACACTGGCCATATCGAAGCTGTATATGCCCGAAACTGAGGTTAGCCAAACCTCCAGCGATACCATTGAGCTTGAGAAATCGTAAGTTTATAATAGTCATCGATTGATGCATTGCATGCTAATTGCGTCTTCTTAATTCCAGCGAGGATGCCTCTTTGCTGGATGCCGCTTCGAGTGGCGCCTCCAATGCGGTGCCCATTGTGCTGGGCATTATTGCCAACATTGTGGCCTTTGTGGCATTCGTTGCCTTCCTGAATGGAGTTGTCAGCTGGCTGGGCTTTCTCATTGGCCACGAGGAGGTTGACTTTGAGTGGATATTCTCCAAGCTCTTCATACCGCTGGCCTGGGCCATGGGCGTCACCCGGGACGACTGCAATAATATTGCCAAAGTGATCGCCACCAAGACCATCATCAACGAGTTTGTGGCCTATGAACGTTTGGGTGAAATGATTGAAAATAATCAAATTGAGGTGAGTACTTTTCGTAACTGAAAACACCTTGGTGGGGAACAGTCCAGACTAACCAGTATTTGCTGTTGCAGGCTCGCAGCGCCGGCATTGCCACCTTTGCGATCTGCGGCTTTGCCAATCCCAGCTCCCTGGGCATACTCATTGGCTCCTTGAGCGCGATGGCACCCAAGCGACGAGCCACCATCACCTCGGTGGCCTTTCGCGCTTTTATCGTGGGCAGCATTGTCTGCTTCATGTCCGCCAGTTTTGCAGGTGAGTACGCTGCCCAGAGGCATGGAACGATGGCTAAATTGGTTTTTCCTTACAGGCATTTTAATCCAGGAGGAGGAGCAGCAGGTGGTTTATAATAAAATCTTTGAAAAATTGGGACAGCGCAACGTGACCCGGTTTAAGCTTTAAAACTTAGTTAATTTATAGACTTACTTAACTAGAATTTATTACAGTACTTAGCTAATTGCTTTTATCAAATCTGCCTGAATAAGGCAGGTTTTTGAAGTAAAAAAACTTTTAGATTAATTAAAAACGGCAAAAGGATTTTATTTATACATGAGGCCGTTTTAGTAAAAAAATGTGGTTTAATCGCGCTTTCGATTAATATCGATGAATATCGAAGTAAGCAATGCCTCAACAAACTTATCACCAAACCCGAAGACACTCATTCAAACAATGTTTGATCGATCGAGTCAGCAACATGTTCGATCCAACTAGTTCGATGTTGCCGCCAAAGCTACTGCCATATGAATTTATAATATGTACTCGTTATGGTTTCCCGGTCTTTTTGTTTCCTCTCTTCTACACACTAAAGCACCAAATTGCCGATCGGACATAACTAAAGCGGCACTGCGATTACTTTTGGACGGCAGCAGTGTCAGCTTTATTTCAGCCTCTATTGCAAATAGGAAACATGATTTAATTTAATGCCTAATCCCTGTTTAATAAGTCGCACACAGGCATTCCAAGTCAAGAATCTGAATTGGACAAGTTGAGCGGAAAGTGCGAAACTTTTCATAGAATGTGTGTTTACACTAAACGTATTTTCAAATCATAATATGTTCTGCTCTGGCAATAAGTGTTTTAAATTGTTAACAATACCACTTAGCTGCAGAAGATCGCTTGCATCTAGTTCAGCGGAGCATTCGACCAATTGCTGTGCATTCTGCTCAAGCAGTCGAATTAATTCCTTGGGCTCGTGTTGAGCACGTTTGCGCTTTTGGCTGCCCTGGTTGCAATGGTGCGTTTGGTTTCTTGCATAGTTTAATTTAGCGTAGTTAATGTCAAGCCTGTCTGGGTTGGTTTGAAATGGAGAGCGCGCTGGCTGCACTGCGTCTAATAGCGGACACAGCTCTGAAGCAATTGCATGCTGCTCCGCCAGACTCTTAAGCTGCGCATTGTCGCTGCCTTGGCAGGCATGCAGAAATCTTTGCACGTGCCAGCAGCTATTTGCAACAGATTTTGACAGCGGAACTGTCTGTAATATGCGTAGCTTTGTAGCTGGACTGGCTTGTAGCGCCAGCTTAAAGTAAACATTAGCCAGGCGCTTGCAGGTATCTTTAAGCAGCAGCTCCTTCTTGCTGCCTGACACTTGCAGCAGCCAGTCCACTTGGCCGGTTGACAGCAGCTCCATGAGCGCCAACTGCAGAGGCGAATAATCAAGTTAATTGTATTTATTACCCAATCCTATGCTTTACTTACAATTTCGTAAAACTGCTCAATATCGCTCAGTGGGTCGTTGAGTAGGCGCTGCAATCGGAGCAGCCACAGTCGCTGCTGTTGCTCCACTCCGGCGCAGACACAATGTAAATAACGATAATTTCGTATATTGAATGCGGGCGGCTCATTATTGCTCAAACTATGGAAATATTTGAGCATGCGTCTTACATGCACTTCACTTAAATTCTGTGAAAACATGGCATACGAATTATTGCACTTGATCCAATAATTTGTGGCCTGCGTGAGCGCATTATTACGCCAGCCCGATTTGACTTCTTCTAGACTGCAAAACAACTAGCGTAAATACAAAAATATCTAAATGTATATATATGTATAAATGCCTAACCGAAAGCTCAGCATAAGCACATCCGCGCAGACTTCTGATTTTATGATATCCTCTTGAAATAGTCCAGCGCAAAAGTAATTGTACAATGTGCCGGAGCAGGCCACATGCAAGAGACTGCCAAATGATTCCAGTATTCGTTTGTAACGCGCAGCATTGACGAAATTATTACCATCTAGAATAAACAATATGTAAGTGTGAAAAGAAAGGATTTTATAATTCCACTTTTACCTTTGCACAAATATTCAAATACTTTTTGCAAAGTCTGGCAGGTAGGCTGACTAAGTTCTACATGATCCATGATGCAAACAGTTACATAATCCAAGCAGAGCTCATTATAATCCTCAGCCGTTTGCTCTGACGATGACAGGCAATCAATTAGGTGCTGAATAGACAAATAGTAAATTAGGCAGTCAATTTAGGCAAATTTCAGAGCTTGCCTTTTGAAAATCTTCGAGCTGATAGAGCAGCTCATAAATTTGCATGATATATGTGCGCATATATTTAGCTACAAGCACGGGCATGTCTGGGCCCACATCATGGCTAGGTTTACTGAAAGAGATACAAACACAAGTTAATCTAAAGTTTGTCGTGGATCAGCAAATTGCTAGCTTACGTTTCACCACCGCTTAGCAGCAGAATTATGGCTTCCAAAACAGTTTTATCCATGCGCGTAACACCGCTACCTAATAATTTGTGTAGCATGATCAAATAAACCTGTGAGACTTTTAAATATTCCTCCATCTTGTCCACGGCTGTGTCCTGCTAAGAGAGTGTAAGTATTAAACATGATTTTTATATTTTAAGACTGTGCTCAACCTGTTGATAAACCGCCTCCAATTGATTAAGAACTGTGTCGCACAGATGCAGCACTGTCTCCTGCAGCCAATCGGGCATGGCTTTAGCTTCATTTCGGCTGGAGTCGAGGCAATTGTAGTGTGTGCATATGTTCGTCATGGTCTTGCTGGTTTTGACAAAGGCATGCAGGTGCGTAACTTTAACGCTTAGAAAATCTGCAATCTCGACCAGCTGGCGCAGCACTGGCAAGGCAATTAATGTTCTATTATTCAAATTAATTATAAACAATACACATACGAGGTGTTATGCGGGCGTGTACTTGACGGGAAGTGGCTGTAATCTCTTGCAGCAGAGTTAAGACCGACAAATGCAGCTCGATTGCCACCGGTTCATGCTCCTTGAGCGCCTCCACATTGTTCTCATTGCTGCAGAGAATTTATTTATTTATTTATTATAATCATAGATTATCCATTGACTCCAGACTCACCTTAGCTGCAGGCAGCTGTAGACAATGGCAAGCAGAAAAAATGCTGTCGTGTGCACCAAACGTTCGCCAGCTGTCAGCAGCTTGGCCTTTGCCCACTCGGCAAAGCCCAGTGCATCATTCAGCAGTAGGATGAAATCGCTGCAGGCAGCCTTGTTCTCTGGTGTCACATCGCCTTTCTGTATGAAAAAAACGAGGCAAGTTGAGGCAGTTGCTCCAATTATGCGCAGCACTTACCAATCGCAGAAACCACTCGTATAGGCACTTAAAAACGTCAATACAACACTCCGCCTCAGTTATATAGGCTCTTAGTAGCTTTCGTAGCCATAGACTCAATACTTCCGCAGTTTTAGCGCTTAGATCCTCGAGACTCTTGTTGCAAATTTTTATTGCGGTTTGCTTTGAAACGCATGTGGAAACATCTTCACAATCGAAACATTGCAGCTCATCAAATGTTATGCTAACTTGCAGCTCCTGCTCCTCTTCCAATTCAAGAGCACGCTCCATGTTTACAATTTCAAAATTCAAATAATGTACATAATAAAATAGTGCTATTTCACAAAAACGCGCGTACTACGCCGAGTCGACTACGGAGAGATATCGATAGTCAGCTACTGCTAATTGACATTCACAAAATGCGCCAACAGCCGTTAGCTCAAATTGGTGCAGCGTGATGTTGGTTGCGCATGTTAAAAACATATCGACTGACCGCCATCAATTGATCGAAACATTTCGATTGGCTGTTGACGGCCACATCGCTGCATCCATTTCTTTTCCTTCTCAACGCAGCTGTAGTCAAGTTCATTATTCTTGCGCTCCTGAAAATAATTAATACATAAATAAAATGGTAAGTAAATTTTAATGTATTTTTGAGAAAAAACGCGTGCCCATTTTTACCATGATGTTTATCTATACCGCCCCAGTCTGAAAAGACGTGTTGATTGGTTTTCAATGCTGATAAAAATGCCACACGTGCTTTGTGTTTGTGTAATTTTTAATTTACAAGCTTGCCAACTAAATAAATGTATTACTTACAGATTGTGAGATACTGGTGAACATATTAGAAGCCGCGGCTTGGAAAATAAATTGAAAATGTATTGCATCTGGCTGTGATGCACTGAAAAACCCTGCGCACGTGTTGCCTGGATAAGTAAGGTTAGTTTCGATGCTTCGAACAAATTTGACCGGCAATATTTCTTAATGATGTATAAAATTACCGCCCCAGTCTGAAGTATAATGACGATTGGACATTGTTTCTGAAATCTCTTAAGAAATATGAAGATATTCTTTTGCGTTTGCTTGTACTAAAAACTCGAACTGTTTTCTTCCAAAATTCCAGCAGGGAATATCCACGTGTTGGCGCATCTTTGGCCTGTTCACCATGCTTGAGGTGAGTAAAGAACTGGAATGAAATTCAACTTATGGAGAAATTCTATGATGAACACCTTATTTAAGCCAAACAGTTATCCCTGTCATAAAAAATACTTGATGATGCAAGAAGCTGATACAAAATTATAGCAAAATATTTATTTAAGTCTTATTAAATTCTTATAACTAATAGAAATCTTATATTATTACAGTTGCGATTGCAGACCACAGGCGAGTGAAGAGTTTTCTATGGAAAGAGGTGAGTTTTTTCTCTTGATCGGTCGCTCCTTTATTTTAACTGATGATATAACTGTAGACAAGCATATAACTGAATTTATTATGTTGCTATATAAACTCGTCTGAATAAATTCTGTAATATGCCTTATGAATATCTAAAGAGTTTTTCTAATATATGTTTATTCTCTTGCAGTTGAAGCTGGTTCATCAAGCTGATCTCTAACTTTAATGGATCCGATGAGGTTAGTTGAGAGACCTTGTCTGTAATTATAATCTGCATTTACCATGATGAACACCTTATTTAAGCCAAACAGTTATCCCTGTCATAAGAATAATTGATGATAAAATAAGCTGATTAGAATCAAGTTCAATATTTGTTTTGAGAAACTACTTTAACACGTTTATTAATTGTAAATTCATTTGTTTTCAGATGTTTGAAATGTCTCTCCTTGCCGCTCTAAGCATTAGAAACCCTGGCAAACTGGAAGGTAATTTGTCTAAATATTTACTTGTATATATCAAGTTTTTTCATGATGTTTTACATACCGCCCCAGTCGGAGTTAATGGTGTCGATTGGTTTTACTTGCTGATAAAAACTTGAATATCATTTTAAATGCTGTTTTTTGATGAATATAATTTAATAATATTTCTCTTAAATTTGCAGTGGACTGAAATTAACTTGGCTTTTCTTTTGACGGGCAAAAACTATTCTTTAAAAAAAAGGTAAGCTTAATGTGACAACTTGTTTTGTCTGTTCGTAAATGATGAACAAATCTTGACAAGCATATAACCGAATCTTTTATGTAGACTACACAAGTCTGATCCAAGCATGAAATATATTCAAATATGTTTCTAAAGACATAATACTTACATATATCTTTCTCTTGTTGCAGATGAACTGCGTCAGGCGAATGTGTCCGAAATAATTTAAAAAGACTTGTACAAACCAAATTTGAATAAAAAATGCTGCCATATATATAATATTTTTTTTATTATAACGTGATATAATTTATTTTGCATTTCATATCATAGACATTTACGGTTTTTGTTTGGGTTTGGGTTAACGCTACAAATCTTGTCGCATTTGGGCCATGCGTTCTATATATATAAGAATAATTTTGCTTGTAAATGTTTTGAATTTAATATGTTTTGGTATTTGTAAATTTATACTCGTATCATATGATATATATATGTGCGCACATAAATACATATACATATATGTGTGTGTTAATGCGCTTCTGCGTAATACCCTCAATAGACCCTGCACAACAACCGAAAACCAAATCAAAACCATTTAGAACTATTTCGGCCTTCCCACTATGTATATCTCGATATCGACTGTTAGAAGCTGCTTCCGTTTCCGCTCTACGCACATCAGTATTATATTGAAACGTTTGATTGAAAGCGCGACGATAATATTGTATACAAATCTATATTCTATATAGAGAGAGAGAGAGACATATATATGTTTATATGTTGTATTGGTTTAGCGTTATAAAATTTGTGACTACAAGTGGATAGACAACATTTATAAAGTTTTCTTTCTTTGAAATATTCATAGTTATTCTTTTCATTCATATTTGATTTATGCTTTAACAAACATATAGAACTCTACAACTAATCAATAAGTGCAAAAATACATGATATATTCCAAAAAAAAAATCCAATTCAACTCTGTTTAAGTAATGTCTGAAAGCGGTTCAGTCATATCGAGCATTATATTCTCTGCGAAATGGAACTCAAACAAAAAATCAAGGAAATACTTCCGAAAAAAAAAATATATATATATATAAAATATCCAATATTCATTTTTTAACATCAATGACGATTAGAAAATGGATTTTCAATTACGGCTCAAAGAGTTATACGCATACGAATATATAGATATCAATTCCGTGTGGAAGTCTGAATGATATATGAAGTGGAGTACATATATATATATATATATATATATATATCTTTATAATGAACCAAGTCAAGATGTGTGAACATTTCTCTCTCAGATGTTTTTTGTTGATGTTTTTTGTGAATTTATTTTAAATTTTGTTTTATATAAGTTTTATCGTATAGGTGTGTTTTTAAAAAACAATAAGGAATCAACAATATTCATAAAATGTATCATTATAGAATATATGATAAATGTAAATCTAAAAACTACATAGTTGTGTATTACTTTTTTTTTTTTGTTTTTGTTTTGTTTATAAATATAATTAATGTATACTATATGTCATATAATGTGAAATAATTCTCGTGTATGAAATAAATAGTTTGCATGAGTGTGTGTGTGTGTGTGTGTGTGTGTGTGTGTGTGTATGGGGCGTTGTCTAGTGTCCAATGTGCTTCTTGATCAGCGCCTGCAGCAGACGCACCTTTGCCTTCTTCTCCTTGTACTGGGCATAGGTTTCCGTTTCGAGGGATTTGCGATCGGGCTTTAACATTTTGCGTCCGTTTTGCTCCTCGAATATGGACTCATATTCGCGTATGGTCGCCTTTAGCAGCATCTTCTCTTCGCGCACACGCTCCAGCTGCTCCCACAACTGATCGACGCTGAGCGCCGCAATATTCTCCGCCTGCGTCTCCGTCGCATTTGCCGTTGCCGTTGTCGTTGTCGTAGTCGTTGTGGACTCATCGGAGGAAGCATTCTGTGTCTGGGCATTTGGCGCCATGGAGTCGCTGGGCGAGTTGGTTGTCTCGGTGCTGTTGTTCGATGAATACTGCTGCGGTGTGGATGTTGCCTCGAACACCATAGCCTCGTGCTCCAGTATGGTGGGCAGCTCATGGACACCAGCACAGCCGCCGAACATGATGTGGCGCGAAACCAGACGCTTCAGCTGCCTGTAGCGATCGTAGAGCGGGCGTGCCGCATCCCGTTCCTCCTTGGTGATGGGATGGCCGTAGAGGCTCTCGAAGTACAGCAGACCGTGCTGCACGGCGCTCTTCTCCTGCACCAGCTGGTCGGAGGTCAGCTCATCCAGCTGCTGTGGTCGATGGTTCTGCGTGCGTTTCTCGCTGAGATTCTGCAAAATCGAATGACAAAAATGTACAGGGTATTAGCTAAGTGCTCAAATACGCCGCAGTTTGCTGACACATCAATCAAATTTTAAGTCGAAATTGAATTTTTCGTTTGCAATTAACGAAATGTCATGTCATGTGTGTGGAACGTAAGGCCCATTATAATGCCCAAAAACTGATAAAAATAAAGACCGCAAAGTGTCTGACAAATTTGTTTTGGGGTAAACAAGTCAATTAATCAGCGAGGCATTATTCGATTTGGTCTGCGGGAAATTCATTCAGTTCGGCCAAATGGAAAAACGAAAATAGCGAAAATAGAAAAGCGCTAAAGAAAATGAAAAACAAGTGTGCATAATACTTAATGTGGCACTGTCACAAGTGCATCCTTATATATGCACACACCATAAGTATTATTTGCCCAACCAATTTATTTATTTTCTTGTTATTTTTTTTCCTGCTTCCTCTTCTACTTGCACTTGCCTGTGCTTTGGCAGCCTTTCAAGTTTATTTGTTTTGCAGTGCCTATAGCTAGCTAGTCTAGCTATACATAGTCGAGCGGGAGGCCTGTCCGCAAACAAAATACGTAGCATATTGTGCTTATATAAACACACATGTTCCTCATGCGCCAAAGTCAAAACAAATCGTTAAAGAAAATAAATATATATATATGCAAATATTTTTATATAATCTCATGCTATGCAGCTTATAAAAAGACTTGGGGAAAAGCCTTTAGAAATTTCACTACAAGCTCGTTTATCATTTGGGCATTACTCGCGGAGCTTTAGATTAAAAGTAGGGCATGGAATTTGTCGCCACGTGCCTCGAACTTAAAAAGAAACTCTTCTTTAAGCCTTTTACCTAAACGCAACGATAACTGAAAAGCAAACTGCCTTGAACCAAACAGCTTATAAAAAAATTCCATTTCAATGGTTTACATTATGGGATTACTGGACTTTTAGTCGAAATAACAGTTCATTATGGCCTTGTTATCAGCTCTACCAACTTCTTTATACCCAGCAACTGGAATTTATTTAGAGAATCTTTGATATGTACATATATCACATATCAGATGTTGGCTTAGCTAGTTATCTTATTTCTAATTATATCCCCTCCTAGTATTTTAACTTGACAAATTATAGTATACTTCTGTAGAATTAGCCGTGCAGTCTGTAAATTACACACAGATCAAGTTTAGCTACCTTTGGAATACCCTACACCAGGTTTATTGCGTTTTAATATACACTACATCATTTTTAACCCAATTCCTATACCCTATACTATTTCTATTTCCCAATTCTATACTCTATACAAGTTATATTCCTTCTCTTTTGTCCCAGTTTTTCCCCTCTCCTATGCCTTATACTAGTTATATTTCTTCACTTTGATCCTACTTCCTTTCCCTCTCCTATACCCTATATTATATCTATTCCCAATTCCTATTCTCTCTATAGGATTTTACTAGATGTATTTCCTCTGTTTTATCATATTGTTTATTTCTTTTCTTATACCCTATACTATTTATGGTATATCCTAGTTAACCCCTTTCTATACACTTTACTATTGCTAATCACTCTCTTATTCCCCATACCACTAAGCTCCATTTTTCCCCTTTCTTATACCCTATATTATTTATATTCCCTCTTTTATTTTCTATGCTAGTTCTATTCCCTATCCCATACCCTATACTAGTTACATTCCTTCACGTATAGCATATATCACAGCACTAATTGTTTTTCCCTTTCCTTCCTATGCCAGTTCCTTTCCTTTCCCTCTCGTATACCCTATATCAGTTTCCTCTTGCGATCACATGATAATATTTCCTCTTTGGCACTTAAATAGACTTTTCTGTCACATTATTATTCGAATTTTTGTTTCAAACTTGCGTTCGAAATGTGAGCAAATGAAATGTTTTGCCAAATTTGACAGACCACATAAAATCGCTGACGTCATCCGCCAGGGCGTGTTTATTTCTAGTCCCACCAAAAGTTGACCATAAAATTTGTCTGATGAGCTGTTGTTTTGGTATTTGCCCCCTCCCTCCTTACCTGCTCGATTTCGCTGAGCGTATTCTTCATGCGCTCCAGTTTCTTGGCTGCCTCCTGGCCGCTGGCTGCGATGCCGCTGCCGACGCCGCAGCCGCTGGCGCCGACCTTGAGGCCGAGGGCTGCAATGGGATCAGTCTTAAGCTCGTGACGCTCCTTGCGCAGCTTGCTGAGCTCGGCGAGCGCGTTCTTCATGTACTTGTCGTTCAGACGCTCCGCCTGCGAGGGCCGATAGCCGAGCCGTTGCTCGAGCGAATCCTCCAGCTGGACCAGTTTCTTTTTGAGCGCGGTCACGCGTCGATTTATGGCCTTGACGCGCTCCTCGGGCGTCTGAAAGGCCATCATGGCGGGCACCACCTGCTGCATGACATCGCGTGTGCGCATATTCTCCAGCGAGCTAAACGCACGCACTGCATCCATGGGCTCCAGACAGTCCATGTCCTCGCCGAGCAGCTGCACGCTGGCCGCCTGCTTCGGCTGCTGTTGCGGATACGGCATCACCTTGGCCAGCTTGGCGTCCGCATCGATGTTGCCCGCATGATGCCGGGAATGCGCATAGCGGCGACTCAGCACGGGCGCCGGCTCATCGCCGCGTTCCCAGGGCAGCGACTCCTGTGCCGAGGTCAGATTAAGCGTCTGCTGTTGGCGCTGCGGCGGCTTGGCCGTGATCGGCGCCGGATTTGGTGTGCTGTCATCGCTGCCACCTGCCGAGCTGCACGAGCTGCTTGTCGTCGGCGTGGGCGAGATGCTGGCGCTGCGCTTTGCTTGGAGCTGCTGCTGCTGTTGCTGCTGCTGCTGATGGAAGTCGATTAGATTGTTGTCGTTGTGATCGGCAACTGTTGCTGCTGTGGATTGCTGCTGTTGCTGCTGCTGCTGCTGCTGTTTCTTGCTACTGATAAAGCCGCGTCGCTCGTACTTGAGCGCGGATAGATCGTACTTGTAGGCGCTCTGCTCGTCCCGCCTGGAGGGCAGATACTTGCCAGCCGTGCTGGGCTTCTTGCTGACACCAGATTTGCGCACCGGCGGCTGTCGCGACTTGCAGAAGCGTTCGCTGCTGCGGCGACGCTCGTGCTCGCACTCGCTGTCATCGCTAGCCTCGCGCTGCTGCTGCTGCTGTTGCTGCTGCTGCAGCTGCAACTGTTGCTGCTGGGAGCGAGCCGGACTTGTCTCGCAGCGTGCCCGATCCTTGAGAGGCTCCGCATTGCCATTGACTGGCGTCACATTGGCCAGCGCCGCATTGTTCTCCTGCTGCTCGCTGTTCTCTGCCGGCAATTCGGCGCTCTCATCGCGCTCAAACTCCTGGCAATAGCTGGCATAGCTGGCCGTGCGCTTGAAATCCTCCGAGGAGACGCGTCGTATGACCTCGCAGTGTGCGGAGCGCTGTGTCAATTGTGTGGCCGAATTGGGAGCTGTTGTTGCTGCTCCTGTTGCTATTGTTGTTGTTGCTGCTGTCGTTGGCTCCGGCTCGGTGAGCAGCTCCTCGCTGTTGCTGCGCTGTAGCTTGCGATCCTGGCTGCTTGCCGAGCAGCTATCCAGGCGCTCCTTGCGCTTCCGTGACTTTTGCCATTCCAGTGGATTTATGATTTCGGGTAGGTAGGTGGAATTGAAACGTGGCGTTGTCGCCTCCATATTCGAGAGCTGCACCACATCGCAAATATCCGGCTGCTGCTGCTTCTGCTTGGCGGCCACGCCGGTTGCGGCAGAGGCGGACGATGAGGATGAGCAGGCGGCGCTGCCGCACGAAGCGCTCGACGACGACGAAGATGATGAGGAGGATGAACCAGTGAGACGACTTAGGTCGTCTTCGTTAAGGCCAGTTGTGGGATGGCGCATGCCGCACTGCAATACAAAACAAAAAACCTCATAAATATCGCCAATTTATATAAATTGAAAGATTGCTCATACGCCGCGTGGAGCTGCGTCTCGAGACGTTCGCCGTCACGAGTCGTTAATTAAACAGCCTTTGCCAGCACATGATGCGAACTAAACGTCTAATCATTATATATGTACATATGTATAAAAAACGAGTTGCCTTGACTGATTGACTGACTGTTTGATTGATTGACTGACTAGTCATCAACGCGTAGCCCAAAGCGTAAGACACAAAAAGCTGACTTCTAATAATTTCATAACTTAACTGATTTTGAAAGCTCTACATCAAAAATGATTGAACACTTGTTTCATAGAATTTCCACGAGCGGAAAATGTAGGAAAAAGAGACAAATTTGCATGTATAACAAACGATTTGCCTTGATTGATTGACTGATTGATTGATTATATAATTCCATATTTAACACATTTTCAAAGCTCTACATCAAAAATGATTGAACCCGTGTTCAATGAAATTTCCACGAACGGAAAATGCTTGAAAAACTGATAAATTTATATGTATAAAAATGGTTTGCCTTGATTGATTCACTGACTGATTGATTGATTGATTGACTGACCTTTCATTAACCCAGTTAAGCGTAGCCCAAACATTAAGAACAAAATACAGCTACATTTTCAGTCAATATTAAATAATTTCATACTAAACAATGTAACTTATTTGAGCTCTACATCAAAAATGATTGAAAGCTTTGTCTCATCGACTTTGTACGAGCGAAAAATAAGTGAAAATTTGATAAATACTTTGCCCACACAAAACCACGCCATAAATAATTGAATACAATAAATGTTTAATGTCAGGCGGCGGCATTCACTCGCCCAGCGAGCTGTCCATTAAGTGGGTTAATATGAGTCCTATGAGTAATGAGTAATATACACATTACGTGCCACGAAATACTTGCAACGTCATGCTGCCACAAGGCGTCGTCGACTGCCTGACTACGTTGTGCTTAAGTAATTAACAGTCAACAGGTTGCAATTAAAGACTTAATTTGACGAGCTTGTTGAAATAGTTTAGCGACATTTTGTTTTTTTTTGTTGAGAATTACAGCGAAACTCAGGAATGCATTTAATTTATGCTGACATATGACTAAGCGTATTGCTTAAATTATTAGTTATTTAGAACATCAACTTGTGATAGAAATAGACGAATATAATAATGAAAATGATTTAGCTGGCAAACTGATGTAGCTAAAGCACAAATATTCTGGTTTTGATAAGGATATCTTGATAAGAAAAGTTGTGCGTAAATGTGGCAGCTATATTATAATGATTATTAATTATATTATAATTAATATAATAATGATTATTGACTGCCTGACAAATTGTAATCATTATTATATTCAATTTCATTATTTATTAGCATTATAATAATATATATGATAAAGATCATGCAATTATTTTAAACTAAGCCAAGTTTTATTAAATAAGCTTTCTCCGCCAAAGTCTATAAACATTTTGTGCCATGATTAACATATTCCTAGCCGAACATCTATAGAAGCTGCCTAAATTTGTATTTTATAATTATATAATAACTAGCGGGTATAGCCCGGCTTTGCCCGTGGCACGTATGTTATAAAATTATGGTTCTCAAAAAGCTTTGAAAATGATTTTGAAACTGAGCGGACGGTTAACAAACTTCTTTCATATAAAAGTTTTCCGCCCTTTTACCACTGTTGCAAGTGGAATTTCCCAAATCGCTGAAACACGTATTCATCATATTATTATGTAGAGCTTTGAAAATAAGTTTGATGCAAATCGGACAAATCTTAAAATTTACCAAAAAAAAATGTAAAATGCACTTTCCAGCGAAGGAGTTAAGATTTTACGAAATATGTGAAACATGTCTCAAATAATTTCTTATGTAGATCCTTGGAAATGAAAATCTTTGACCCCCATTTCCACCAAGGAGGAATACATTTTTGGAAAAGTGTGAAACCCCTCAAATGAATTTGAATAGAAGCTGCCTAAATTTTGATTTTATAATTATATAATAATTATAGATTATATTATTAGAAATATGGCATTTTATTCGCCACACAATTTCACAATATTTTTAAAAATTAACAAATAATGTGAAAATTCAATAAACGTATTTTTTTTATCTATTTACCAGAAAATATGTTATTATTTTGGGCGTCATTTTGATAACGTTTTAAGCTCTAAGCGTATCAGTCTGTGTGTGTTTTTTTTTTTTTGTTAAAGGTACTTTGAATATCACAAATTGAAGAAGTTTATCACAAATATAGAAATCACTTCAGTTGCAATTAATTTCAATCGAAATCAATTGACAATTTTTGACTTTGGCCAACTTTTGGCCAAGTTGAAGTTGAAGGCTTGATTTATGTTTCCTTTTTTTTTTTTGTATTGTTTTTTATTGCATTTAAAAATTGTGCCTAATCACAATTTAAATGCATTGCGAATTTCACATGATTTGTGGAAAAAAGAGTTTTTCTTTTCTTTTTTCTTTGTTTTTTCCGAGCACTCGAGTATTTTGGAACGTTGTTTTCTCTGCGCGCGCCGAAATGCGATTAAATACATTTCAGCGGCGACCTCGCGAATTATATGCGAAAAAATCTCGAGGGAGAGAGCGAGAGAGAGAGCGAAAGAGAGGCAGATTGTGGGAGAGCGAGAGAGCGGCGCGTGCGCAAAATCAACACAAATCGATCATGAGCTGAGCACAGCGCGGCCAAAAGAGAGAGTAAGGTAATAGAGCGGGGGGGGAGGCAGGCAGAGGGGAAAGGTGTGAAATTTCTGTGGACAGAAGCTATGCAAAAAACAAAAAAAGCCCGCGCGCGCGCCAGACTGCAGACGGGCCGACTTGGCTGACCTTATCAGCAGACACACCGGGCGTATGCTTGATATTCTTCTGTTTGAAATTTTTAAAAATAAATCACGCTAATTTTTGTGCCTGTTTATGAGCATGTTTATCAATTTATGCACTTGTTTATGCCCAAAATGAAAACAGAAACGAAAATAAAAAAAAATAAAGAAATAAAAACGGCAGCGCACACACATTCAATTTGGGCTTAAAAACAACATTCGATATGCAAACGGCGCACAAAACAAACACTTGAACATCAACTTCCGCAACAACAAACATTCAAGTGCAATGTCACAGCCGCAAAGGTCACACAGCTAAAACTAAGGCAACAAGCTGTGCAATTAGCTAATTAATATTGAGACAGCAGCAGCAGCAGCAGCAGCTGCCCATTGTACAAAGCAGAACTGTGCCAATCAACCTGCTTATGGGTTACACACTCAATTATTTGTTGTGTGTGCTCCAAGAGCAAAACAGACAACAGACAACAGGCAACACAGAGAGGCAGTCGCAACACAACAACAAAGTAAGAATCTCAACGAATGGCAATTAAAGCCCACGCGCCGCTGACGTCAATCGAGGCATGGCCCACGGCCGGGGAGGGGGCAGAGGTGTGCGTTCCCCCCCATCCACAATATGGACGACGTGATCGGCGGCAGTTATGCCCGCGCCAATTGGGTAGACAGAAAGGACACCCCAGTCTATAAATGTAGGCGCGTGCAAAGCCTTACAATGTGCCGTGGAAGCCCCGCATTAATGCTTATCAAATTAATTGGACCCAACTTGAAGACATAACGGAAATGGGGGCTTTTCTTTTAGGGATTTTTCAGCGTTGACAGCGCAAAATGAATGTGCAGCAATATGACAGCAATGCAAATAGAATTATATATGTTTATACCTATTGCAATGCCAATAACTAAATCGAAGTTGATTTTTGGCAGTTATTTTGCGAAATTCTTATACAAATAGCTGATAATAAAGCTGTCTGGCCACACTAATTAATGACAGTGTAGCATTAAGTTGGCTGCGCCAGGGCTAATAACAGTGGCTCATTAAGTTGGCTGCGCCAGGACAGTACAAGAATTATTCGTAAATATTTCATACAAACTTATATTAAAAGAATCCGAAAAAGGGTTTCAACTTATTTAATACCTTAAAGGCCTTGTATTGTATATTCTTAGATAATTATAAGCATATTAAAAGCAAAAATTATTTAATTGTTTTCTATTTTTAAATGTCTTTGAAAATAGAATCTATAAAAACCACATGGGCCATACACATCAAAGATTTTTTAATCCTGAATTTTAATCAATATTTGACTGGAATTCTAAATAAAAAACAACTGATAAATTTAGATGTGTGCTATTTTCATGTTTTACAGACCCGGATCTAGTTATAAAAACACGCCCTAGTATGATTATAAATAGACTTATGAATTCGTTTTGTGAGTATTTCCTTGCATTGACCAATTGTTTATGTTATAAGAAGAGAAATTCGCTGACTTAACGACTGTTTATGCCGCCAATTGTGGCAGCTGTTGATGACTCACAAAAAGTCAGACGCAAACAAAAAGCAGAAAACACATAACACGACAAGATTACGCTACGAATATCAATTGCAAGTTCAACAAAATGCATTTAAGCAATTTGTAATTAACATAATTGATAAAATCTTGCAAACTCATGACCAACTTTGGTTTTTACTATGATAAAATTAACAGCAAAAAGAGTTGATAAGCAGCAGCCAAATAATGATAACAAATGATAAACTGGTAGCCAAGCAATCAATAAATGCAGAATACAAAAATGTGTTGCACAATTCTGATAAGAGCCCAAAAAAAAAGGCGTGCGTCATGCCCTGCCTAAAGGTTCCGTCTGTATTTGTTTATATATTAGCTGGCTTACAAAATTGCCAATTGTTTACATATGTAATGCGGCCAAAGCGTTTCCACAAATTTCACATAATATCGACAAATGTGAAATTCTTGTGTATTCAGTTACAAATTTCTAGCGAATTCTGGGCCATTGTATGGCATTCTGTTGTAAGAATTTGGCAAGGCGATGTTATTGAACTTTGACTGAGGGCTATAGAGTTACATTACAACAATAACAACAACAAGACAAACAATAACAACAACAACAATAACAATAACAACAACAAAAACAAACTCAGTGGCCCGGACACGCGCTTTAATCAAATTGTTTACCTCGCATCTCCGGGCGCGAAAACAAAGTCATGGGCTTTTGGCTTACTACGTGCACGGCAACAGCAGCATCACACACACACACACACACACACACACACACACACACACACACATACACACACACACTTAAATGCATACACACATAAACACACGCTCGGCAACAGTTACTCGCAGTGTACTGCTAAAATGGTAACAAGCGGCGTATACGCGATGTGCGCATTTTAACAAATCCGTGTAAATTCAACGTCATAATCGCAACAAAAAAGAAAACAACAAGAGTAAGAGTACGTTCTTCAGGAGTATGCGACTGACGAATACCCTTAAAATATAGCGACTAGCTGCTCCTACAAAAAACCTACTTTTATATATTATTTATAGTCATACAATATAGTCCAGATAGCCTGAACGCAGCGCCAAGCTACCCTCTTAAAAAGATTAGAACTAACTTTTATACATATAGCCAAAAAAACATACTCCACATCTAAATGCACAGTCTACATACCAAATTATATATATCTAAGTCCTTCAAGTTGCCAACAAAGTTTAAAAAACTCAATATGCAAATCGATACTCATCGATTTCGAGGTGAGCTATCGATGATTTGATATAAACATGATTCGCGCGGTTATTTTTGAGCAGCAAGTTAACTATTTCAGCGGTGCTCAAAGTCAAAAGATTTGACAATCTCGATCAGATAAATAGTTATAAGCAAATGGTTCCTTAGGACATCAAAAAGCTCCATGGAGATGAATCTGCATCTGCCCCTGACCTCCAAAATCTCCAAGAGATCCGTGCTTAAGGATCCTACGCATGACCACCCGTAAGACTTCTCGAGTTGAGTTTCCAGATGAGCATAGACAGTCGCATCATCAATTTACACTCATCCAACTGAGATCGTGTAGAAGAATTGATTTAAGACTTGGGCTCCTCGATGTCTCCTACGGCCTGTTACATAAATTCCAACAAAATCATTACACCCAGTTTTTTCACTCATTTTCAATGGGTTTGGGCCCTGAAAATGTTTAGTGGGCGCATGGCGTGCAAATATTGAGAAGTCGTCTTTTTTTTCACCTTGCTCAGCGCATTTGTTGATAAGATTCACCGGGCAAAAGGCTACAACAGGCAAAGCGGTTAAACGCCGGAGCAGACTGCCTAACGCCAGTCTAGACCGGCTCAAACCGGTGACAGGTGATTGCAGCACTTGCCGATAATCGCAGCAGCTCTCTTTAGCGGCCCAGATCTGCTCCGGACTAAACGCTCTTTATCGTTTGGGTAATTGTATTAACAATTGTAGTCAACAATTGCGTGTTAAACGGCTTAAACGCTAAATGGCATCGGGGAAATCATATTCAATGCTGCATTCTTCAGTTGGAGTACTTTTGAGTACAGGTGTGAGTATATCGAGTACTTGAGTATGTATATTTCGAGGGTTCTTAATAGTTTTGGCGGCAACTAAACGCGTGCCGAGGCATCAATATATTTGCGCATATCAATGAATGTATGAACTTATGTGTATGAGTATTGTGAGTACTCATATGAATGTGTGTGACTACTTAACGTATACATACTGAGTGTTGTGAGTACTCAAAGTGTACTAGGTGGTTTTTGCGCCCGCTGACAGTGGCTAATTAATGTGCCTCACCACAATTCTTAAGCGCTTGTCAATAGCACAGTATTTCTATGAGCTATGCATTAGTACTTAACGTAGATGTACGAGTATTCGAAGTACTCAAAGCGCAACGTTACATTATCCTTACGTATTGATCGTGTCAGCGCCTAATTAATGTGCCAGACAAAAATAATTAAACGCCCGGCCATACATCAGTTCGATAACATCAGAGATTCGTTAGGCCTTATACGGCTTTCTTTTTTGATGGAAGAGCAGCCGCAAAACTGAACAGGCTGTTTGTACTGGAAATAATCAGATATTGATTGTACTTTTCTATAGGATTTCTATATTTACTGCTTGCTATTTTTGGTACATTTCCATTTGGCTTTTTGCTTTATCAAGGCCCGCAATCGTGAGGCATCAATCAATTAAGCAACCATCGACTAAACAAACCAATTACCAAACTTTACTCTGTCATTAGATCTAGACTCATTTCAGCTCTTGCCACAAAATGCGTTTAAAGTGAGTCACGTGCGACGTCGCCGAGAATTGTGCAATACAAGAGCGTAAAGACAACCGAGAAACCATGAAGAGCTGCTGTTGACGTCATGTTTGTTGTGTCTGCGTGTGTGTGTGTGTGGGCGAGGTGTGTGTGCTTGTGTGTCTGCAAATGTCAGCGGAATAAAACCAGGCAAAACATAAAATGCAAATGCGAAATACACAAAATTTTAATTAATAATGTTTATGGGCAGGCAAATTAGACAAATTTGTGTGAAATTTATGAGCACAACGAACTGCGTATGCCCTATAAAAATAAATGAAACCTTTTAAGGCGAAACATATTCATATTTGTCTCAATTAGCATAAGCATCGGAAGAGTTCTAAAAGTGGGAAAAGCTTCGCCCAAAGGAAAAGAGCACGAAAAATAAATAACCATACTCTTATTAAGCTTGTTATTTAGTTTTAATAATGGACTTTCATTCTTTCCACAGGTGAGTCAATATCTGTGTAGAAGATATAGATGCCTTCTTTGTAAGTGGACAAAGGTTTAGAGATCACAAGGAATACAAAGCCCTCATTGAGCACATAAATCAGAGTACAAATTAATGCGGTGACAAAAAACAGAATATTTAATCTGCTTGAAAAGCGAATGGAAATGAAAATCAACCAAGAGCAGGGAATCGGCTAATGGGAATTGAGAATTGAAAAGCGGCAGCTGGGAATTGAAATGGGGCAAAGTACGTTGACGATTGTGATTACGCCTACTCGATGCGATTGCTTTTTATTATTATTGTTGTTATTATTTTCTCTTTTTTTTTAAATAATTGGCAGCACGTGACGCAATCAGAGGTTGCATTTCATTGATGATTTGTGATGCTGTCTCTCAATTAATATGGAATATGTCGTATTTTTACTCGCATTTCGTTAAAATCAATCAAGTTCAATTGAAAGCGGAGCAGGCGGTTTATATAAATTTCTTTTCTTTCCAGTTTCGTGAACTTTGCCAAGCGTTGATCAAGAATTAATAACAACAAAACGAACAGATTCGCAAAGAACGTCACATTTGCCTTGATTTATGTGCCCCATTGAAGGCGAACAGGTTTCTTAATTTAAGGCATTTAAAATAGATTTTTTGCATTGCTTCATTTGTCAAATGCATAAATTTGGTTTCAGACTCCGCCGTTGCCGTTACCAACTGTCACCACGTGCCAACCTCCGGACTGGTACTGTCTGTGCCTCCGGTACTGGGTACTAGTTGGAGTCGGATCCATCAACATGCCACATGCCGAAAACCAGACGCCTGGCCTCGTGACCAACTCAGAAACAATTGTTAATGAATGCCGCTTAGTCTTTTATTTATTTTCGCATAATCACGCTGCCAACACGAGATATTAAAATAATCGAGGTTGTAGATTGTCGAGATGAGAGAGGGAAAGACAGAGAGAGAGAGAGGGAGTGAGGGCATGCTCTCGAAGCAATATCTCATTTTAAAAGATGCTAAATGTTGTTTATGAAAACAAATGAGCATGATTTAAAGCAAAGGGTACGACTGGAAGATGCCCTGTTATCAGTTTGAGAACTTAGGAGAAACTAAAACTAAATCGAATAGGTATTCGATCAAGAAGTCTAACTTCAGAGAAGTTTCTTCTCATATTTCGCATAACATACCCTCCCAGTTATAAAAAAAATAATTTATAATATTATTTAAACATTCCACGTTTAAAATTTGCTCTAGGGTATTGCTCATAAACTTTTTTGTTTCTTCTAATTGCCCGTATTCTTCATATATTAAACAAATTCAGATTTCTTCACACCATATCGCTAAAAATAAATTTGACTTTTTTGTTCATTTTAAATCGCTTGCGAAATAAACAACGTTATATATTTTTACACATGTGAAGTCTGTGTATTATCTAATTATAGAAAAATTCACACATTTTCTTGTTGGTTCGGTTCGTTAATTGAGCTCAACAGCCGTGTGAATGCGAAATGTATTTCTGGGCCAAATTACAAGTTGACACCAACGAATTAGAGCCCTAAGTGTATTGCCCGTTAATATATATAAATATATGTATATATATGTATTTGTAGCTTGATCTGAATCTGTATATAAAGAAAATGATGATTTGCGTATTACAAAATGAAAAACCACAATTAAACAGCCTTTCTATGTGATTCTCATGAATGTAAGTAAGGATTGCAGGAATCATGCTTAATCAAACTCATCTATCCTTTTTACATTCTATTCCTCACTCTCTCTCTCTCTCCCTCTCTCTCTTTTACTAGCCCTTTCTCCCTGCGGCTTGATTTCTCCTTTCTGTCTATCTCCCTCCTACTGTTTTTGTTAAGCTTAAGGTAAGTATATATATATATGTTAAGGCAATTCAGTCCTGGGCACGAACTACCTCCTCATTGTACATATTTTGATTATGAGCAAACGTCCTATTGACTTGTCTAATATAGAATGTGCATCAGAGCTTGTAATTTTTTGGGTTAACAGGCACAAGTAATGTGGACTGCACGTCAGGGACTGTGACGGGCGGACTGGTTGCTAGTAAATAAATTCTATGGGTAGAGTGGGGCAGGTGGACGGGGGCCAAAGCGTGCCTAAAAGCACGCAACAGTTTGTAACCCCTCGACGACAACAACAACAACAACAGCAGTAATAAAAGTGAGAACAGGTTGAAATAACAAACAAATATTGGGACAGTCGCATTACCCAAATGGAAAATTTATAACCAAAGAAGCAATCGTCCAAATTATGGCATATAATTTTCCATGCACAGAACCGGAAAAGAGACAGCTGAGCGCGAGCGAGACAGCGAGACAATACAGTGAAGACTGTGCTGAGTGAACAGCTGCAGCTTGTAAAAGATATTTTCAATGTTTAAAATAAAGTTGTTTTAGTAAATAGTAAATAATATGTCAAATAATAATATCCGCAAAAGTAAATATTCGACTGTAATCGAGCTGTCCACTTGCAGAGTTTACACTGTACTAGTTTGTACTAGCCACAGTCTTTGCAATGATGACTCAAGGGTAAACAAAGAGAAAATATATGAACAATAAAAAACAAAAAGAAGAACAACAGAAAGTAATCGATTCGATGGAAATGTAATGGAAAAATCAGTTGGAAAAACGCGAGTACATTAGAAAGATATGATTGCCGCATTGTCACAGACAAACACACCATTATCTGCTTAATAATAGTATGTTGTGTTTGTGTTGTGTTTGGCTCTGCCAGACTGTGAGCAAATTGGATATCGATCATGCTTGGCCAAAATATATAATAGTGCTAGCAAAGTCCAAGTGTTGTTTATCAACAACAACTGTGCTTGGTTCGGCACATCGCACAATATAATCGGTTCCTATGAAGTTGTTTTTTTGTGCCTGGCAACGCTCCGCTTACGAATGCAAAAGGTGTGAATTTCTTTATAACAATATCATAAATGAAATCCAACACGATTAGCAACAATCAGAACAAATGTGTGAAATGGATTATCAATAATTGTGACAGACGGACGTCAAGTTAGTAAATTAAGTTAACAGCCGGCAGACGGGAGATTAAGAGTGAAAGAGAGAGAAAGGGGGGAGAGAGAGAGAGAGGGAGTGGAACTTCAGCTCTAGACCTCTTAAGTGATATAATAAAGATAACTTATACTTAAGATATGATGGGAGGTGAATTTATTGTTCGATTTATACACATCTATGAGAGACCCTATCTTTGAAATATTTTTATGAAAATACATATGTACATACATCTCTGAGGAACTTTAAAACCCAAGAAAAGTGTTCTAGTTATAGCGAAAACTTTACTAATCTATTGGGAAATATATAGGTTTTACGGAAATAATATTCTTTATATTTTGCATTTGTAAATATTTAGTTTGCTGGCTCGAGGTTCGGGGCTTGATTTATTATAATCAATATGTAAATATATAAAACAATTTAGTTTTAACATAGTTCTTTCCTCTCTGTTAAATTTAAGACCCAAGCTAAGTATTCTAAATTGCGAGCGAACACTCTAGTAATCTTTTGCTTAATAAAGCCCTGAAACGCCAAAAAGTCTGTTTAATGGCAAAAAAATCCGGTTAAAGCCTGGTTAAGTCAGGCACTCGATAAATGAGAAGCTGTTTCTGCTTCAGATTAAAGATCAAAAACCCTCAAGAGCCAGGTAGGCAGCTGGCTTTATCACAGTAGCTGCCCTTTCTAAAGTGCGTGAGCATTCAAAAGTGTTTCGGGAAAATTCCATGAGAGTTAAGAAACGCGTGGAAAATAACCAAATCTTGTTTTTAACGGAAATGACAATAACAGTTGAATATTTACAATAAATATACTTACAACGCAAGCCTTAACGGACTTCCAAAGATTTCTCGCAAAGTCTTCAATTTTGCTGATTTTTCCACGTACGTTCGCCAGCTGCACGACGTTTTCAAAATTAACACAAAGCACAAGTAATAGTAATAATAGTAATAACAGTTATAATATGAATAATATATATGTTATTTAAACGCACTCCGAGAATCGATAAACTTCCACTTGGCCTCTGTTCTACGTGAGAGGCAATTGTCAATAGTTGTTGGGGGGAAGGGGGCAAAAAATAGTCACATTTCACGCTTTTCACTCCGGCGAGCACACACACGCACACACATGCAAATTGGTGATCCTTGTGCTTGGTGTTATTATTGATTGATTGATCGATTGATTGATTGAATTAGCTAAAGGGCTGACGTTTAGACTTAAATTGTTAACTTTGGTATTTTAGCTAGGATCGTGAGTAGACGTCCTGGTTGTTGTTGTTGCAGTGTTGTTGTTGTTGTTGTTGATTGGTCCAAGGCGCGCTCTCTCGCTGTCTCTCTCTCGCTCTTTGATAGGCCGTTGACATTCAGTTTAGCATCAGTTTAATTTTTTTCTTAACCTTGTACTGACGATTGCGCTGATCTATGACAAACTCATATCGCGATCTCTGCACATTTTCGCTATCTAAATTAAAACAGCTCAAACCGAGTAGGCGTAGAACTCCTAGCGAATACGTTGTGACTGAATTATAGGGCCCGTTAGATGCAAATTTCAATGCCGCCTCTGCTGCAAGCTGCTGCAACTGTTGCGGTTCAAGCGTTGATGCTAATCAATTAACCAAAGATTCCCAAATTCAACGTTGTGTGGGTACCGTTTATTTATCGTTTAAAGCCGTTCACTTAATCCGGGCACAGGCTCCTCGCACTGCAACGTTCGGCACGTGAATGAGCACAGCCGGCGCACCTGACGTACTTTTTGTATGCCGACGCCTCGTATTCGTATCCTGCGATCGGCCTTTCCAGTGACGTCGCGCTCAGTCTGTCACTCAGTTCCTCTCTCGCTCTTGCTATGTTTCTGTGGCTGCAATTGTTGCTGCACGCTGGCTCACTCGCTCTCACACTCGTTCGCTGTAGCTCTCCCTCTCCCACTGGCGTTGCCTGTGGGCTGACTACGGCTGCTTTAGGAAGTGTGTGGAGACGAGCCGATATCTAAGCATGTGTCTCTGTGATTTTCGACTGCAGCTGCTTGGGCCGCTCTCTGGAAGTGTTGTGCTACTTTTTCGCCTTCTTCTGCCAGCCGCAAAATGTTTTTCCACTTGCACTCGGTTTGCGGACGCCGTTATAATTTGTGCTTTTGCTAGTTTGGTTTTTGTTTTTGTTTGTGTTTTTGTTGCGTTCGTCGCTTTATGCGCTTGGGCAATTATGTAAAACGTGGCTCAATTGGATTTGGGCAAAAGCGTTAGCGTCGCGCAGCTTTTGCTTTTATACCGTTGTAGCTGTCGTTGTCGTCGAGGTCATCGACGCGCGTTGCTGCTCAAAAAAATCGATATTGTACACTCGCTTGGCTGTTAGCGTTATTTTTATAATTTGTTGTTTTTATTTTAAAAGTCACTGTTTATTTATTGCGCTCGTTTTTTTTTTAAACTTTTATGTTGATTGGCTTTTGACTTTGACGGTTAGACGAAATAGTTTTGCATTGCAAATTTTCACACATGCAAAATTTGGCTTTCAATGACCGACTGCCGCTTCGGTGGGGGGCGGCGATTATTGCTGCTGCTGCTGCTGCTACTGCTGATGCTGCTCAAGCGAATGAGCAACAAAAAGCAAAGAAAGAAAAACAGAGCAAACTTCAAACAGTCACGCACACTGAGGAAAACTTTCCGCTCGTTTGGACGCACGTTGTGTCACGCGAGAGACTCAATTTCTATCTGGAAGGCAGCGGCACAGCGCCAACAGAGCAAGCACGAGACTTTGGAGCAGTCAACGAAATTTGTTGACGAATCTATGTTCGTGTGTGTGTGTGTGTGTTTGTGTATTTTCGACCAGCCAGTTTGCCTTCTTTATGTGTGTATTTGCGCCCTCTCAGTGCAATAGCAATTGCCTGCGCTCTCTTTACATTTGCGCAAACTCTTTAACTTTGTTGGAATTTGCCGCAATGCAAGCCGCTTAAAAAGTTGTTTTAACGTTGCTGTTGAAATTTGTTTAATTAATTACTTAATTGATTGGTTGCCAAGTCTGTGTAAATATTTGCTTTCGTAATTTACTTATAGTTGCAATTGCCACTCGAACGCACAAATGGGCGTGTAAACAAAAGCAAAGTGCGCTCGCGCGCTCTCTTTTCGTCGCTCTCTTTTGTTTGATTTGACAATTGTGAAGAGTTATTTATTTTAACGAAGAGTTGAGTGTGCCTTTTACTTTTGCTTTTGGCTTGTCGTCGGTTTATTCTTACTAAGTTAATTCACTCTTTATGCTTATTTGGGTTTCTAATGCTTTTGCATTATTATGCGTTCATTTTTATTATTAATTGAATCCATGTTGACAATTCGCCTGTTCATATCCATAGCTGCAAAGAGAGCAAGCAAGCCGCAGTGAGTAAGACGTATGTATGTTAAGAGAAGGAGAGAGCAGGAGAGAGTTCAAATTTGTTGATTTCAATTATGAATATGCGGTTAAAATGTATAAAAGTAAAAAGTAATTATAATAACTATAAATCACCCTGCCCTCAATACGGATTGCACAATCAAATGCTGGAAAAACGCCTCAATTATATTCAATCACATTTAATTTGCAACCAGCTGATAAAACGATGCAGGACAGCAGCCAAAAGGGCGACAAAGAGCGCAATTCAATTGCGTTTGTCAAGTTCTTATTTAATAATGTACACAGCCGGAATGTTCTAGAATTCTGCAGCCCACTGAGCAAAGTACATGCACATAGATATGCACACAAACAAACAAACAACACACACACACACACACATATATATATATATACATACTTAGCTATGCATATAAATGGAGAATAGAAAATGAGCTTGAAAATTGACCAACTGACGCCCTCGACAAGACTGCGAGAAAATCCAATTGCACATCTGTGAATCTGAATCTGCATCTGCATCTGCATCTGTGATTTGTATTTCAATTTTTCAATTGAGTAGCCAATTGTTTCCAGACAATAATACTATATGAATATGTAAATATGCATATGGTATATTGGAATATGATTTGTTTTTTTCTGTTCGAAAAGTGCATTTGGTCAATTGATAAACAAAGTTACATCATGCGAGAAATCGAAAAACGGTAAACAAACAAAAACCGTTAAATGAAGAAATTGCGACTTACAAATCATGCATATGTCATGCCTATTCTCACGTGTGTCGTCTGGAAGACATTTGAAATGATCTCATCTAATAAGGCCTTGAGTATCAAATGGCCTTTGAAAATGTTGGCAACATTTGCCAGGCAAATAGGATATTGTGTATAGATAATAGACTATAAGGCACCCTGTATTGTGCGTATTATAGATTCGAAAGTGTTAAATATACTTAACAATTTTGTTTAAGAAATAAACTTAAACAAGATCTAGAACAATTTGGGCATAAGTCTAGAGTTGTTAAACAAGAAAAACACCCTGTATGATGAGAATAATGTAAGAAATATGAAATAACTTAGATGAAAATAAAGTATATTATGGATGATGATCATATAATATACTCTTACGCGACTTAAGAATATAATTGTTACAGGGTGGTTTTCATCATCTACTTTGTCAATTAGGCACACTGTATCAATATACCCTAACTGATCAGGACATACAGGGTATACAAATACTAATTGGCTGGTTGCAAATAGATGCTTCATTATATTAGCTGAAATGGACTTTTCGCGTGTCAACAACGCGCGACTTTCATCAAAAAAAAAACACACATATTCATAATCAAAACAAATAAAGATGAGTATTTAAAAAAGAGCCGTATATATATACATATATATACACATAAAAAAAAGGCTTTGACTTTGACGCCGCAGACAGGCCGAAATAAATCGTTATGGGGGCAAAATTTTGATGGCGTCCGGCGTGAAAACAAAAGCGAAATATGCAAATAAATAAGATACAAATGTAAATAAATAAAGATACATATATATGTACATATGTTGAGATGTAGTTTATATGTAAGGCTTAGACCGGAAGTGGCGCCAAGAGTTAGCCCCAAAGTCAAATGCCTTCCAGGCCGATTCATTTGCACACCTGGGAAGCACCTGTACACGTTTTATGTAAGCAGCAAATGGACTTTAACAACTTAAATGTATTTGGAAGGGAAAGGTGAAGGGGGGCGCAGTAAATGCAGCTAATAAAGTCATGATGTGATTTTTACCTAATTTAAAACAGTTGCGTTTCCACAATTTCAAACACGGAATAAACGAACTCTATGCCAAAATGCGAACCACACAGCACGAGAAACCAACATCAACTGAGCACCGAGCGCCAGAGAACGCAGGCCGAGACCGCGACCGAGTCCGCATCCGAGTCCGCAACCGAGTCCGCAACCGAGTCCGCGACCGACTCCGCCTCCGATTCTGATTCCGATTCCGGCGAGCTGCACGTTGGCGCACGTGCCCCAAGTGGCGTGCTCGACGTGTGTGCGAGAGCGACAGAGAAAGCGAGCAGGAGCTAGGCAAGGACGTGGCTGCTGCAGGATGCATTTGGGGGCATGCTTAAATATCACGCATACGCCATGCTTGATGGCCTGATCTCTCTCTCTCTCTCTCTCTCTCTCTCTCTCTCTCTGTGTGTGTGCCAGCCGCATTTAATGCCTGGCAATTGAACATGAACGTGTCCTTGAATTGCTTTGTATGCACAGGCAATATACCCTCCCCCCCCTCTCCCCCGCCCCCGCTTGTCTGTTTCTGCGACTTAAAGAGCCTGTGCGTGGGCGTCTTTGTGCGGCATGTGGCACGGCTATTTGCCACAAGGCGCTTATGCAATCAGCCAGACCTCTAGATATCTGATTATATGCCCTATGCCAATTATATTTTACAGTTTGAGCATATATATATGGCAGCCATATTGAAAATCTGTTTGCGTCGATCATTTTTGGCATTCTACCAACTTATATTTTTTTTTTGCAACATTTTTACATTATTTATTTTGCCAATTTTTCTCGCATTTGCCGCATTTTCTTATTTATTTTGATTTTCTTCTTTCTTTTTTTTTTTTTTTTTTGTTTATGGCTTGTGCATTTTTAGAAACGCTCGTAAAATTTCGAATGTTGCACAAAATCTAAAGCAAAGCAAACCAAATTGCATCTGAAAACAAATCGTGCGATTTATTCAAAGATGCATTGCGAAAACCTAAATGAAATTAATGCAGTTAATACGGAATAATCATTTAGGAACAAAATATATATATCTTTATATCAAAAAAAATATCGTATAAAAACTTTGATAAAGTTTTAGCTCTAAGTTATTCATTCTTTTAGATTTTAGCTGCTTTTTAAGGAAATTTTTACCTAATTTCTTTAATATGTTTATTCTTTATTGATTTTTTCCCTGCCAGAATATTTTCAGTTCTATGTTTATGATCTATATTAGGGAGCCTATATATATTGTCCCTATTAAATATTTTTATACGAAAAACTTTATGCATGCATAAATCGTATGCAAGCTTTGATAAAGTCTTAGCTCAAAAATATGCATTTTTTAAACTTTTATCTTTTTTTCATTCAACAAGTTTTTAATCAATTGGATAGTTTAGGGTCTATATTAGGGATTCTTTATTCTATATTTATGATATAGGATATCTTTAGTTCTATGCATTTGGTCTACATTAGGTACCCTATAATCTATATCTATATTGAATAGAGTCTATATAAGGAATGTTTGTTCTGGGGGAGAATGCTTTAATAACTAGTTATTATACAGGTTATTTCAATAATATATTGAAATCCTAAACAGGACAAAACCGACAAGTTAGAGGTTCTAGTCGGTGGCTCCCGACTAGGGGATACCCTGAACCCTCTTCTTCCAACACCTAATGCAGATATATATACTATTCTAGAAGCTACATGTCAAGTTTTTTGACTCTAGCTCTTATTATTTACCAAAATTGCTCAAAAAACAGGATGTCGATATCGATTTTTATCGATTGCTTGAAAACGGAGTAAGTTATCGATTATCGGAAACAAACTCGTACTGCGTAGGCACTAGGAGCACCTACATCTAAAATTTCAAGTCTCTAGCTCTTATAGGACGGACGGACGGACAGACATGGCTAGATCGACTCGGCTATTGATGCTGATCAAGAATATATATACTTTATGGGGTCAGAGATGCCTTCCTTCTGCCTGTTACATACATTTGCATTTTGCACAAATACACCCTTTTACCCATTTTTCAGGGTATAAGAATCAAATTGCGTAACTCTAGATCCTTATAAAGGTCATTTATTTTCGAAAACCTGCCACATTCACAATTATTTTCCCGTCCACGTCCATCAACTTTGCGATTTGAAAACTTTTCGGCTTTTGCGTTGTTTTTGGGGAAATTGAAATGCCATTCATGAAATTGATCGATTTACGAGAATTACAAGCGCCCCGCCCTCCGCCTCCGTCCTCCACCATTAAAAGGGACATAAACATGAGCTCTGGTGATATGTTGCCAGGGGCGTGGACGACGTGCATGTGAAGTAAATTTCACAATTCCTGGACTGAAACAATCGGACTGACAGTTTTATAATCGCACTCGAGTGAAATTGAATTGAGTTCAGGACGAATGACAGGGCACCTATTGGACTTGGGGGCAGACGCAGGCTAGGTGCCGCAAATAGAAACGCGAGACTCCAAAAATAACTGACCCACTTTGGCAGCCAGCGGCTGGCCCAAAGCCTCTGTCTGCTGCCCAGACGGCGTTGCATGTTCATGTTTTTGGAACAGAGAGACAGCCACAGCAGGAGGAGCAGCAGCAGGAGCAGGAGGAGCAGCAGCAGGAGCAGGAGGAGCAGAAGGCACAGCAGTAGGGCCAGCAGCTGGAAGGAGCAGCAGCAGCAGGAGGAGGAGGAGGAGCAGCATAAGCATCAGCGTCGAGCATCTTCGTCATCTTCGGCTTCATTGTGCAGTTTTAGTGAATGGTTTTTACGTGTGACGCAGTGCGCAGACGCCTTTCCATCGATTTACCCTCTGCTCTTTGGAAGAAGAGCGCGTGCTCTTAGCTAAAACTCTTGGGATAGGGCATGGGAGTAGGTAGCTACATATACATACATATATGTATGGCTGGAACATGGGATGCAAAAATCAACTGCGTAGTAAGCAAAAGTCAGCAGACAAAGAGCTCAATTTGGTTGAGCCCGATGCGAGGATAATGCTCGCAGCGGCAGCGGCAGCAATTGTAATGCGCAGTTTCCCTTTTCCATTTTTTTTTCTTTTCCCCTTTTTTTTTTTTTTTTGGCAATGAAAACGAACTTGAGAGCTGGGGACTGGGTTCAGGCATGGGCTGCTGTGTAGGTCAGTTTGTTAGTCGGCTGTACTTTCGCTTGCCCCACACACACACACACACACACACACTCACACTCACACACACACAGACAGGGGTAAGGGGTGCAACAATAATCGAAAATGGCATGCAAGCAGCTTTATCCTTGGCACCAAAATAGTGCATTGCCCGTTTTGACAGGATGTTGATGTTGATGCTGTTGCAAGGATAATATGCATGACGCACTCTAATTCAACCTTGAAGCGCTGCTAAATCAGGCGCGTGTCCTGTGCAAAGTGATTGATGGGCAGGTATTTTGAATGTGACCAGCAGATCTTAAAACATGTTGCACCTAATTTTACCATACAATAAATATTTAACCATGATCTCTTGTAGTGTAATTTTAGCTAGCGAATAATAATAAACACATTGCATAAGTACTACAAACACATTAACACATTACCACAAGCACATACATTTAAATTACGGCAATTAAATTTTTGTACTCTTTAACTAACGGACAAGTGCATTGAACCTGCCTCAAGGTGCGCGCTCTTTAAGGCCAATACATGCATAAATGTTATGCAGAATTCCAATGTTTACTTCTACGCTTGAAGGCGCAGCAAATCGTGGCATTTGTTCGATACAAATAAACAAAAACAACATAATTAACACACAAACAAAAAAAACTAAAGCACAGCAGAACAATTAATTTAAGGCGCACAAATTGTTTTGTGGCGGTCGGTCGATAGCGATAAATCGCGCTCGTTCGATAAACGCACGCTCGGCTCGATAGCCAAAACAATCGCATGCACCTGCAATGCATTTTCCAATGGGCGAGCGCACAGCAGGACCTATTAAAATCTGTTCTCTATTAAATTAAAATAGTTTTAAGTTAGTGAAAATTAAGTATACCAATTGCAATGGCTTTTCTGTGTCCGGTGCGCATGCGGCGCGATAAAAAGAAAGGTACGCATGCGCAGCAAAAAAAACAGATAATTATAAATGAAAGACTCAAACAACAAACTTGTTTTCCCACAGCCACAAATGCCAACATCGAACGGGATCTGGCGCCCGTGGGCATGGGCCGCATTACAGGCTCCTCCAGCATTGAGACTCTGGTGCGTGTGGGCATTGAGAAGGAGCACGGACTCAGGTAAACTATGTAAAATAACAATATGTATATAAATATATCATATTATTGCCTTTGCAGTCCCGATTCCAAAATGGTTGTGCTCCACGACTTTACGCCCTGCGTGGATGATGAGCTGGAGGTGAAGCGCGGGCAGCTGGTTAATATATTGTATCGGGAAAACGATTGGGTCTATGTTATTGGACAGGATTCACGTCAGGAGGGCTTCATACCCTTCTCGTACTGCGCGCCCTACAACACACAGCTAGCTGAGCTGGCCATCAAAAAGAAGCTGCCACGGGAACAGTGCCCCGAGCAGCCGCACGAGGAGAATCAGCCTTTGCTGAGCGTTGGCGTTGACAACAAACTGGATGTGCTGTGCGATGAAGCGATCGCTGTGGGCACAGCCTCGACAGCCAACAATCTGGAGAGCAATCTGCACGTGGCCATGCCCGAGTGCACGCCCTTCATCAAGGAGCCATCCGGACGATGCATTGTGCTCTACACATTTATTGCACGCGATGAGAACGATTTGTCCGTGGAGCGTGGCGAATTCGTGACCGTGCTCAATCGCGAGGATCCCGATTGGTTCTGGATAATGCGCAGCGATGGCCAGGAGGGCTTTGTCCCAGCCAATTTCATCTATCCCGCCGACAGTGTTCGCGTCCTGCAGCAGCAGAAGGCAACGCCCACCGCGGCGCCTCTCAACGAAAGCAACATGCAGCATCATGCGAATCTAACGGGTGGCGGCCTGAACGCCATGGAAAGCATGCTCCAACAGCAGGGACAGCAGGCACAACAACAACAGCAGCAGCATCAGCAACAACAACTGGGCATAGGCACGGATGATTTGCGCTACCATGGCACGGAGCTGGTCATGCTGTACGACTACAAGGCGCAGGCGCCCGACGATCTGTCCGTGCGCCGCGGCGACTGGATCTATGCGGATCTTAACAATCAGACCGTGGACGGCTGGCTGTGGGCATATGCGCCCAAGACGCGCAAATACGGCTTCATACCCAAGGCCTATGCACGGCCGCCGGCGATGACGAGCCTGTGATCGGAATCGGAATCGGGCCAGTTAATATAGTTTACATATAGATCTGGTAGATTTTAATTTAATTTAATTAAATATTATTATTGTAAATTGTATTGCTAAGTTTAATGTTCAGCGCGTAAAAATCCGCATATATATATATATATATAAAAATATTTGTATGTTCTTTTAGACTTAATATCAAACTGAATACTAAAGCACTTTTGATGTATATTTGATGTATATATAGTGAGCCTTGTGGATCGCCTGATATGCACTTGGGAGATATATGTATGCCGTGCGAGTGTATAGAGTTATGCTCAGCATAATATTGTACACACACGCACACGAGATGAACACGGACTGTTTCCTGTTCCTAACTATTTTAGCGCCATGCTATCGTTTGCCGAGGAGCAATGCGAGCAGTCCAGGCTGAGATTTCTGAGGATTGAATGGGTATATATAAGGGTATATTCATATATATTTATCTTGGCTTTGGCTTACTTTAGTTCCTCAGTGAGCTGCTCCTTGTCGATCATTTCCTCGCGCAGCTTCTGCTGCAAGCTGAGTATGAGATCGTTTTTGGTTTGTATCTGCAGCTTCAAGTGCGCTATGGTCTCCTCCTGGGCCTCGAAGATTGCCTGCAAGCAAGGATTCTCATTAGTTATATTAAGCATTTACTATATCTCTCTCTCTCTCTCTCTCGCACTCACCCGACACTCCTCCATGGACTCGGAGTAGGAGGGCGGCTCGTCCAGGCAAAAGAACTCGCGCACCAGCTTGCACTTGCGCAGCTGATCCTTGGCCAGAATCGAGTTGACAAACATCTGCAGACCCTGGACGCGATTGTCCAGAAAGACAGCATTGAAATTGTCACCAAATAGCTTCTTGCGCGGCAGCAACAGATTGATATGCGGAAAGGCCTGCTTCAGCTTCCCATTGAGCCGGACAAAGTCCGTGTACCGTCGCATCACCAGCCAGCAGTCGTTCGTATCGGGATTCTCGACGCGCAGCTTATAGACGGTGAAGCGGGCACGCTCCTCCATCACCTCGTAGCCAATGATGGGCACGCGGAGCGGCGCATTGGGATCAACGGGCGCTGCGGCGCCGCCCCCCGACGAGAGCGTCATCTGGCTGGCAAACATGGAGCTGGTGCGTCGCGAATAGGCACCGCCGCCGCCGCTGCCCTGGCTATAGCCCATGCTGCACTCGCTCATGCGGCGCGGCGCACGGCCCGCCCCGTCCAGCTGCACAACGCTCAGATCCCGATGGGATCGCGCACCACCCAGCATGGCGTTTGGCTGTCGACTGCTCGGCGCCTGCTCGTAGCTATGCGAGCTGATGCGCTGCAGGCACACCTCGGACTTGGCGTTGGCCGCGGTCAGACGTCGAAATTTTTGATCCGCCAGGTTCACTGCGCGGGCATCGCTCTCCGATTTGCGGCGCAACAGTTGGGTCCTGCTCGTCCTTTGGAATTCCGTCAGATCCGGATTGGAATGTGTGCCGCGTCCCAGCAGCTGGCGCTGCCGCAACAGCTTTCGTGTGCCTAGAGAGCGTTTCGCTGACGTTGTCGCTGGGCTGTTGTTGTTGCTGCTGCTACTGCTGCTGCTGCTGCCGCCGTTGTTGTTGTTGTTGTTGTTGTAAGCTTTCTTGTAGAGCGTCGCTTTCGCGTTGCTGACAGAGCTCTGGCTAAATTGAGTATCCCGTTTCCTTAGTGCACGCAGTGACATTGCTTAAATTGTTGAGCTGATGCGAAGTATGTTGCTTATTGCCACATGACTGTTAATTGTTCAGCCCGCATCGTCTATATATATACATACATGTATATGTATATTTGTGCTTAGCTTGTTTTCTTTTAGCACAAACTAATACGAGCTGCGTAGTTCAGCGTGGAACTAGCTCAATGAACTGAGCGCTCGCTTGAAGTTGGCTGCGCGCGAAAGTGGGGTCACACTCATTTGAAGTTGGCTGCGCGCGTAGCCAGTGCTGCCAGCGCACATGAAAATGACAATTTAGTCGATGCTAAACGAATTCAAAAAATTCACATTTAACGTGCCTTTGCATGTAAACAAAATCAGTCGAAAAATAATAACTAATAAGATGTGAGGCCAATGCACACGACAAACCCTGTTGACGGTTTAGATAGAAAAAGTAGACAAAAATAACAATACGCTGCGCGCGAAGCCAGTGCTGCCAATGCACATTACAAGAGCCCAATTGCCAATTTAGCCTCTAAACCTTAAAAAAGTTAATAAATGCCAAAAGCTGACCAATTTCGTGTGCCGTTGCTTTTTATTTAAACAAATCAATATCAAAATAATAAATTAAAGAGCTTCGCATGATTTTAAGCAGTTGGTGCATTGACAAAAGCGCCCGCAAACACAATATTCCGCTTGTTCCAGATGACATACAAAAACGGGCGATCCGCCTGGAATTGCAGCGGCATCAGCATCATGCGCGTCATCATGATGATGCCGGTGGCAGCGGCTGCCTCGGTGCCCTCCTCGTTCACCTCGATGGTCGCTTTGTGCACAACCTTTGAGACAAAAATGCCCTCCGGTGATTCCAGCAGATTGTTGAATTCCGCGCCCTCGTTGAACATTTTCGTGATGCCCAGCTGTTGGAATAATGAATAAACATGTCGATATTATAAAAATAAACAATGATTAAATACATTATTGATGACTTCACGTTCAACACACTTAAGATTAGATATGCGAATGTGTCAAGCTAGACTGCAGCGCGGGTCTTTCTTACATAATGCCTGATGCATGATCTTAAACGGGAGCCGCAAAATGCGCCAGCTAAATATAAATACCCTATAAATTATCTTTAAGACATGAGCAATGATAAGCTGCCGAAATGAAAGTGCTTTCGAAGATAAGAGTTAAGTTCTGAACGAAAATTCCATTGATATGAAGATATAGAAACTAGGGACGTGTCAATAAAACAGCTCACCTGCTGCAGCTTGTCGGCCAGCTCGATGGAGTAGTCCACCTTGAATTTGGGGAACTTGACATGGACCTCCTCGACGGCCAGCTTGGCGGCCAGGTCCACGAGATTGACGCTCTTTAGCTTCTCGGCCAGCGACTTGAGGCCCTCGCGCTCCTGCGGCAGGAGCACAAGCATGGACAAATCGGAATCCTTGTAGGGCATATCGAGTGCGGTGCAGCCCAGATCCTCGAAGTAGCCATAGCCGAATTTGGCCTTCTGATTCATGTAGCTGACCTTGACGCTCTGCTCCTCGGCTATCCAGAAGTCGTCCTCTTCGGTGCGCGATTCCTCGAACTTGTGCGCCCAGCTGCCCTTGAAGTGCAGGGCATTCAGTAGCACCAGGCGCGTGTTCTCATCGAAGCTATCGGCCGTGACCAGCTCGGTGATCTTGCCCTCCGTCTTGGCATTCACCCAGCCGTTGATCAATTGGGCAGCCGCAGCGCCGAGTGCAAAGTTAATGGACTCCGCCTCGGAGTTGTAGTCCGCCTTGATGGTCTGCTCGTAGCTGGCCTTGAGCTGCTTGCCCTGCTGCACGTACAGCTTGTTGGCCACCTTCAGCAGCTTGCTGTCCTTGTACTTCTGCAGCACAAACTGAAAGGTTTGGGCCACCTCCGGCGGAAAATTGGACACAAAGTGCAGGCCCTTGGCTATCTCGTCGGCCGTCTCGCCCTGGGCGCCGGCAAAGGCCAGCGCCAGGCACGCCTGTATGGAGAAGGGCGAGAAGACGATGTTCTGCTTGAGCCCGCCGGCGGCCAGCAGCTGGAACAGCTCGCTGGTGAACGAGGCGCCGCCACGCGCAAATTCCAAATTGAAATCGAACATATTTTCTATTTGGGGGCGGAAATGGATGTGGGTGCGGGTGTGAGAAATGCGTAATCGGGTAATTTGGTTTCTGTGTGCTTACAATTGTTAAGTGTGAGAGAGCGCGCGTCCAATACTTTTAGCTGCCTGAACTGGAATGTTTTTGGGGCCAAACAGCAGCGGCAGCGACAGCGAAAGCAGCGCTGCTCCCACGAAAGCGTCGCTGCCCATGACTCAGAAAACAGCGGTAAATGAGGGCGGCATTTGTTGACGCTCAAAACACTTCAGTTAACGGACATTTGCTGTGTGATTTATGTAGGTGTTGAGGTGTCAACAATGCGAATGTGGGTGTGTGCTTGTTTACTAATTTCTTTCATGTGCAATTTCATTATAATTTTACTTGAAAATATCAGCTGCAATTTTAAACTCTATTTTTTGTTTTTAACGAACAGCTGTTTGAAATTGATGCAGCGATAGTTTGCTATCGATAACAGTGCTGAGCTAACCAGCTCGATAGCAGCTGCAACTAGTTCATATGTTCCGCAGCGGAACCACATAACTCTTACAAAAAGAATCGTTACTTGCGCTTTTTCAACACCATTTTCGCCGGCTCGACGAGTTTTTATTTTCACCCAGAGCAGCAGCAAAAGTGCAAACTTAGCTTATCTCGCAACGGGTAAGTAGTGGGGCGTTGACACTCGCAGCCAACTGATTACAACTAATTTTCCATACTTGAAGCCCAGTGCACGAAACAATGAAAAGCGCAATTCATTGCGTGCTTTTAATTACCGCAGCAGCTGTTGCTGTTGCCGCTGCCGCCGCCGCAGATCGGCCGTATAGGCGCAGCTTTATCAATCCGTATCCGCGTTATGCGTACTTTAACGACGGCGTCGATCCGGGCCAGCCGCTCTTCCTAACCCCGCTGATCCACGATGACAAGCTGCCCAGGGAGCATGTGCGTCAATTGGCGCGCGTTAATGGCACCCAGTTTCACGGCGTGGAGAGCTATTCGGGCTATCTGACCGTGGACAAGGGCTACAATTCGAATATGTTCTTTTGGTATTTCCCAAGCGAGACGGATCCGGATTATGCGCCCGTTGTGCTCTGGTTGCAGGGCGGACCCGGCGCCTCCTCGCTGTTCGGCCTGTTCACAGAGAACGGTCCGCTCCAGCTGGACAAGCAGGGCAAGCTGCAGAAGCGCAATTACACCTGGAGCAAGACGCACAACCTGATCTACATTGACAATCCCGTCGGCACCGGCTTCAGCTTCACCGAAGACGATAAGGGCTATGCGCGCAACGAGAAGGATGTGGGCCGCAACCTGCACGAGGCTGTGATGCAGCTGTACGAGCTTTTCGAGTGGAGCAGCAACGCGGGCTTCTGGGTCACGGGCGAATCGTATGCCGGCAAATATGTGCCCGCTCTGGCCTATCACATACACAAGGTGCAGAATTCCATTGACGCGCGTGTCCATATTCCGCTCAAGGGCGTGGCCATTGGCAACGGCCTGTCCGATCCGCTGCACCAGCTCAAGTACGGCGACTATCTCTACCAGCTGGGCCTGATCGATGACAACGGCCTGGTCCAGTTTCACGACGCGGAGCAAAAGGGCGCCGAGTGCATCGAGAAGCGGGACATGAACTGCGCCTTCGATGTCTTCGATTCTCTCATAAACGGCGACATGACCAACGGCTCCATCTTCAGCAACCTGACGGGCTACAGCTGGTATTACAACTATCTGCTCACGCATCCGGATGGCTCGGAGGCCAAGCTGGGTGACTTTCTGCAGGCAGGCGCCACACGTCGCGCCATTCATGTCGGCAACATGACGTTCCACGATCTGGACAAGGAGAACAAGGTGGAGATTCATCTCAAGCAGGATGTAATGGACAGTGTGGCACCCTGGATAGCTGAGCTCCTCAACGACTACACCGTGTGCATCTACAGCGGCCAATTGGACATTATTGTGGCCTATCCCTTGACCCGCAACTATTTGCAGAAACTAAAGTTCAAGGATGCAGCCAAATATAAGGTCGCACCTCGTGAGATCTGGCGCATCGATGACGAGGTGGCTGGCTATGTGAAGCATGCCGGGCATCTGGTCGAGATAATGGTGCGCAATGCCGGACACATGGCTCCGCACGATCAGCCCAAATGGCTCTACGAGATGATCAATCATCTAACTCACTACAAGCATTAAAATGTTGATAATTCGTTGAGTGGAGCTAAAAAAAACAGCTTTAAATTTTAAAATTCAATTACAAATGTAAATTTGATTATCGTTTAAGCTTAAAACAAATACGAATTGGATATTAAAGGAGTATAAAATACAACAAAATGTTTTAATATAAATAGAAACCGGGACTTTCCCGGATAAGTTCCATGAACACATTCCTTTTGTACGAATTTCGCGCGCTTTCTCTTACTCACCTCATTAACAGGGTGACCACATTTAACAATTTAGCAAACAGCTGTTAGAGTAACCAACATTGGGCATAATAATTGCCAAATTTAGTTCACTCTGGTCACCTTAATCTGTTTTGTTTACATTTTGTCGGCATTTCACAAGCAAAAATAAAATTGCCAAACATGTCGCAGACGGATTTGAGAAAAAGCATTGAGATAATAACCAAAACGGAGGAGCTGGCTGATAAGATCCTGGTCAACAAGCAGGAGTTAACGGTAATGGACAAGCGGCGCCAGCAAAACCGGGAAGCACTGCGCCTAATAGAGAAATCTGAGGAGCCAAAAGTTTGGATAACCGTAGGCAGCATGTTGGTCAAAATGAAGCGAGAACGAGCCATGGAGCTGCTCAAAAAAGGTAAATAATCATATATATTTATACGTACATGCATATATATCAGTTCGGTTTGCAGATCAGGAACAAATCAATCAGCAAATCAATGTGATATATTCCGAGCAAAAGATTCTGGTAAACAAACATCGCGACGTCGAGTTCAAGTCCCCCTTCTCGGGCACCAATTTAAAGGCTCTGGATCGTGCGGAATTCGATGCGTTGAAGGCCAATTTGCCCATGCTTTAATTAATACGAAAATAATGTGTAATTTAGTTATCAGTAAAATAAATAAGTCTCATGTGTTATTGCTTGGCGCTGATTTCAACGTTTTCCAACACCAACGATAAGCTTTTTTGGCGTAAGAAAAAGCTCCCGACCTGGCAACTCTGGCAATCGTGGCTCTCTCCACGCTCACCATTTGTTGTTGCGCCTCGTAATCGCGGTGTCGTCTGGTTTTGCGTTGTCTCTGGTTGTTTCTGAATTCTGTGAAATTCAACTAACAAGCTAAACAAATTATTTAACGCAACTAAAAACCAATTGCGTCGCAACTTATCGCAGTGCTCGGGAGAAGTGAACAGAAATTCCAAAATTTGGCAAATCATTTGTAACAGAAACGTGCGTTTACGTCGGGTTGCCAGAGTGTGTGTTGCTTTAACGAATTCCAGTGTGTGAGATTGTGTGTGTGGTGAATTTAGGCTCTCCCCCAACATTCCACCGCCACCCCCTTAACAGCAGCGGCGTGCAAAAAGCAAAATTTTAGTGCAAATAAATTGCTTTGCTTATCTCGGCGCGCGCGCTCGCTTGATATGGCTAAGTGTGCGTGTGCGTGTGTGTGCTGTGTGTAAGTTTGAGTGTTGTTAATTAATTTACAAAGCCGCCAGCCTCAGGCTTAAGTTTGCACTCTTGCAAATAACATATACAAATTTCGTGAGTCTGTTGATTTGGCAGAAAAAAAGAAAATGTTACGCGTGCTCTAAACAAACGCGTCTACCCCCATTGTGCCCAACGCGCGCGTCCCACTGAAAACAAAACAGCCAACAACAACAATAACAATAACAATAAACACAGGGGAGGTGCTGGCGGTTGGCGGTTCATGTACTTGAAAACGAAAGTTCTTTTGCATGCAAACGGTTGCGCATAAAAAAAAAACCATACACACACATACGCACGCCAACACACACACACTAACACATACAGTGCTCGCAAATCGCAAAAAGAGAGATAGAGAGCGCAGCTGAGCACAGCAAAAGACAGAGAGGAGGCGCCGTGGCCACTTGGCCTTGAACTTGTGCGGCGCGGGAGCGCAGCGGTAAGTTGAAATTGCCTTGCTGCTTGCTTGTCGGCCTTTGGCTAGTTTCTTCTCCTTTGGTTCTGCTTCTTCTTCTTCTTCTTTGGTGCTGGGTCTATTTTAAAATTGATTGCAGGCAATGCTGAGTTATTTTTATCGAGCCTTTATGGATATTCAGGCTGAGCCTAAACCGCTACCACTAACTGCCCTCTGTTTGTGTGTGTGTGTGTGTGTGTGCGAGTGTGCGAGTGTGTTTGCTTTCTATGTGCAACTCTCCCCTCTCCTACACACTGACTGTATTTTGTGTCTGTTGTGTGCTTGACCAGCGCAAACTGCTTTATCAGCACGCTTGCCGCTGGTTAAAACTTGTCTATCCACTTTAATAGTTTTGTTTTGCATATTGGAAAAAGCCCAAGCTCTGTGCCCCTAGGGCTGTGTGTATGTGTTTGTTTGTGTACTTTGATTGCAGCATAGCCGCAGCGCAGCGCTCATCAAATCAAGTGACGAGCAGCCCGACCCCCCCTGGGCTCGCACATTATACAGCAAACAGCAGCCGGATAGCGGCTGAACTGATAGCAGAAAAGAGCGAGAAACATTGCCTAAACGTGGTGGATCAATGACACTTCCCCACATGCTGTGCTCTCTTGAGCTGCTCTCATTGTGTGACAGGAAGAGAGGCGCAGCAAGTGGGCTGCTGATCAGAACAACAACAGTAGAACAGTTTATATATATGGTACTTTTCGCAGGTTTCTCTTTCAAGCTGAGCTTCGGCTGCGTCCGGCTGTTGCCTGTGCGTGTTGTAAACTGACGTTTAATTCGCTCTCAGGGCCAGTGTGTGCACTCCTGATTAATCACACACACACGCAGACTGTATGCATGCATGTGTGCGCTCTGTACGCCACTTACATGGGCAATTGAATAGTTACCTCACATGAGTGAATAAAACCCAAACGGTAATATTATTTAGAGTATGTACACACACATACACGTACACACACACATGCAACGACAATGTAACAGTTAAATTATAACTTTGTGCTGGAATCTTTTCAACACTGTTGTTGTTTTTGACTACTCGGGGTTTTTTTTTATTATTATTATTTTAATTTATACATTTGCACAGAAAAGTACACAAATTTTCCATATCATTAGCTTACACTGCACGATACGTTAAAGGGCCAATCAAATTAACATTTTTTATTTTTTTTTTTGGACAGTGTTGTGAGAGTAATAATCCAGAAGCTGTTGCGAGAAAAGCTGTTCTTAAAGGCATAATTACACACATACACACATTAAGAGGTATATGCATATGTATGTATGTATGTAAATAAGTGCTCAGTTTGATGCAACTATTTGTCGATAGTATTACTCAGAGCTTAGTTATGAGGCTGAGATAAGCATAAGCTAAGATTATGTATGCGTATCTTAAGTTCAAGGAAGTAAATATTAAGTTCTTTAGTTTGTAATATTTATTTCCTTGACAAACTTAAGTTTTTCTTTCAGTTAAAGCTTTAAATAACATTAATATAAAAATCAATTGAAAAATTAATAAGATTTATTCGTTCTTTACTCTGCGACTTTACTTTGATTGGGCTTTAAATTTTCGATATAAATCTCCTCTTCCACATCTTTGTCATCAAATGCTATGTTAATCTTTTCTAGCTTCTAATACACATATATTTATTTATTATTATTTGTTTTTGGCATCTCAATTGTTAAATAGTTTTACAAGCAAAACGAGTTTTTCACAGTACACGAAATAAATGCTTGTTCCTCGTGCTTTTGTTGTTGTTCTTATTGTTGTTGTTGTTATTTTTCTGTCTTTATGTATGAGGCTTAATATAATTTGTAAAAATATGCGAATTAATGTTTGAAAACTTGTTTTCACACATGGATTTGGCTAAGAAAGAATAAAAAAAAAAAAAAAACATCAAATTGTATCTATTGTGAACGTCGTAGTGTTAAAAACGCAATATGAAGAGTAAGAGTATGTCAATAAAAATGTTATTAGCAAAATATCTTCCAGATAAACCACAAACTAGTTATTGATGCATTCCTGAGCGGACAGTTTCTATTGAAGAGTTAAATGATGAATAAAAAAGGAATATCGTTAACAGAGCTTTCACGGTATTCGTTGTTGTTGTTGTTGTTGTTGTAATTATTGTAAAGGATCTGCTTGGAATTTGCAATTTGGTTGGCTGTACATTGTAAATTGTAAAATGTTGCCTGGCAGTCTGATTAATTATGGGTTGTCTCTTGTGTTCGCCTGTCGTTCAAAACTCAAACTAGACGTTGCACCGTCCCCCCGTCCTCCCGTCCGTCCGTCCGTCTGTCCGTCCGCCTGTTGATCTGAGCCGGTTGTGTGTGGCAGGCGCAGCAAGTGCAGCGCCGGTTTTCTGTTCGCGGGTTCCGCGTTGATTTGTATTTTATAATTTCAGGCACGTTGCACGATCATTTTAAAGTTGTTGTTGTTGTTGTTGCTTTTGCTGCTTTTTGCATTGATTTAGCTGCATACACTACATTCCCAATGGGTAACAAAAAATTTTCCATTTACTACACACGTACACAGTATATAGAGTGTACATACACCTAAGCACATCAATATTAAGAGCGAATTTATTAAATAATATTAATTCAATTTGAATCTCAAGCTGATTTACAGCTGATTGGCAGCGCTTGCCAAAGAGAGTAAAACGAAAGAGAGAGAGCGAGAGAGGGGGAGAGAGCGCCAATAATTTGTTTGGCGTTCTTATATGCGTCAGCAGCAGCAGCAGCAGCAGGCTGACGACTTGAGAAATTCAATAATAAAACGCAGAGCATGATAATATGTATGTGCACTCATACACACATGCATAACAAACAGTGTATTAAGTACAACATGTACAATTGTACAACATTAAACAACAACAAAAAAAAAAGCTCACCACGCGATGTTGATTAAAGAGCGCCGCAAAGACACACAAAACCAAATTGAGTTAGGAACAGGAGCAGCAGCCACTTGTTGATGCCCGAAAGGGAGAGAGAGAGTGTGCTCGCGAGAGAGAGCGCCTTAACAAAACTCACCATGGGAGCATCGATTGTGGTGTGATACTTGTGCCTACCCTTTTTGCTTCCCCTCTTTTGTAAACACACACAAACACACACACGCACAACAAATGTGTGTGCGCGCGGGCCTCTTTCATTGCCCCCAAAGGCTGTTCGTGCGCTCCTTGGCAGCCCTTCCTTTTTCGTAAGCAGTTTAGCGCTGCTTGTGTGTGTGCGTGTGTTTATGTGCGCGTGTGTGTGTGTGTGTGTGAAACTTATCAAGGTCGTCACTTGGCGTTGCCGCCGCCGTTTTTGCTGCTGTAAGCGGGTTTTTCTACTTACACACAAACACACACACACACACATGCACACACACATGCACTCGCTTGCTCAGCCCCCTCAGCAGTAGTCGCCTTCCATCCTTTAGCGCAAAAATTCTTTAGCTTTTATGTTATTGGGTTTCTTTTTGTTGTTTTTTTTTTTTTCTTCTCTTACATGCCATAGCTTTGCCGTTGTTTCTTTTACTCCCCTTTGGCCAGTGTGTGTTGTGTTGTTGTTGTCTGTTTGAAGTGGCGTTTTTTGTGTTTGTTGTTGTTGGTATTATTGTTATTATTGCTGCTGCCCCCTGCCGCTAGTTTTTTTTTTGATTTACTCAGTTTACCATGGCAGCCGCTTTGGCATTGTCTGCTTGGCTCTAGGCCCTACCCACAACCCACCCACACACACACACACACACATCCATCCCGTTCTCATGCGTGATCTTAGCTCTTGTTTGTCAGATGTAAACATTGCCAAAATACCACTGAAATTTAACTTAATTGTTTTGAATTTATTTTGTGGACTTTAAGAAGTTGTAGAAATTATACATATTTGTATGTGTTGAATACATATGAAGTTAAAGCCGTTAACTTTATAATATGTGTGTTACTTTCCTTAGTTAATCAGTTTATTTTGGCTTAGATCCTTAAGCTAGCTCAAAGAGTTAGAGAACTAACCAAAGTTCAATTCTTCAGCGAAAATAAGCTAAGCAAGAGTAATTTAGAATTTTACCCACTGTCGAACCTGTTCTTCTGCACATTAAACTAGTTCAGCAGCTAAAGGTGTAGCTCAAGGCCACGCAGGACTATAAGATACCCTGCAGTTATGACGAAAAACCGCTGCAGAAAAGCTTAAAACTAACATTTACATGTTATTCGCTTACATGCAGAAAATGATTAACATTATGTTAAGCTTTTACCAACTGTTGCTTAATGTCATGCTGCTTCATTTAACAGCAGACAGATGAGCATGTTAAAGCTCTGTAATCAAAGGACCTCGCTCTAAGATTATTTACAGTACATTCCACTAACATTAAGTTCTGCAACGACCGCATGAGAGTTAGTTTAAGTCTGTTTTAGCACCCACCTGACGCCAGGATTCGGTTCATCGTGCCCACTCGCAGTGCTTGCTCACCTTTTTATAGGCGCATTTTTTATTACGCTTATTTTTATTATTTGCACAACGCGAACGCGTCGCGTTCGACGCGCTTCAACTTGCGGCTATTTTTAGCCTTTTCTAATGAGCGCTAGCTATTTTTAGAGTCCCGTGCAGCAGGCCAAGCCGCTTTGTAGCCCACAGCATCAGTTGGTTATCTTGAAACTTGTCCGCTGTTACGTTTTTCTTCTTCTTCTGCTTCTTCTTTTTTTCGCGCTGTTATTTTGCAAGATCATTATCATTGGAGGCTCCTCAGCGCGATTGCAGTCTCGTTTCGGGTCGCTTTCGGGGCCCACAGGTAATTGTGTTTTGATGGCCAGCTGAAACGGGTTTTCAGTGGCTAAATCGTAGGGTATGCGAACTAGTTGCCTAGACAATTACCTTTTCTTTTATTCGCTTTGAGAGCATTTATCATTTTTGTGCCCCCGAGATTGCGATTGTATGAGAAATTCTTTGCTGTATCATTTCTATATATGATATATATGCCAACTAACTTGCGTAGGTCATTTACATTTTCGCACTGGCCGAATTTGGCCGCAAAATGTATGTTGTTCCACTTGTGGCATTGATTGCCAAAATATCATAATGATGGCTGTGAAAGTTTCAAATGGTTCATTAAGCTGCTTATATATTTAATTCCATGTATTGAGAGATATACAATTTTTATTTTTTCATCACCCTGTTGAGGGTTTCAAATGGGGCATATTAGCTAGTGGAAGGTAATGAGAGTGAAATGTGAAATCCACTTGAGAAAGTGCCTAAAGGCATAGGATGTTGAGTAAATCTTTGAAAACTTTCCTCAAACTAAAAAATAGGTATAAAGCACAAAATTCTTTTTAAAAATTGCTCCAACATCTCAATAGAACTGTATGCACATGAAACTTACTTTAACTACAGCTAACAGTCTAATCTTTACATAACAAATCTTTAACATCTCTTTAACAGCGGAACGTTAACAGCTTTCCTTTAACATATGATTTGTGTTTTTTCAGCTTCTTCTAAGAACAACATTGTATAAAACAATGTGTAATAGGTGTATTCTAGTCGATCAATTCTCAAAACTAAGCCTGCTTTGCACTTGGAAATGGTCTCATTTAATTTGAAGTGTAATTTTAACGAATGGTAACAGGATATTTGTTTGTGGTCACCGAAAAAAAGAGAGACATTCACCTACGCAAAGCAGACATTGATCGAATGCCATATGCTTGAAATGTTCAATTGGTCAACTGTTTAATGCTTCAACCTTCAAATCCCTCGACAATGGTTAAAAATAATCTGGCTATGTATAATAATAGCACACGTAATGGCCAAAGGTAACCTGAATTACATGTGGAGACCCAGGCGGAGGCTCTGTGAGAGTGCGTCAGGTGTGTGTAACGCCCACAAAGAATGCCCCGCACCCCTCCCCTTCAGCCTACCCCCTGCCTACCTACATGCAACCACTTTCAGTGGCATTGCTCATACGCAACGTTGGCCCGTTCGTGACTTTGAAATGCTGTTTAACGTGCAACTTGTACGCATTTCTTTTTGTTTTAACAACTTGTTCGCCTCTTTTGTTAATTCTTTTCTCTGGCTTTGTTTTTCCTGCCTTCCGTTTAAGGCAGCTTTGTAAAGTTTGTGCCTTTCCGCGCTGTCAACTAATTTAATTTGACTGCAACAACTGAAAGTTGTGAAAAACTTTTAATTAGTTACAGCTATGCTAAAGATATTCTGATTTCTGAGCTTGGCAATTGCGATTTAATTGTTGCGCAAATCATTTCAATGCTATTTCAATTCAATTCTTGAGCCTTTTGTGGCACAAAACACTTGATCAAAATCGAATTATCATCTGGCCAAAATGTATTCAATACTCTTGTGCTTAATAAGCATTTTGTACAACGCCATTTACGAGGAGCATGGCATAGAGTGTTTAGTGTGACTGACTAAGAGCTACCCTGTACTGTATAATCTAATTGATAATCAGTTTTTGCATCTCAGAGATACCCTGTAAGTTCTATTTAACATCTAGTACTCATGTACCTTTATATTTGCATATCTAAGAGATACCCTGTACTGTATAATCTATAACCTTGCTCTGTGAGCCTAATAGGACACATATATGGACTCGACTTTTGAAAAAAACTTTTTACCTACAGTTTTCAAAAACTCGCCTTTTTATTAAATATATTACCAAAGCCTTATCATAGCCTTTTACCATTTTTACAGGGTATTTGACTGGCAAAATAAAGCAAAAATTGTTGTTGCTGCGACATGATCTTTGCCGTTGGCCAAAATAAACATATTTTTTTGCGTCTAATACATATAAATTTAATAAAATAAATATTTGCCGTGCAAAATGTTGTGTGTGTGTGTGTGTGTGTGTGTGTGTGTTGAGATTCATGATTTTTAATAATTTTCTGTGTGTATATGCATAAATTATTAATCAGCAAAAGCAACAACTACATTTTGTTGTTGCTCTCGAGTTGCCTTCAGATCATTAGAGCCCAAAAACTGTAGAAATATAGAAATCTGTGCTGTGCTGTCCAACAATTTCCAGACGTGGCCACTTTTGGGGCCCTCTTGATTTAATTGCTTTCATTGAGTAAATCAACACATTACTCAAACGAACAGCTTCGCGCAGTTAAATGAAGTCTGTGGACTAAAAACTAAACTAAAGAAAAGATATACGAAAAGCGAACAAAATTTAGCCAATTAAGTTAAACTATGCGTGCGAATGTATAGAGTATGTACAGTGGACACTCAGTAAAGAAGATATTTGCAGAGTCTGGAAGTTTCTGTAAAACCTAAAACTTAGCATTTAATGAATGGCTTTCAGTTCAACAACATATCTTACATATTTGCGAAGCACTTTTGAGTAAAACGTTTACGAATAGTTCAAAGAAGAATAGCAAAAACCTTTTTTGAGCAACATATTCTCTCCCTTGTTCTTGGTTTGGCCTCTAGATGTATTTGACATCTAAGTCTTGTAGATATTTATCTTACTTTTATTAAATTTAACTTTAAAAGAAAAGTTAGATTGTAAAAATATATTAAACAATTGTTAAAAGTTTTGCAGCTGCTTAAATAACATGTTATTTATTATTTCAATTTGTGTTAAAAAGACAAATATGTTTACAATAAATATTATATATAGTATATAGGACCACAAATATATGCAAGAAAACAACATATGTTTGAGCATATTAATGCTTAGATGAAGGCATATTTCCTAGTTCAACTTGGTGATCTTCTCAAAAAACGGATATTATTTAAGTTTTTCCACAATCAAAAATGATCGTTTAAATTTTTTAAAGATCTTGCAGAAGCGCAAGTAGTTTTTTCTTTCATGTCAAAAACTTAAATCTTCAATCTTAAGCTTTTCGAAATTATATTAACTCCAAGATTTCTTCAGATATTCCATTCTTTCGCTAAGTATAGACATTAAAACACACGACAGATGAGTGTTGGCGAGGGGGGAGGGGGTAAGGGGGTTTCTCTCTAAATGATTCTCTGCTCAGAACTTGGGCATCTTCAGCGATCATTAAAGTGCCACTAGACAATATTGTTTAAACAAATTCCTGTGCTTTGACAGCACGTTTGTGCGCTTCAAATGCCCGGCCAGGTGATTAAGGTGTCAACTCAAAGAAACAAAAAGTAAAAAGAGAAATAATAAAAGAAAATAAAAGACGAAAAAATGATATATGTTTTTTTCAAATGCCTGCCCGAAAGTTTTATGGCACAAAACCGAAACTAATAAACAGCAAATCAAATGTTACGCACAAAAAAAAAAGAACAGCAACAATAAAGTGTGAAAAAAAAGAAACAATATGAGAATCCAATAAGAAGTCGCGAGTTGATAAAGCAGCTAAGGAAATAAATCAATAACGAACAAATTATTAGACTCGACAGTTAGGCAAAGCGCGGCGCGTGTGTGTGTCTGTGTGAGTCGCTCTCTCTGTGTGTGTGTGCGTGTGTGTGCGTGAGTGTGTATTGTGTATGATTTTGCGGTTTTGGTTTTTTGAGTTTTTTCCGCTTGTTTTGTTGCTGCTTGTATATTTTTTTTTTTTTGGCAACTCAAACATTGGTTCAATCGACAACCGGTTCTCAAGAGATTTCACGCGTTTCCAGCCGCCAAATGAAGCGTCAATTAAAATTTAATGAGTGTTGGTTGTGCTGCCGATCAGCAGGTAGAGTGCAGCACACACTCACACACACACACACATACATACTTAGCTTATGCTATGTTTGGGCACGTGTTCGCATTTATGCCATAGAACATCCTCTCTCAAAAACAAAAAAGAAGCGAGATTACTTGAAATAAAAGTAAACAAAAATCAAAAAGGCAAAACAAAAGCGCGAGAATAAATCACGAGCCAATCAAAGAGGCTGGCCACATCAGTATTTCAAGTATTTCCGAAGCTAACGCACACACATACACACACACATATACGGACACATATACCCGCCACCCACCCGCTGTTGGAGCATGGTAACGATCGTGCGTTTAACTGTTAACAAATCGTGCATACGCTGATGTCATACATGCTTGGCGCGCTCTCTCTCTCTCGCCTGCTCTCTTGCGCTCTGCCCACACGCCACGTCGCTCTCATGCGCTGTTATCGCGCTGCGCAGCGTCTGGTTTGATTTGTGCTGCTTCGTTGTTGTTGTTATTGTGATGTCATTTATGCAGTCCAGCCACCGTTGCAGAAAGCTGCTCTCGCGCTCTCATTTAGTTGTTGTGCTCACTGGTAGCTTTACGCTTTATTCTAATTGTATTCCGGCTCGCGCAGGCAAACAAATCTTTGTATATACGCGCGCGCGCGTGTGTGTGTGTGTGTGTTTTGTTGTTGCTCTTTTTTTTTCAGTGGAACTCACAATTTGTTGACTTTTCGCCGCTTTGGTGTTTATCACATTTTATTCATTTCGCTCGCATGTGTATGTGTGTGTGTGTGTGAGTGTGTGTTTATGCACAGTTTCGTTTTGTTGTTGTTTTATCTTGCTTTCGGGCTTCTGATTCGCCACTTGCAATAAATACCAATTTACAGCATTTCGTATGTTTACACGTGACTTTAGTTAAGTTGTTTTTGTTGCTGGGCGGCAAGTGGCACGAGCATGTGTAGCATAAAGAGAGCACAACAACAGCAGCCGAAACAACAACAACAATAATGGGTGACATTTATCTGAGCGCTTTGCCTATTTGTTGAGCTGATTAAACGACTTTGCGCCTTTTGTTGTTTGTTTTAATTGTTTGTTTATTTCTGTGTGTGTGTGTGTGTGTGTGTGTGTGTGTGTGTGTAACACTTGTGATTGTTGCATGTGGATTTGTCAACACACATATAATTGCCGAGCTTTTCAGCAGTTGCGCACGTGATGTCAATAAATTGTGCATATTAATCATAAGCAAATTCTACTCAAATATTACGTATACAGCGTGTTGTACACGCATTTACAGTTCTGCAACCAATCAGAATCTAACTAATGCCCAAACTGTTCTTATTAGACTTCTAATCAGCATTGTTGTATTTAATTCAAGCAAATTGCATTTCTGTTAAGTTTTAGTGCACATTTTTATGGCGTGAACAGATTTGTATCAGCCAAAAAAAAAGTCTAGCAATAAATTGCTTTTTACTACCTGTTTGTAAGGGTAGTAAAACATTTAACGACTTTCCTAATATATCTTCAATTTGGCCCAGATCACGAGCGCTTTTTGCTGGCATATAAAATGCTAAGAGCTAGTTGTTAAATTTTACATATTTGTGTATAGTAAGAGTTTTATCTTGTAACTATTGATTACTTCTGAAATGCCCAACTGTTCACATTTTCAATATGTTTCGAATGATATATAATAATCTACAATATTATTGCCCTACCTTGTAGTCTGCATGTTTATTACCTACCTCTTACCGTACCTACATGTCACCTGTGCACTGAGACAAATAATCGCATTTTCTTATACAATTTCTTTCACGTTACGCATAAACTAATTAGAAAACAAACAAACAAAAAATGGATACCGCTAAACGCTTTAGTTTTAGTTATTATTCAAGTGCATGTAAATACTAAAAAGAATTTCTCGCAAATATTAAATAACCACAGAAAAATTTATGAAATAGTCATTAGGCATAGGCGTATGACCCATTGAAATCGGGAATACTTAATTTGGTTAATATTCAGTCGAATATCCCAACTAGTTTCCTTTTTTATACACATTAAGAAAAGTTTTCCCTTTAGACAAAAACTTATTCCATAAACAGGTAACCAAAAACATTTTGTTTATTACTTAAAACATGATTTACATTTTTCAATTATTTATTTATACTTTTAAAGCAGGGCATCTACTAGTCGTATACTCTTCTTTGCTCTCATTTCGCAGTGCATTGTTTACCTTTGGGCTTTGCTCAAGCAATCGTCTCGCACACTAAAACACAACACACGGACACAAGTGTGAAACTCACCTTCCCACCACACACTTGGACTATTGCAAGCGCTGACCGTTACGCCTTCGCACGCCTACATTACGCAAAAACGACGTGCGCCATCGCAAGCGCCCCCAACTTGCCACATTTATCGCAGCTTTGCAGCTTTGTCGCACGATTCGCATAAGCGTCGGCGACGGCGTCGGCGTCGGCGTCATCGTCGACGTCAAGGACAGCGTCGTGGCCCTCTTCGCATTGCATTGAACTTGAACGAGGGTTGGCTGGCGCACTGGTGAAATTGCAATTGCTGACGCTAGGGGGCGTGTTCATTTTCCAGTTCCCACTCACAGCTTAATGCGTGTGCAGCAGCAGCCGCTCACTCAAAGCCCAATGCGACACTCACTCAATTGCCGAGTTGAGTTTAAAACGCCTCCGAGCTATGCAGCGGAATTTTCAATTAGCTGTCGCGGCTTTTTGGGACTTTCCCATCACCCACCCCCCGCTAAAAGGAGTGCATAAATTATTTGCTTAACATTTGAATATTGCATGCAAAATGGCTGCGCTGCGTCGCCCGCTGACGTCAGCGCAGCAACAACATGCAATGCGGAAATGCTTTCAACTTTAAACTTTGCCGCTAAAATTAGACCAAACTAAAAAAAGCAACTGCAAAATAAACACAAATTCAGTTTGCAGCTAGTTCTTTTTTTGTTGTCGCTGTTGACTTTTGGCTTTGTGGCAAATGTGTTGCATACTTTGTGGCGTTTGCTTTGGGTTTGTTTTTGTCTGTCAAAATTTAGCGCCTGACGCTAATCAAAATATACGAAAGTTACGCTGTCTGTGTGTGTGAGTGTGTCGGTGTGTGTGTGTGTTTGTGTGTGTGCTTCCGTGTCTTGTTGTGTGTTTGGTTTTATGTTTTGCGACCATTTCCGGCGACATTTTCAACTCGATTAGAAATTCAAATGGCATTCGCTTGACAGTCGCACGTGGGGACAATGCAGCGGGGCGCCTGGCTTATCAATTACAGGCTACAGGCACAGTGCCAAAGTCGCAGACAGGTTCACAGTCAACGCCACACACTTGCCACAACTCGTTGCGGCTGTGCATTTCAAGGACATGAACAGAAAAATGCATATGAATATATGCACTTGGCATTTAATATACAATGCGAGGGCTGTTCAGAACTTATTCAACTTACATAATTCACCTAAACTAAAAAAAGAGTGGCTGCTCTTAATGTGATATAATCGATTCTCTCTCTCTATGCTATGCTTTTGATCCCGTAATGTGTGTGAGGTGTAGACTGCAATTGCGAGAGTTAATTCTTTTGGCGACAGCGCTGCACGCCATTGGTCGCATTGCTTTTGATCCCGTTATCTTAGTCGAGAGCGCATCCAGCGCAGCGCAGCAAGCAGCAGTTCTATGCTCTTCGTCGTTGCATTAGTTTGCATGCCGGCTAAGCGTGGGCGCCAGCTTAATGGGAAAATTTAACACTGTTTCAAAAGTTATTAAAATTAGCTGTGTGTAATTTTAAACTTTATTAGATACATGATATATATGTTTATATTTGTGCAATGTCTAAATACGTGTAGTTTGATATGTGTAGCTGGGCAACCAATTGGCGCGCATTTTAGCGCAATTCACCTCCAGCAAAAGAGAGAGAGAGGAAGAGTGTGTGTGTGAGAGCAAGCAACAGCTTTGCCTAAGTAGGTAAGCGTGCTCTTAAATTTATATATGTATAAATTAACTGGAATACATTTCGGTATTTTTTTTCATCCCTTTCCATTTCCCCATTTATACCCTAGCTTGGGATATTTCTGATTTCTTAACGAAATTTGCTCCTCTGTTATTATAAAGTGCATATTTGGATATTTGATTTGTTTTGTTAAGTATTTGAGTGCCCCTCGCTTAGTTTTTCTCCCTTGCCCGCCCATGCTAGAGGCAAAAGCGAAAGGGAAACTGAAGTTTTGCCATTTGGTTTTGCGACGCAGCTGACCAAAGTCACGAAGTGAATGGGCTTGGGTTGGGTTGGGCTCTGTGTCGCTTAGAACCTTGCAGCGTGCTGCATTTGCATACCAAGTTCTTGTTGTTGTTCTTGTTATTGTTGTTGTTGTTGTTATCTGTCGCAGCGGAAATGCTGTTTGCCAGTTTCTGTGGTAGTTTCTTGCCACTTGCTACTTACTACTTGCCACATGCCACATTCCACATGCAGCTCTGGCAACTGGCGAAACGTAGCTCTTGTGTGATTGACACCGCGTTGCACGCAGCTTGCATTTTGATAGCCAACGCCCCACCCCCTCCTCTTTAGTACCCCTTCCTCTCGCCCCTTTTCAAATGGCAAACAAATTGGTATCTATCATAACATTTATTTGGCTATATTTTTCGCTTTGAGCCGCGAGCTCATAAAACTAAATTGCATTTTCTTTGATTTTCGCGCATATTACCATTTTTTTATACATTCGTCTAACTGTGTGTTTGTGTATGTGTGTGTGTGTGTGTGTGTGTGTGTGTGTGTGTGTGTGTGTGTGCTAGGAACTTCTTTTGCGTGCCTGGCACTTGCTGGCACTTTGGGACTTTGCTTCGATTTACCTCTCCAGGTGCTAATGGCTTGTTATAGCATAAAATCGCGTTATCCTTTGGGTGTACATCTGTGTGTGTGTGTGTGTGTGTGTGTGTGTGAGTGTGTGTGTTTTTGGGCGTGTATTTGACAGGCTGTGTTAGTTATTGGTTTTTAATAGCGCGTGCATTTCGATGGCATATCAACAATAACAGGCAAAGGGAATTCAGAAAAGTAAAGCAAAGCAAATATCAAAATATATCGCAGATAGATATATATATATAAGCACATACATATATATATGTACATATTCATATTTGGGTTAAGATTAGGCTTTATCTAACAACTTGACTAGAATTGCGCCTAATTCCGACAATTGTTTGCTAAAGTCTAACGTCAAGAAGAAATATTTTGGCCTAAATTCAAGCAAATTTTTATTTTATTTATTTACATTTGATATGCAAGTCTAAACAGTTGGGACCCTACGTAGTTTAATATTATTAAAAGAGAGAGAGAGAGAGAATAAGAGAGAGAGAGAGATAGATAGAGAGTGAGAGAGAGAGACGGGTGGATAAATAGATAGATAGACAGAGAGATGGATAAAGAGATAGATAGCGAGATACAAATAGTTAGAGAGATAGAGAGAAACAGAGAGAGCGATAGAGTGAAGGACAGGGAGATAGAGAGAACGAGAGAGAGAGAGAGAGACAGGTAGATAGAAAGGTAGAGAGACAGACTGAAGGGGAAAGTGAGACAGACAGAGAGAGAGAGAGAGAGAGAGAGATAGAGAGAGATAGAGAGATAGATAGAGAGATAGATAGAGAGAATACAAATAGATAGGTAGAGAACATGACAGAGAGATAAAGAGAAAGACAGAGAGATAGAGAGAAAGACAGAGAGAGAGAGAGAACAGGAAAGAGATAATTAGATAGAGATAGATAGATACAGATAGATAGATACGAGGTGAAGAAATAGCGAGAAGTTGAGCAGCAGAGAAGGCAAGAAGAGTGCGTGCGACCTAGAGAAAGAGAATTCTCAGATTCTGTCTACTTTCTTGACTTTCAAGCAAATACCTCATCTCCCTTTCTCAACAGCTCCATTTTAGTCTCATAAACATTTATTAAATTTCTAATTTAAAGACACACAACGTATAATTCACCAAATTAGTTGCGACCGCCCTCTGCTAAACAGGGTCTGTTATTAAGCTCTCGCCAGCGCAGCTAATGATTACTTTAACATTTCATGCTCATATTTAACATAATTAAAGATTTAACATTTTAAATAACAGTTAAAACATCATTTCTTTGATGTAACAGATGTAGAGCATTAGATTGGAATGACTTTTTGTTTTTGCTATAAAAATCTTTTTCTAATATTTATAATCTCTTTTTGCTTGCAGATTAATATTTAATGAAGAATTCCACAGACTGCAGCCGGAATATTGAAGGTAAGCTACATTTCTCTTTTCATTTAAGATGTATGTAAGACGTATGTTAGATGTATGTAAGATGTATGTAAGATGTATGTTAGTATGTATGTTAAATGTATGTTAAATGTATGTTAGATGTACGCTACAAAGTGTTTAGCTGCCTGAATAGTTAGGTCTACTTTATACATTATCTGCCTTTATGTGTTATACATATCCTGACAAAATACCCTGTAATAACCGCTACAAAGGGTATACATATAGTTTGAATAACTCTCCCATTTTGGGAGTCTCAGAATTTGAGGCAGTTAAACACATTTTGTTGAACTTTTATTTATAATTACACTTTATTTGTTATCACTTTTTATTCTATTTATAATTAAAACCAAACCAATCAAAATTATTGCATTAATTAAGCCTCAACTTTGGAATAATTTTCATTTCAATAATTAAGTTAGTTAGTTTTTAGGATGTGGAATGTTTCTTTTTGTCGTGGTGTGAATGCGCAGCATTTGAAAAGGGCTTAACGCCATTTTGTTGTTGTTGTAACTGTTCTTATCGTTGTTGTTGTTGTTGTTGTTGTAGTTGTTGTTGTTGTTGTTGTAGTTGTTGGCCAACTTCCGGTTCAATAGGGCGGCAAGAGAATACACATTTATTCATTTAACGCCTCATTAATTCATCACTTTCAATAAAATTTTACGCTTACATACACACAACAGGTGTGCGTCTACGTGTGTGTGCGTCTCTGTGTGTGTGTGCGTCTCTGTGTGTGTGTGTGTGTGTGTGTGTTGCGTTAGATATTTAGCGCAGGTTGTTACAGACAGAGGCGGGCTTTTGTCGCGCTCCATTAGAGGGCAAGCGTGTAATGTAAACCCCGCCCAGCTAAATCCTGACGGCCTTAATTAAGCGATACAGCTGTGTGTGTGTGTGTACAGGTGTGTGTGTGTGTGTGTGTGTGTGTGTGTCTGTTTGCGTGTAAAACTCATTGAGTTTCGCATTAATGTATTAACTTTTATGCGCTTTGGCATTGCGGCCAAGTGTAGCATACGCCGAGGCGCAAAAGTTGCAGCTGATTTTGAGAGTAAGCAAAAAACAAACAAACAAAAAAAAAAGCCACAGAAAAAGCGCATGAAAAACGGCATGAATTGTCAGGCATATGCATGTGAGCCAAGCAACAATTTGGCTTATATAAGCTAATTGCCTGTTTACGCAAAAGCTACAGAGGGGGGGGGGGTGTGAGAGGGAGAGGGTGGGGTGGGAGTGAGAGAGAGAGAGAGACTCTGTGAGAGTGAGAGAGACATTCTCATGCGAGCTTTTATTTTGAGCGCTTTGCACTTGACGCTGCGAAAAGGATTTTTGACAATAAACAGACGCGTTTTTTGTATGCCCCCCTCCCTCCCTCCCACCCTTCCTCCACAATACGCCCCCGCACACACACACACACACACACACACACAGCAGCAGCAGCAGCCCGCCGCCCCGTTTAAAAATAACTCCTTGTTGGAAATTCCATAGAAATCGTGCATATTGAAAAATGTATGTAAAAATATTGATGTTTTTTCTTTTCACTTGCGTGCTAATTTTAAAAATTATACGAAGCCCACACACACACACACACACACACACACACACACACACACATGTTTTTGGCAAGGCAAGTCTAAACAGAGACGTGCCACGCCCCGCCCCGCCCCGCCTCGTCCCCCCTCCTCGCCTACTTGTTCAAGTTAATTTAAATGCAACTTACGCGCAAAAGTCTGGCAAATTGTTATGTACTCTATGCCCAGTTTTGTGTGGCATTTATAAAAATATGCGATATTTTATTTTATGAAAAAAATAAACACACGCCTCGCCCCTCGCAACTCGCAGCCCCCCCACCCCCCCTCACCCCTCCTGCTTCCATTTCCAAATGCAGCAACAGATGCTCGACAACAGATTTCCTTTCTTTTAGTTGAAGGAGATCCGCAGTCAAAGCAACAACACACACACACACACAACACACACTTAACACACACACACACACACACACACACACACACACACACACACACACACAGTGCGGCCAAGACGGCGTACCAAAATACTTATAACAAAAACAAAGAAAACCAAAAATAATACGTAAAATTGCTTTAATTTTAAAATATCTTTCAGTGTATGCGCCTGTATCTCTGTCTGTGCGTGTGTGTGTGTGTGTGTGTGTGTGTGTGTGCGTGCACGCGTCGGCCTTTCGATTTATTTCGAGCGATCGGCCAGAATTAAGAGCTTTATTAGCGCATCGGCCGAGCAATCAAACGCGTCGCATTCGATAAATTCGGCTAAAAGGAATTGTTTCCCATTTCGTATGCAAGTCGTGTGTGTTTGTGTGTGTGTGCAGATCCTTAATGGTAGTTATCGGTTTTGTTAGTTATCGAAACGGGGCGATGTCGGCGATAACTTGTTGTTGTTATTGTTGTAAGCGTGCGTTGTGTACTCTACTTTAGCTGGGAATGCTTGCATAGAGAAGAGCTGAGCTCAGCTTTGCTGTATTCATCGATAAGCAGTTGTTATCGATAACACGCATAAAATGTTCAATATCTAACTAAATTTGCATTGGTTGCTATATATCGATTATGTATAGGAAGTCTTGAGATCAGTTGACTTTTCTAAACGTAGCTGCAAGAATAATCGCTAGGCATCTATCGATAACGACAACTGTTATCCTGGCTAGGTGTTTATCGATAACAATTCTTAGAAAAGCTCGCTTGCAAGCTTCGATATGCCTATATCGATAACTTAAGCAGTATTTACTATCGATGGGTGCATATCGATGTCTTTCAAATAATTTGTTATCGATATGCATATGTCGATAACTTTAAAAGTGTATGTTATCAAATTATTTGTTATCGATATGCATATGTCGATAACTTTAAAAGTGTATGTTATCGGTAAGGTTATTTCGATAGCTTTAACAGTATTTGTGTTCGATATGCTTATTCCGATAGCTTTGCAATTATCTGTTATCGACCAAGCGGGCTTTTCGACTCTTTTAATCGATATCGATAACACATGGTAAATGCCTTATTTGCACTTGAAAACAAGAGCTTCAATCATTGATTGAAGCTCGATTGCCTGATTGATTATTAAAAGATTTCTTGTTGCTGTATAAATTACAGCAAATACTTGTATTTATAGACGAGCTTCTATTTAAAACTTGCCCGAAATAGTAATTGATTATTAAATGGCGCTGATAATGTGCGCTGCTTCTTATAATCTCATTAGGGATTTCTTTCTTGTTTGTGCTCATTTTATGCAGATATTATTTTACTTGTAGGTTGTCAGGGTTTCCTTTCCTTTATTTTGCCAGCTTCTTTAGCCTGAAGCTTTGCGGATTTATTCAATCATTTTGCGTTTGGGTTGCGTTTTGGCTTTGCGACTCAGACTTCGAGTCAAGCCGCAAATCCTTTGTGCAAACACACACACACAACAAAGAAACACAACAAACAAACACGCAAACGCATTTCGCCTGAAAAACCCCATTAAAACGCCTTTAAAAACGCTTAACTCGCAAAAGCCGAGCTAACACGCCCGTGTGGGCGCTGCTGCGACGTAGGTGGGCAGGGGGGCGTGGTCTTGTCTCTGGCACCTGCATTTGCAATTGTTCGCTTTTTGGGGACTTTGAAATTTGTTTCATTTTTCGTAAAGGTGCTTCTCTGGCCGCGTTCTGCGGAAAATTGTTGGTTATTTATTTTGGGTTACCTCTAAAATTAAAATGGCTCAAAAACACAAGACCAACACACACACACACACACACACACACACACACGCGCGACGTCAACAACAACAACAACAACAACAACAGAGCAAGAGCGAAACAAACGAACAAAAAAGCGTTTTTTATAGAACATTTATTTATAATTATACATTCTCGTTGTATATGCGATTTTCTGCGCCAGTAAAGTGAAGTGTAGGAAATATCGTGCACAGACATATTTTCATTTCGATCCCATCCAATCCGCAGTCGAATTCGTATCGATCCTCGACACGCGTTCAATTCAATGCAAATCAAATATAATAAATACAAATATTGTGAATAAAATACAAAATAAAATTGCAATTTTGAATTTGTTTTTGGCGAATTTCCCGCCGAAGGACGCGTATTTCCGGCTCCTCTCTCTCTCTCTCTCTCTCTCTCTGTCTCCTCGTCAGCTAACCCTCTTTCGCGCGCTCGCCCCCTCTCTTTCTTTCACGCACCCAGTTAAGTGTTAAAATTGCCCAAAAAGTAATTACCCACAATGTGCCCAAAATAATAAATCAAATCAAAATAAATTTCCCAATTTATGCTCAAGTGCTTTCAAGTGGGATCAAAATAAGAAGAAGATAAAGAAAGGGCAAAGCAAAAGCAACGCCTTTTTTCTCTGTGTTGAAAAGTGAAATTCTGTCAAAGCAATCAAATTTCCCAAAATAAAAGTCGAAACATCTGTTCTTTGTTGTTTGTTAACTTACCAAAATATCGCAAAAGTCTACAAAAACAACAGCAACAACAAACAACAAATTTGTGCCTAACCGAATGTTAAACAACATGTTGCTGCGTACAACAACAACAGAAATGTTGCCAACGCATGTTGCTGGCCGTCAGATGGCGCGCGGCATTATCGCTGCGCACAGGTGGCGCCAAAGAAAAACACGATCAACAGCGCAATTTCACAGCTAGATGGCGCCACGCAGCTGCAAAATATTGTAAGCCAGTTATTAAATGAATTTTTTGTTATTAAGTGGAATTTTTATTGAATATACACACACACGCATAATCAGCAGATCAGTGTATAACATAAATACAATTAAATACATTTGCTGACAGCAGCAGCGTCTTAAATACGATCAGTCGCGCATAACGAACGCTAGATGGCGCCACGCATACTGCTGCCAAATACTTGAAGAAAGTTATTGAAAGTCAATTTTGAACTTAAAAAGCAATGTAAACAAAATATTTAAATGAAGTACAATCATATAAGATAAAGCAGCTTGATTTATTATGTGTACTTAGTTCTCCACCAAGTTAAAGTTTTCTCAGTATACTTTCTGCATTGTTGTCAATATATTATCTTCATTGTGCTTGGCAACTAGCTAGCATGCCTGGCGGGCAAACGAGAGCTGTAAAGCTCCTTAGTTTCAATCCAACTAATCCTTTAAGCCCCCACAATGTATCTCAACTGTCTCTCTCTCTCTCTCTCTCTCTCTCTCTCTCTCTCTCTGTGTGTCCCTGTGTGTTGTGATTGTGCAGCTGTCGGCTATTAGGGTACGTGTTTTAAGTGGTTTTACATTCAATGTGTGAAAGCTCTGACAATTCAAGTGTGTTTGCACACACTACATACACCTACACACACCTAAGACACACACTCACACCCCACACACATTGGCAGGGTATACAGCATGTGGCTTGAGCAGGCCTTAATGGACTTTTATGGATATGCAGGTAGATTCCTGATCGTTTGCTGTCTAACGAGCAACTGTTTTATCGTTTCTATGGATATATATATATACAAAGGTAGATTTCTGATAAGTCTGATAGTCTTATAAGATTTCCATTTCAAAATTGAAGTGTATTTGCGAAACGGCTTTTGCCAGACGAAATCTTTGCTGCGTACCCTCAGAAAGTGCTCGCGGTCAGGCTTAGGCTTAGGCTGTGTGAGGCAAGGCTTAATTGAGGGGCGTCGAAGGGGGCGGGGTGTGGGAAGGTAGCAGCAGCAGTAAGTGGGCTTAGAGACGTGTCTGTCATGCCAAACGCATGTGCTAAGCATTTCCGTTTCCGTTGAAATTTAATACGCATAGGCTCCACTTGCTGCGCTCCAAAATGCAGGCAGGCAGGCAGGCAGACATGTGTGCCGCGTCTAGGCGCAGTTATTGTACTTCTATATGCATATAGTACTATAGCACACATATACATACACATATACATATATCTATGTATGTATGTATATTTGTATATATGCATATATGTATCTGACTCTTTTCTATGAGCGCAGGCTGTGTCCCCTTTTTTTTGGCACTTGCCGCGCGGCGCATATTTCTTTTTAATACCTATTGAAAATGCCTAAATAGGGTATATTAGTTTGTTGCAAATGTATGTAGCAGGTGAAACGAAGCAGCTTCGAACCCATAAGGTCAGCTTCGAAGGTCGAGTCGATTTAGCCCATGTCTGTCCGTCTTTCGTCCGTTCGTGCTTCTGCCCGTCCTTCCATCCCTACGACCTTCCATCCGTCCGTCCTTCCATCGTTCCGTCCGTCCTTCCGTTCGTCCGTCTGTTTGTACGTCGGTCCGTCTCTCTTTCCGTTCTTCCGTCCGTCCGTCCGTTCTTCCTTCCGTTCGCCCGTCTCTCCGTCCGTCCTTCTGTCTAACTGCCCACCCGACTTTCCATCCTTCCGTTCTTTCGTGCTGGACGCATGGATCTCAGAACCGATAAGAGCTAGAGACTTGAAATTTTGAACGTACAAGCTCTCTATAGCCCTCACAATACGAGTTTTTGCTCCAGATCATCGATAGCTTGTCCCGTTTTCAAGCAATCGATAAATATCGTTATCGAAATAAGGTTTTAAGAACACATCTCTTAGACTTTAAGAGCTACAATCAACAAATTTGAGATGTACTTTATAGTATACATACATACATCTATGTCATGTCTACAGAGAGGAAATTCACTTTTTTAAATTTGCTTTCAATATTTGGATTTGGTTTTGGCAGAAGTAGGTTCAGGGCATACCCTAGTCGAGCACTCCCGACAAGCGTAGTTTTCTTCTTTTTTTTTTTCGTTGCAAACTTCGTGCAATCTTTTCAGCTTGTTCTTAATTTTTTTGTTTTTATTTATTTTAACTCATTTTTTTTTGTTATTTTCTTCTTTTTTGTTTAAAGCATTAACGACTCTTTCTAAATTGCAACAAAATGTTGTTGTTTATTTACGCAAATTTATGTAGACTTTGGCCAAATGCCAGGAATTACGAAAAGCCTGCAAAACACGACGCCATTTTTCAAAAAAATCAAAAAAAAGCTTGAGAAAATAACAAAAAAAAAAATCTCAAAATGCCAGCCAAACAACAACAACACAGGCGAACAAAAGTGAGGCACGAGTTTATCATGGAAAATATTTACAAGAATATTTGTTAACTTATTCATTAATTGCGGCACCCCCAACCAACCAATATGATTTAAGGGTAGAGGGGTAGAGGGGGGGAGGGCTGTCTTGTCACCCCATTGAATTCGACATTTTCATTTCCATTTCCATTTCAGTTTTTCCCCTCGTTTCCCTCTGTCGTAGGTGGGCGTATGGTCTGAAAAGTTGTTTGTCCCGTGTGCGCGACGTATAGGGCATGTCATAAAAATCATGTGAAAAGCGCCACAAGAAGACGCACAAAAATGTCGAAAATCATGACAAACCACGGGCGAGGGGGCGTCGCGGAAGCGTAGGGGCACACACGAGCGGATGGGGTAGGGGGGGGAGAAGAGGGAGAAATATTGTTGAATTTATTATAGACAACTGTGTTGCCTGAATTTTCGGCTACGTTTGTTTGTTTTTGGCCCCAGCTCTGTCATTTGCACTCTCCATCTCGCTCCCTCCCTCTCTCCCCCTCTCTCTCTTTCTTTCACTCACTCTTCCTCTCCCTCTCTTTCACTCTCGCTTGTATTGTGCTGCGACGCATAGCAAAAAAGGAAATGCTGCAGACAATTTGGACCCGCTGGAAAAGCTCCTCTTGCTAGGTGCCATGACAACACACACACACACACACACACACACAGAGAGATACACAGCTACCGTTACAATGCATGCCCTCCCCCCTATATACACACACTTATCAATGTGTGTGTGCGTGTGTATAGTTGTAGTTGTGGCTGTTGCTTTCTGTGGTTGCGGCTGGATGCGATTGCTGTCGCTGCTGCTGCTGAAGCATTTCATTAGCCACCCACACACTACACTATGCGCACACTCACACTCACATACACACACACACACACACACACACACTCACATACACACGCACAACACTCATAACACTCATGTACGTACACTCACTCTAGAAGCGCAGGCAATGCCTGGCATGTGGGCGTTGAGACCAGCACGCGCGCTCTGCTCTTGTGTATACCCTGTAAAAGAGTGGCCAAACAGGGCATATGCAGTTGCAAGTTAGCTTGTTAACTAGAAGCAGGGCATAAGAAAGGAAATGCAAAAATTATATTAAGCCAAGTCAAGTCAGGTCTTTGATTTCCACTTCAAATCAATTTGAGAGTTATAAGATTTAGAGTTATAAGATAGTTTTTCCCAGAAGACAACAAGTTGAATTTACAAGAGTTTTTATACTCAAGAATTTCAGATTCTCATGCCAAAAGAAATCAATTAATCTTTTCTCAAAATACCCAGCACACATTACCGTAAAAGCATACCTGCACCCAGTTACAGGGTATCAACGAGTCAGGCATATTGAAAAGTTTGTAGCGCTTGCATAAAACCGCAAAACATAAAATTCTGGGTCTTTGGGTTTCAAGCTCGGACTTGTTGCATCTGAAAGGCATTTGCGGTGCGTAGGCATCCGTGAGTCCGCGGGGAATCCATTTTGAAATGCATGACGCAAATGGAGTAGCTATAGATATGGCATGGCTATATTTAAACATTTGGCAGACCCTCTACTCAAGTGAATAACTATTGTTTTTGACATATTCTTCGATTGCAGTTACACAATTCGGCAGCAGAGCGAACGCGACGCAGCGCGACGTCAGATACGACGTCAATTGACAGCGGCAACAACTGAATCCAAACAGCATCAGGATATACAAATTATAAAACAACTTCAAGTACACACACACACACACATCCAAACACACTCACTCACACACTCCAGTTGCTTAGGAGCATTCATTTTGCCATATGCAACAAATAATACAAATATACAGATATATAGATATAAACAGATATATGTATATATACATAGTTATATATGGCTGTAATTAACATGTTAACTGGCACTGGGAACATTGGACTATATCTTTTTTGGACTCTTTGATGTTGCTCAAACAGCGGCATTTGGCAGGTAAGCAGCTTTCTAGCGTGTTAAAACGTATACATTACTTTAATTACTGCTTAAATTACTTTTAATTACTTGAAATTACTTAATTAATTGCATTATTATATACATACTATCTAGTATATAACATTAACATTGCTTTAATTGCGTATAATTACCTTACAAATATCATTATTTAAACATACTGTATAGTTATATAACTTTAATTACTTATAATTACTTGAAATTACTTAATTAATTAGGTTTCCACAGCTAATTACTTCAGTACGAGAACGACAATTAAATAACTACTCAAGTAATTTCAATTATGTAATTTGCAAACTAATTAATTACTGAACATTTTAAGGAAAAGCAATTCAATTACTAAAACTAATTGAAATAGAGAATTTGAAATGAAGTTATTATGATTAAAAGTAAATAATTACCTAATATTTAAACTATTAATTGAAAAACTTAAAGTAATTGATATTGAGAACTTAAAAATCATTGCTGAAGTAGTTGAAATTATGTTGATGAGTAAAAATAATTAAGTAACTTAACGTTTTACCGAATAGTAATTAGATTATTCATTAGTCAGTAATAACTAATGATAATAAATAATATATAAAAGCAGGTGATAATTAAATTTTAAGACTATATATATAATTAAGGACAAAATTAAGTTCAAAATCGAGCTAAAACCAAATTCTCAACTGTTTCAATTGTCAACAATATAAAACTCTTTATTGGCCAGTTACGCAGTTGGTCAAGTGTCCACTGAACAGGCCAACACGCACAGTACTTGTATGTGTGTGTGTGTGTATGTATGATGTGTGTGTGTGTGTGTGTGTGTGTGTGTGTGTACATTCTTGCCAGCAGCATTCGAGACCTACAACAACAGCTGAGCATGTATTGTGCTCTGAATGATGTACACATATAACACATACATATGCATGCGTATACATAATGTATACACTCACACACTCACACTCACACACACACACACACACGCACACATAGTCAATGTTGCCTTTGGTATTTCTTGGCGTTCAATTAACGTAAAACATTTGCCAAGAATTTTCTTGAGTCTTTTTTGGCTCGCCTCGCATATTCTAGCTTGCGTTGGCAACAGTGTGGAAAAGCGTGGCACAAAGAAAATGCTGGGAAATATAAAGCTTATTCGCATTACTCTAATCAACACACACACACACGCACACACACACATACGCACACACGCACTAATTAACATTTAGAAGTCAACTTTAATGAGCTCAACGAGAGTTCAATGCACGTTTGGCTCCTGGATAAGTTTTCACTTTTATTTCTCATCATCATTTCTTTCAATCGAAATTGTGTGCAAAGCTGCCTTAGCTTTTCCATTTTCCTCTACTAATTTTCCTATTATGCTTTTTTTCTTGAATTTATTTCATGCTCTTTTTTTTGCAAAAAAAAGGGAGGCAAATGAATGTGCGTCATGCAATACAATTTCCATCATTATTGAACGTCATTGCTGGCAATTTTTGAAATGTATCTTTTTCATGGAAATTATCAAATATTCATGCGTGCGTGTGTATACTTATATATATATGTGTGTGTGTGTGTGTGTGTGTGTTTGTGTGTTTGTATATCATCAGCAATTCAAGCACGCGTCTAATACACACACACACACACACACACAACAAATATGTAGGGGGCGCTTTTGTGCGGCAGCTCGACGCGCATTTCGTATGCTGACTTTACTGTACCGCGTGTTACCTGTAGCTGTTGTTGCTGCTGCCCAAAAAATCTCATCAAAAGCCCAAAACGAATATTTTCAGCTTGTTTTTTGTACACTAACCGAAGGTTGTCGCAGAATGTCAGGCAATTTGTAACGAGGAGTCACGAATAAATATGCTTATAGCTAAGATATACACTCTTATATATACTTATTACTCGTTTATATGCCTAGTATATAAATTCTTATACGTCGTATATATACTCTTATATACATATATATATACCAGCAAAAGGTAGTCGATTGTCGTGCAATTATCTTGTATATATACTCTTATAAACATATCTAGGCTGTATACTCTTATACATATACCTAAATACTCTTATATATACCTAAAGTTCTTATATACACACCTAGTATATATACTCTTATATACTCTTATATACTGGGCATATGTATTCTTTTACTGCACCACAAGTCATCATAGCCAGGTTTCTCTGTCGCTCTCTCTATGTAAGGAAGTCTCTCAATTGTAAAGCCTTTTACTTTACTTTACTTATCAAGCAGTCTTTCGGATCATATCACTTTACTGCTTCTTCTTCTTTTCTTTCTGCAAGTGTATTAAATCTTCGGCTAAACGCAGCCAGCTGCTCTTTCATCTTGTTTTTTTACGCGCAATTATTGTGCGCGACGACCGCAATAAAAGAAAATTAAAGTTTTTCCCTTTCGGTTCGTCTTCTTCTTGTGCTGTTCTTTCAATTTTCCTGCTGTCAGTCCGTGTCGCATCTTTTGGCTCCGCTCTTATGTGGCCCGCCCCGCCGGTACGGCGCACACCCCCCGCCCTACCCCACACTCTGCTGGCTGACATTTTGTGCATTTTGCATTTGGCCGAACGTTCTGCCATTTCATTTGCAGCGTCAAGTATTTTGGCCAAGTTCCAAAATGTTTGTGTCGCCACAGACGTTCGCCCATCCAATGGGGCACTGCTCATGGGGACAGTTAGTGATTAAGCGTGAAAATATCAGACTCATCTTCTTGCAGTGCAACTAACCAAGGAGCTAACCAAGCGCTGAACAGCCCAAAAAGACTCAGCAAAATCTCTGATCAAAATGGCGACACTTTTCGCTTGTTTTTCTTTCTGTTTGTTCTTTTTTTTCTTTTTTTCCTTTGGTATATAAGAAAACTGTTTTTCTTAGCTCGTTTGTTTTTCTAGCGATTTCTTTTGCCAGATTTTGCACATTCATTTTGTTTGCATGCAAATTAAAATAGTTGTTTCATGTTTGCATACTGTGTACTGTACCCAAAATGATATTCAACTTGCAAATGGTTCTGGCTTATTGACGAGCTAAGAATGTGCATTTACATACAATTTATTGGCTGACATATGTAAACATAACAGGAGACTCAACTTGTGCTTAACAGTCATGTTATTTGCCGCTATATGTAAAGTAACAGCCTTTGGTAACAGCTGTTAACGCTCTTTTACTTCATTTATTAAAATTAAACTCATTTGCGTTAATTTAACCTAAGCTATTTGTCTTTTAGTTGAAAGTTTTATTAAGCATTAACACGTTAACAATATCATGTTACATAGCTGTTAAAATTTGTACTTCTGTTAAATTAACAGAAACGGCTGCTGATCATAAGTTGATCAATAAATTGCATTGAAAGTATGTCGAATACTGAGTTCATGCATTTGCATAAGTATAGTATAGTACTACATAAGATCAAATTTACAGAATTTACAATTCGTATACAATGCATATATATGTATTTCTTACAAAGATCGTGCGGCATTCTTTCGATTTCTGTGTATATATATTTACTGTATTTGCCCATGTGTTGTGGAAAGGGAGCAACAAATTGTACAATTCACTGCATACAAAAAATGTTTATACGAAATGTCCGTACAACAAAACAATCTGCTGCTCTCCTGCGCTGCAGCTGTATGCGTAACATGTAAATACACATACGTCATGCATGAGAATGTATGCGTGTGTGTGTGTGTGTGTGTGTGTGTGTTTGCGTTTTGCCTCTGGCAGCTGCGCAAATGGCGACGACAGACATCACCATGCTACGGCCCTGTTGTGGGGGAGGGGGCGTGCGCGGGGTTGCGACATGCCCGATTTTGCAACTGTACATGCGAGCATCCATGGGCAACGGTGTTTTTCGTAACGCATAACGGCAGCACCTGTCTTGGAGGCCAGCCAGACAGCCGAAGCGCTGCCCGAGCACAGAGCCGAACGAGTTGCAAAATATATTTTAATTGCGAAATGACAGCGAGAGCAACAAAAAAAAAGAAAGGAAAACAACAACAAAAATGTTGTTTTTCAAACTGAAAAAAAAAATACTGTAATTTAATCAGCAAGCAGAGCGCTTTTCTGTACAGGAGGATGGGGTGCGGGGGCACACACACATAGGCAGCAGGCAGGCAGGCAGGCAAATGAGTGACGTACACAGGCGAGACCAAAGCAGCGCCACGTAACGTTAACGACTCTTCACACAAAGGCAAATGCGCGCACTCGCTCACTCTTTCAACTATGAGGCGATCGCAGGCAGCGCAGTCGGCGCAGTCGTCGCCGCAGCGCAGCGACCACAGCGTTTGTCTATATTTAGACAGAAAATGCAAATGGCCGCACACGCACGCACTGCTCAGGACAGTCGAAGAGAGAGAGAGAGAGAGAGAGAGTGAGGTGAGTAGGTGAGTGAGTGAGAGTGAGTCACATGAATGTGCGCACACACACCTAGACAAAGCTTGGCAGCATTTTGCGCAGGCGCTTTCTGTAGAGAGAGAGACAGGGAGAGAGAGTGAGTGAGTGAGTAAGCGTAAGTTATGTGTGTGCAAATGTAAAGGCTGATCGCACGGCCGCCATTTTGTGTTAACTAACTATTGCTCGTGATTTTTGTGGCGTTCCGTTTTGGCACGCGGCTTTCGATCAATTTGTTGGTTCGTTGTACGTTTGGTTTGCTTTATAAATAAAAAGGATAATTTTTATAGATTTCGCTGTGTGTTTATTTGTTCACGTGTGTGTGCCTGAGTGTGTGTTTGCAACACAAAAATATCCATAACTAAATTTAACATTTGTTTTTGTTTTATATTTAACTTTGCCCGTGTTATTTTGGCCAACTTGTTGTTTCTGAATGAATGGCAGACAACAGGTCGCAACTTATAAATACTTACAGCCGCCATACACTGCCCTACTCCCCCTACCCAGCCGTCGCCCCCCGCCCCGCCCCTCATTTAGTGAGTATTTTGTAGTAAAAGAAATTATCAATTGTTTCATTTTGGCTCTTGCATTTCTCTTCGATCTTCAATCGAAATAAACAATTGATTTGTTGCTAATTGGCCTGCGTTTATTTTTACACAAATTGTAGCCGATATTTTTATAGATATAGATATTTTTATATATATATAAATATATATATTTATATGTATTTAACAAGTTGGCACGTGCCGCTGCTAAATCTGAACATTTATTTATGCAACGCCACAGACTACAGGCGACATATTTGTATAAACAGACAGAGAGACAGACGGACAGCCAGTTAAACAGTTTTATACATAGATTGTCTATGGATGTCTGCATCAGCATCAGCATCAGCCCATTCAATGTTTTGAATATAAATGTTTGTTTTTATTGGCTTATATTATCCATGTTGTCTTCATTTGCAATTTGTTGTTGCAACACAGCTGCCAACTGGGTGGTCCAGAATGTCCAGACAGTGCGGCATTAACTGCGGATCAGCAGCTGAAAAAGGAGGCGCGTCTGGCATTGGCTGTTGCAATTAGTTGTGACCATTTGCTGTGCTTATTAATCTGTTGCGCCAATCTGTCTACAAATATTGTGCCAGTCAAAATGCAAACACTGACTAAACGGAAACTAAACGGAAACTTAATTGAACTAACGAATAATACAATCAATAGAAGACACGGAAGAAGCATGCTTTATAGCTTTTGTTTTGGAAAAGAAGTTTTGATAGAAGTTCCCATACTTTCTATATGATCAAAAATTCCTTTTAAGCTTTTACATTCAGTTTGAAACCTTTTTTATCTCACATTCCTATAGCAAATGGTTAATTAAAGTATAATAGAAGTATATATATATATATAGAAGCTTTGATCGAAGTTCCCATACTTTCTATACGATCAAAAATTCTTTTTGGGCTTTTACATTCAGTTTGAAACCTCTTTTATCTCACAGTCCTATAGCAAATGGTTAATAAAAGTATAATAGAAGTATATAAGAGGCATATATCATTAGCTAGTTGTGCCTATTTTACAAAAATTCTCTCAGTTCTATTTATTTTCTTCTTTGTTTTTGTTGCACTCATTAATCTTCATTGATCTTCACGAGCCGTGTCAAACTTCAGCAAGACTATTACCGGGCAGACAGCGCTTAAACTAGTTGGGAATTTTAATGACTGCGCACTCTCATAATTGTCGCACCATTTAACAATTGCACATAATGCTTTTAATACTAGATGCTTTACTTGCCCGTGCCTGTGCCTCATTCCCAATTGGTATCAATCATAAGTGAATTCTATTTCTAGTCCTCTAGTCCCCCCAATAATTGTCAAAGTGTGTGCAACCAAATTGGGGAATTCAACAAATTATAAAAATTATGAACACGAATGTGTCGCGCACGGGGCGTAACGAACTGTCTTGGCTAGAGCTTACAGAGAGGAAGACCCTGTCGAAAGGATTGCATATGCGCCACCACAAATTAAACGTGTTCCGTTTTGCCCGGGCTGGGGGCAAGCGTTTCCAAAGATGCCACAGACAGACACACACACACATATATGTATATAAATGTATATGTATGTGCTTATGTATTATGCTTTTGCTTAAGTGCATTTCCCCAATGTGCGCGCAGCTACCTACAGAAACTACAAAAACTACAGCCAAATGCCACGTAGAGCACGCCTGAGTCGGCCAGAGATTTGCTATGGGATTATATCTGGGAAGACTGCTCAGTTTACTAATTGCTTCCGCTACTGCCTCGGCTACGGCTGCTGCTTGAAGTTTTTAGGGGTCTAGAGATTCATTTTAATTGCATTTCTTTTAACGGTAACATCAGCCAGAAGCCAGCAGCCAGCCCCCAGCCAGAGGCCCGAGGCCTGAGGCACGCAGCACTCGATCCCTGAGTCAACGTATGGTCTGCCCCTTACGGCTCGGTTCCGTCGTGATGGCGGCGTGCCCGACGTTGCCCGGACGGCGACGTCAATAACATTTGTGTCTGCACACATACACACACACACACACACACACAGACACATGGACAGGCAGGCCTTAGTGTGCGTGTAGTTGCGCTCAATAACAAAAATCAAAGGAAACATATACGAGCAGCACATACATTATATATGTATATACATATATATATATATGCATATAGCTGCAGATTCCCTTTACAAAAGATCTGATCGCAATGGAGATGCTCTAGGTGAGAAATACAAACACACACACACACACACACATACTAGGCAGCTCGGTCCGGGTCATAAAATTATTTAAACTAGAGAGCCCGTCGGCCACTTGAGCTGCATTTCAGCAATGCAATTGCCCATGTTACCGAATGCCTGAAAAAGGAAGCGGCAAAAGGATGTGCATACTTGAGCTCATGAAACGGTGGCAGTCAAGAGGAAGCTGCCCCCGGCAAATGTGCTTGCATGGAAAACAAATATTTGTAAGCATGTGTGTGCGTGTGTGTGTGTGTGTGTATCTGTGTGTTTGTACTTTTGTCTATCATTGACTTTTTGGCACATATACGGTTCATTTCATGAGCCGAATCGGAGATGCCATGTGCTGCACGCCAACAACAACAACAGCAGCAACAACAGCAACAACAACAACAACAGAAACAGAAACAACAGCAACAATAAATTGTGCACACATGTTGCGTGTGTTGTTTTCTTTTTTGTTGGCTAGTTTTTTTTTCGCCTCTTTCCCTTTCAAATTGTTGTATTTTTTTTGGGGGCGACATAAGACCAACAGCTGATTGAACATACACAAAAAGTATGTCTATATATATATAGAAGGCGTTCGCAGGATTTACTTTTGAGCTGCCCAACTGTGTATAAAATTATCCATCAACAGCTGAGCTGACTGACGTCACAAACGACGCAGACTGTGAAACAACAGCTGGCAATTGATTTTTGAGTACATATACATCATACATACAAACTATAGGCTGTCTAAGGGGGCGCCATTAATTAGAGAATGTGCCGAATGATGTTCATTTCCTAGTCTACGCACATGTTATGTTAAATAAATGTTATGAATTTAAAGTTAAAATAAAAGTTATACCGTAACTGTTACTGACTGAAAATGTTACTGTTTGGGTTTCTGTTACTGCTGTTAAGTTATATGTTAAGCTTTCTGTTAGTATTATGTTTATGATACTGTTGCTGGTAATTTGGCTGTTAGTGTTGGGGTTACTGCTAGTTCTCTAACGGCTTCTGGTAATGCTCTTGTTAAGGTTTCTGTTAGTGTTAGGGTTTCTGTTACTCGTGCTGTTATTTTGGGCATATTACTGTTGTTGCTAATGTTAGTGCTAGGGTTTCTGATACTGTTGCTGTTAAGGATTTTCTTAGTCTTAACGTTTGTGTTGCTCTTTTCCATCTAGGCCTATTCATTACGAAAAGTGCAGCTAATGCTGTCGAATGTAACTACAAATTATTTGGAAGCATGTTATACTCAGATAGGTTAAAGCACCTCAACAAAAGAGGATCAAAATACAAGTCTGACTGAACGAGTCATAAGAGGCTAACGAAATAACCGTGTTCGAAACCCAGGCTGGGTTCGAGCCTTGTGATTCACATTGTGCACAAAGCTTATAAATATTTGATACACATTTTTATCAACAAAGATACGCACATGAAGCTTCAAGCACAACTCCCTAATGCCGCATCAGTCTTCATACACGAAATGCGCAATTTTTGCGCTTGATGTTATGCAGAACAGATGAGAGTAATGCCTATATGCATGTCTTTCTGTCTCTCTGTCTTTTTGTCTGCCTGGCTGCTCGGCTTTGGCAAAACGAGACAAGCTAAAGCCAATGCTGTCAAGCGCGCCTCGTCATGCGATTGCGAGTACCAAAGTAAACAGCTTGCAAAGATTTATGGTATCCTTTCAACTTTAAACTGGCATTGCTCTGGCTGCTGTTGCACGAGATGACAATGCCCCTCGCCAAGTTGAACTCATGCAAAGTGTGTGTGCTGTGTGCTCTGTAGCTAAGCCAGCTCAGGGGGGGCAACTCTTTTGGCTGCTGCTGCCTGGCTTGGCTACCCTCTTTGCAGGAGGTTACATTGAACTGATCGTCATAAATCGCGTGCTTCCTCTTCTTCTTCTTCGTTTTGTCGGGGGCGTTCAAAAACGCTTCGACAGTCAAGATTAATTGGCCAGCCAGCGAGTGTTGTCATGCCAATCGAGTATTTCACACAAAGTGCTCAAACGCACTCATTGTACACATTTCATTCACTTAACAACAGTTTTGTTCTCTATACCCTGTAGGCAGGCGAAAGTGGGCGTGATGAGGCTGTCACAATGTGAGTAACAGGCAGCAGAGGGCAGCTGCATAAGGGTCATTAAATACAATTCACAGGGTAACTGCTAGTCGGTCACAATCGACGTCGTAGCACTTGTCGCTTGTTTCCTTTACTAACCGTATTTTCTCTGCTTTTATTTTGCAGCAAAACTTTTTGTACCTGTTGTTTTGCGCACGCAAAAGGAAACTTTAAATAGGTGAGTTCAAAAGGTATCCAGTTTTCAGTTTCCATTTCCCAGTTTCCCAGTTTTCACGTCTTAAATGAAAAGTTTTTTTCTACTTTGCCTTGGTCGTAGCTTAAGTTGAAACGCTGAGCACGTGCCGCGTATTATGGCCTGTGTGTGTGTGTGTGTGTGTGAAAGTGTATCTGTGTGTGTGCGTGTGTGTGTGAGTGTATCTGTGTGTGTGTTGTGTTTGTGCACAAGGCAAATATTTACACTCAATGGAACATAATAAAGACATTAAAAATATATATCATATTATGCGAGGAGACGGCAACAGGATGCGATTGCAAGTATTGACTGTGTGTGTGTGTGTGTGTGTGTGTGTGTCACACCCACACAGAATCTGTCAATTTTCAATGTGTGTGCCCAACTGTCACCCCCCGCACGTCTGTCTCTCTCTCTCTCTCTCTGATGTCCCTTACCTGCCCAGCGGAGCGTATGCTTCTCTTTCCGCCTTGTCTCTCGCTCTGCCCTTGTAACAGTTAAAGTTTCTGTGGGCCTTACTTACCGCACATACAGGTGTAGTATATCTGCTTGTGGGATTCTTGGCTGCCTGTCTCAGTGTGCGTGTTTATCCTGTGACAGACAGCCAGGCAAAATAGCATAGTCATAATGATTGATATATGCCTGCTGTGGAAGCTGATTTCAAAATGATTACCCACATGCCTCACAAGCCGCACAGCTTGAGCAAATATTCAATAAATTCAATTACTAATAACTCGATTTGTGGTCGGGCTTATGCAACAGATACCACAGATTATGAATAACATATAAAAATAAATATAAATTTGATATACTTGCGCTGACATTTCGTTTTCCTGGAACCCAAACAAGAGTTAATTATATCTATTCTTTGTGATTTTTCACAATAATAAAACTAAGATGCTTTTCCGAAAACAATCAATACAAATTATTTGTCAGCATATTATGAAAAGCCCAACTTGCTTCAAGTAGGTTTTAATACATTGTTGAATTAAATTGTCCTTGAACTAATGATGGAAACATGAAAATACTTTTAATATTATCAACAAGCGCATGATTTATGCATTGGGATTTACTTAGTTTCGAAATTTCAACTCAAGGAATTTTATTTATCCGCGTGTCCAAATCAATTAATGGTACCTCACCTTGAAATCTTTCAACTGATGTCTTTTATGCAGATGTCTAGCTCTGTGTGTGTGTGTGTGTGTGTGTGTGTGTGTGTGTGTGTGTGCGAGCATCCATTTCAATTATAATTTGTGGACACATTGTGTGTGGGCTGGCCAGAGTAAACCTTTTTAGTGCAACGTGTCCTTGCCAAAGCATTTGCATGAAATATTCCTGCTGCCAATTTCGTAGAACTTTTATTTGCCATTTGAGCGCTGTCACAAACTGTGCCCAAACTACGTTCGGGGAAATGGGTTAAAACTGGTTCAAATTCTGTCCAAAAGTAGACCCAAACATGCGGGCATGAAAGTGAAAAGTGTTTTTTTTTTTGTGACTAAACAATATGTATTTGTATATTCGATATATATATATATATATACGAAATTTGTAATTCGTAATTCTCGCAAGCTCTTAAAACAGTTCAAATTTTTGCTGCCAACTAATTCAGTTTGTCGCGACAATGGAGCGGAATAATAGAAGGGGGTGGGGGTGGGCTGGGCAGCTGAGGATTTAAATTTAGGGATTGGGGGGGGCATGCTTACCTGTCATGGCCACGTTTTCTGGCCACTTTAACAGCGCCATGGCAGCAGCCGTTGTCCCCTCCTCCTCCTCAGCTGCTCATCATTGATGCAAACAGTGAAATGCTTTCACCGCCCGCTCGCGCTTGGCACCAAAACTACCCAACCCCCCACACCCCCCTCTTAAGCACACACACACAGACACACACACACACACATCACACACCTTGCCCCTGCCACACACACACACATGTTAACGTTGCCTTATTGAAGCTGACAGGCTGCTTGGCATTGCCTCTTGTTGCTCTGCGGCGGCAGCGGCTGCTGCTGCTGCTGCTCCTGCTCCTCTGCGTGGGCGGGCAACAGTACAGAACAAAAGCATTGAGCAAAATTGATTAGATTAGGCAACTCCGGCAAGCGAAGCAAACCGTGGAGTATTTATGCGCCGTGGGGGCACAGAGTGTGGCGCACAGCGGGAAGCAGCTTCAAGATGCTGATGGAGGGGGAAGGGGAGGGCTATGGACATTTTCGAGTGTGTCTCCTTGTTGCACGTTTCAGTTACGCTTCAGTTGACAAAAGATACAATATCTGTTGTTGTCTAAAAAAAGAAAGTACTCTTTCTATGTGACGTATGTAGTTATTGAAGAAAGGGTATCATAATGTTGTGCAAGTGCATCTAATGCACGCATGCAGGCAGCTCAGATATGGCATATATACATATTCCCGATGTAGCTAAGCTCAATTGCTATTTAGAGAATTAGTAGAAGGAATTGTCTATGTGGAGTATATGAATAGATAACTTTAATTTTATGGGCATATACAAAAATTGAAGTATTAAAAGTATATTCAACAATACATTATAGACTTTTTACAGGGTATTTGGACGTCGCGCACTCTTGACTCTGTTGCCTGTTGCTTGCCTTTTTATTTGATATGCCGTGTGGCATTGTCCTTAAACCAGCATCTAATCACATTTAAATTGCACTCAAAGCGCGCACACACACTCAGACACACACACACACACCCGTTGACACCCTCTGAAAATGGTGTGCTCATATTTCTGATGAAACGATTGAGAGTTTAAGCGCGTTTTAAGACATGCGATTGAAATGTAATTAGGTAATGCTAATGCCCCGATCCGTTTGAGCTTTTGAGGTGTGTCTTCGCCTGCAGCTTCCAGGCTTTTTATTCAATTTGACTTGACACACAGCCGAAAGTAATTACTGGCCTAATTGCTTTTGCCGCTGCTTCTTCTTTATTTGCGAGCCGTAACCAGAACCGGGCCATGAAAAAAGTTGGTCAAATGGAATTGAAATTGCCTGAGCCCATTGAGATATTCGTTATTAAGCCAGGTCTTATTATGATATTAGGTAAATGTGGCAAAAATGCAAAACGATTTTGCCAAGAAAACAATTTCAAAGCTGACAACCCCTTTCCACTAGAATGTTCAGAATGTAGCGAAGAAAATATTAGATAGAAATTTTGATTATTAATATTTATATTTATAATTATACTTATATTGATTTCATGAATTTCCCTGGATTTTAGTCATATTCATTTAATACCCTGTAATTGCGAGGAATATTTCCTTGAAACAATCTTTCAAGAAAGGTTTTAGTACTTGAAGCATCCCGAGTTGTAAAGAATGCTTGTTGATGAGTTCACATAAACAGTACAAACATCTTCATCAGCCCAAACAACAACAACAAAGCAACAGCATCATCTGCTTCTTCTTCTTCTACTGCATCTGCACTCGAAAGCGAAGCGATTTGAATGAATCTTATGAAAAACTACCTACGCAGCGTTTACAACAACAGCAACAAGAACTTCACGTGGCTTCTACTTTGCGCTCTTATTGTTGTTTCTGCTGTTGTTGTTGTTGTTGTTGGTGTTGTTGTTGTTAGTCTTGGTTGGGGTGCGCCTCTGCGTGGTGGCTAAAGTCAACAGAAGACGCACACGAATCGGCTGCAGCCGCGCTTAGCAAAGTCGGAATCTTGAATACTCTGGAAAAGCGGCTAAGTGCCCGCGGGCCAGCCGGGGCAGCGGGGGCATCGTAAGTCGGACTCAACACATTGCCACATGAGAGTGAGCTGCGCATGTGTCGCCGCATGTTGCACATGTGTGCAGCAACGTTACGCCGAACTGCCTCTGGACATGGGCATGGTCGCACCAGGCAACCAGGGACCTGGGACATGGGACGACGGACCGTGAACGTGCGCGAAATGCGGCCGGCGTTTATTGTACTTGGGTGCAGGGCTCTGCTGTAGGCGCGGCTGTGGCAGTTGTCGCCAGCATTTGTGGCAGGGTGTTAAAAGTCACAAGGACACACGCACTCGCACATGCGAACTCAGCAGCAGCATGTTGCAGATGCCGCAAATGCAGCCGAGACCGACCGCTTCGAGGTCAAATGCAACATTTGCATTGCCGTTGCCATATGTGCAACATTGTGGCGCCCCTCAAGTCGTAAACTTGTAACTTACTTTGGAAAGACGATGCGTGATTTTTACTCAAATTCCAAAGCAGGCGTCTTGTGTTGCAAGATCAGCAGGTACAGAGGCAGCAACTTGGCAACTTTGCGAGATGGGGAATCGGATATACAACGAGTTATGTGGTATATGTCTAAGGGGTAGCAGGAGGGGGGGATCAACTTCTTCTTTCATTGAACCTATAAGAAATTGCTTAAATCCTTTACCAACAGGGCTAAAAGAACCTCAAGTCTAGCTACAATTTCGACTAAAGTCCATTTCTAGCCCACTTTAAAGCTTTCAGGCTTAAACCATCCAAGTTCTATTTAAACTATTTTGGTTTTTCTCGGCACGTGTGTAGGTCAACAGAGGGTGTTTCCTTCCTCCGGGTTATATATAGCGCAATTGATTGCCCTGATGGGCCAGACAAATTAGATTGAGCTACGTAAATGCAGCACTCAAATCAATGTAATAATATATCCGCTTAGTCATTAGCCGGGAACTTGAGTTGTCGCAATTAAAACTTATATATGCAGGTTTGCTGTGCCTTAAGGATATTTGTTGCCAGCCTGAAAACGTGCCTAGGTAGGGGTTAATTGAGCTCTGTGGGTCAATTTACATATAAAAACTTTAAGCGCAGGTCCTTGACAGACTACGCAGGACATTTTAAAGCGCTACTGTTATAATTATGGTGTTTATTATTACCTTTTTTTTTCATGCTGCCAAACGTAGGTTAACAAAGTTTTTATAAACCAACAACAGGAAGCAGCCTAAAAGCAGCCTAAGGCACTTCAACTAGTTACCAAAAGCAAGGACAATGTGCGGCTCAATGTGAAAGAACAAAGACCAAAAAAAAAAAAAAGGAAAAGGGAAAAAAAACGAGCGTCGAATAAATAAACAGACAGTCAGACAGCAGACAGCAACAAAGGGAGAGGGGGGGAGGGGGCAGGCGAAGTGGCTCGGATACGAAAAACCAAGGCGACGCGTTAGAAACATTTTACGTTTACACGGGTGGGCGGCAAATTGGTGGAAAGAGTGGGTGGAGGGGGTGTAGGAGAGGAGGGACAGGCAGCTATACATCAAAATGGATAATTAACATTTATGAGCAGGTAACAGAGCGAGAAGAGCATACAAAAGCTTAGCTAAAGTGGTTAGGGGCAAGAGGGGCAGGTGCGTAACAATCGAAGTGAGCCGCAAAGGAATTTCGGAAAAATAACTGTTGCGCCCGCGAACGGACAACTACAACAACAACAACAACAACAAGAGCCCCAGCAGCAGAAGCAACGGCTGTTTGCGCGTCTGTGTGCGTGTGTGTGGGTGTGCATGAGTGAGCGCAAACAAAAACCATATGTTTCTTGTTTGCGCCTGCTCCTCTGGCCAAGCAGAGGCTTTTGCTTTCGTTTCGAGTGTAAACTCAGGCAGACTCATAAAAATGACTCAAAGACAAGGCGACTGCGCGCTCCTGAGTGCAAATACAGCGCGCCAAATGAGTGAGTGAGCCAGCGCAAGAGCGCGCGTATAACAGAAAGAGTGAGATGGAAAGAGAGAGGGAGAGGCAGAGGGCGAGAGAGAGTGGGCGCTAGCGAGCGAGCGAGCTGTGTGTCAATGTGTGAGTGGGATATTTTGTTACACAAAACCGAATTCTGTAGCACTAATACACGCACAGAAACCGTTAGAATGCCGCCTCTGCTGTTTGTATGGGTGAGCTTTTTGCCCACTCAGAGCGCGCTCCATGCGCTTGTATGTGTATGTGTGTGTATGTGTGTGTGTGTGTGTGTGTGTGTGCGGGCTGCGCTCGTTCGGGCAGAACATGAATATTACGAGATTCATTCGACATCCTCACTGCATTCGCGAGCCAACGGACACACGCGTAACCGTGTTCGTTACACACACACACACAGACACAGACACATGCATACACACACGCATGCAGAGCGATACCGATACCGATAGATACGCGTCCGTACGTGTATCCGTGTGTGTCTGTGCGCCGTGCGACTACGTCAACGGCTCTGCGTATCCGTCAGTACGTTCGTACGCGTTCGCAACGCCGCTTCTTTAGGTTTCAGATCTCCGCGTTTCGTTCGCGTTTGTTCCGCGTTTTCTTGCGCGATTGTTTCATTCAGTTGGGGGACACAGCACAACCAAAATACAATTAAAACGAAAAATAAAAATTATAAATATAAATATAAATATACGAATAATAATAAAAGGTGCAAGCAAATGAGGCGAATTATGCCGCTGCGCGCTATAATTTATTTTTACTCCAATCTATAAACAATTTGACGTATCTATTTCCAAAAATACATTTTTGAAAGCGAAATATAAATACAAAGGCATAAATAAATAAAAACAATGCGTTTCCCACTTATAACATTTTATTTTTAACTTTGATTTCGCGCCGCGTTTCTCGCCCCTCGCCGTCCAACCTACCACCAACCCCCCCCAGCCCGTGTTTGCCAATTTCTAATTCTGTTTATAAATATTTACACTTATTAAACAATTAAAATTTGTTTTACAAACCAAATTTAAAAGACCTGAATCAATCGTGTTTGTTTTGCTAAGGAAACATAAAAAATATATCAAATAAAAATAAATAAGAAAATACTTGAACAAATTCAAGTTAAGTAAATATATACAAATGCAATTTTGTGTACAACAAATTGTGACAATTTTCTGAGGGACATATTTAACGATTTATTTTGGAGCGCGCCGCATCTACAAACAATTTTATTCTATATGCAAATTTTGAGACATTTTTAAATGCAAAATGAAAAAATAAATAAATAATTAATGCAAATGAAACCAAAAAGTAAACAAAACCGACAAAATTATGACAACATTTTTGCTCAATTAAAAGGCGAACTTTTGAGATTTTTGTAAAACATGTAAGTTTCACATAACATTTATTTTTCTCAAATTTTATTTGAATTAGCAGCGGTTTAGGGGGATATTATGTTATTCGCAGAGCTTTATAATTTAGTGACGTTTAAACTAAGCAAGTTACTTCATTTATTCGACGCGCTCTGACGTCATCTCGTCTATCAGCGCGCACTGCAATCAAATTTCTTATAGATAGCGCCAGGCACACGCACAACAACAACAACAACAACAAGAGACACCTTTTACTTTTCTTATTACCTTCTTCTACTCGCTGTTTTTTTGTTGTTTTTTGCATTAAATGCTCATATGTTTCAAACCCACACAAACATCTGCTCAATTCCAGCCTGCGTGTGTGCGTGTGTGTTTGTGTGTGTGTGTCGACTTTTGCCAAAACTGATAAGCAGCCAATACCATACAGATACATATGAGCACATAGACATACATCTACTTATGAACACACACACATACAGACATGTACGTACATAAATACATATATATATATATATGTATATATGTAGAATTGGCGCTTCCAGCGAAGTTCAAATCCATTTCCACTGCTTCACACGTTATCAGCGCTTCTTTCTTTTGCATGTAGTTCTTATTGCTGCTTATATTGAATAATTGACAAACCGTATGACTTAATGACTGACCGACTGATTGACTATTTGACTGATTGACTGATTGACTGACTTGACGGGCTCTGATAATTGCCCCGTCCGACTGTTTGTTTGCTGCATTTTTACAGGGCTTTCTTAAATGCCATGCAAAATCTTGCCTCTGACTTTGTTTCGCTTATCAACCCAACGGGACATGAGACATTGCACTTCCAAGTAGTACCCCAACACTTGGTACACCTATATAGTAGAAGGGGTCTTTCCTACATGCTGTAAATGCCAGTTCAACTATCATATATATATATTCTATTACACTGTGCAATAACTGGAGTTTATTTTCGTGCGGAAATGCTGTAGCATGAACTTGATACTTTAAAGAAGAAGAAGATGGATGCAGAGTTTCTTCATTTGAATTAGACACATTTTTTGGTATAAAATTTATTTCTAATGTCAAGTAAATCTTATCCCTTAAGTCCTCTAGAATTTTCTTCTTGCTTTTGTGCCTCGCTTTTTACTTTAACATTTGTCTGTATAATGTTACCCGGCGCACTGTTAATGGATCACTGTTAAATGCAAAAAATGATGTTAATTTAAAGAAGCTGTTAAACCCTTTTCTGTAAAGATTAAAATAACATTCTAATCAGATGAATATCAGATTGAATTCAAGTCAATCAAAAAACAGAAAAACAAATCAAAACTTTCACTTTTCCCAAACATACCCCAAATATTTTCTTAAATACCTACTCTATTTTTCCCTCTGTGTAGCATATTAAATACTACTCAATAAAAATCATTTTCAATAAGTTATTTAATCTTCTACTCCAGATAATGGTCATAGGATAGCATTAAAGAAAAGCCTTGGAAGGGGGGGGGTCACTTGACTAGCCCAGCGGGATTTCACGTACGCAGCACAAAGACAAAACCTTTGCCCTAGGCCACCAGCTGAGCTCTGCTCCTATCAAAGACAAAAACGAAAAAGAAATATGGAAATGCAAATGAAAAAATTTGTTGAAAACGAGCAAAACGAATTCTTGTTATCAATCAATAATTTGGCAAAAAGTTTGAAGTGCGGCTGCGTTTTGACTGTTTTTCTTTTTGCTGCCTTTTTTTATTTTTTTATTTATTTGTTGGTTTTTGATAACAAAATTTGCAATCGAATATTTTTTTTCTATCGCTCTACAAATTATTAAGATAAGGCTTGTTGTAGTCGTTGTTGTTGTTGTTGTTGTCGCACTATCTCAAATGAGAGCGAGAGTTTTTTCTTCTTATCAAAACGCACAAAAAAGGTGCCCGAACAAAGGTACATACATATGTATATATATATACATACATATATGTTGTATATATTCATATTTGGCAAATTGTTTTTGGGCTCTTTGAGTTTTTATGAATTTGTTGTTGCGATTGTGTCACATTTTAATGATTATTATTATTATTATAGTATTTGTTTTTATTTTTTTTTTGCTCTGCATGCTCTTCCGCTTCGAGCCAACTCTCACGCTCCTTGTGTGTGTGTGCGTGTGTGTGTGTGCGGTGTGTGTGTGTGCGTGTGTGTGTGTGTGTGTGTGTGTGTGTGTGTGTGTTTCTGCAGATAAGATATCATAACATAGCACAGTCTGCAGCAGTCCAATGTTTGTTGGGAACGAGAGCGAGGGGGGACTCTGCTGTGGAGGGGCTCAGCTTTAGCATAGGACGCGTGCTTGGCAAAAGAAAAAAAAAAAAAGAAGAAAGGAACCTTGACTCTCAGGTGTCTTCTTGTTATGGAAACATTGCTAATGCAATTGAAAAATGTTTGCCAGTTGCAAAATAGATAACAAAACTAAAGTATAGAGTATAGATGTAGCGAAATGCTTTCAATTATATTTTCTGCTCTTTTCTTCTTTCTTTTGGCAAAAGTTCTTGAAGCATATTTCTATAATATAACTATTTACCAAGATTTATAAAACTATTTGTCCTTACGGACAGCCTAAACCCAAATTGCCAAGAAGCAGAAATTTTCACTGTATTTACCTTATCTGTCGTGGGTTTGGAAGATTCCACCCGCAAGTGTGGAAAAGACGCGAAAAGCGTTCGTATGAAATTATATTTATTTAGCATCTGATAAGCCTGTAGCTTATTTGCCAAGATCTTAGCTCGAATTCATTTGAGGGCGTGTTTCACACTTTTCGGAAAATCCGGCTCTCCCCGGTGGAAATCGGGGTCAACGAGTTGGTTGGGCTCAAATTCATTTTCAAGGAAAATCATTTGATACATTTCCCAACTTATTTTAAAATATCCATTGAGTTTAAGTAAATTGTCTAAATTGTAATCCCAAGCTGTTCAAATGTTCTTTAACATCCGATCTCCAATTTCGAATCAGTTTCCATTTCAACCAGATCAAAAATGTCATCGAATGGCGGAACTAAAATCAAATGTGTTCGCTGCGGCTCAATGGCAGCGGCAACGACGCGTTTCAGGCGCGTTTTAAAACGCGGCACTGCGCGTGTCGTTAATTAAGTTGAGATTTACGATTTGAACAATGCGTTGATTGGCTCACATTAACACTAACCAGATGCAGACCCCAATCCCAAACAGTTGATTAATCTCCGACAGAACGAAAGTGAAATGCGGCAAGCTTTTGGGCAAGAATTTTGGTTTGTGATGCGAAGCCAAAAACTGAACTCCATAAAGCCAAGCTCAACAAAAATGCATAAAATATTGCTAACTTGTGTGGCAAACGTGTTCATAAATTTGAGTTTATTATTTAATTATTATTATTATTATATGTGTTTTTGTTTATTTTTTGGTGCTGCCATAAAACTGCAATTCATGAAAGGTCTCTGGCAGTGTGTGTGCGAGTGTGTGCCTGGTTGTGTGTGTGTGTGTGTATGTGGATGTGATTGTCATGTCAAATGCTGCTCGTGAGCGCTGCGATAGCAGCTTCACAACTGGTTTTCCAACTCGTTCAAAAGTTCATTCATCCAAAATAATACGGAAAAGTTTAAAATTTGCATAAATTACTTGCATTAAATCGTAACAGCAACAACAACAACAACAACAAATTGTTGCTAATTGCGAGCGATACATTTAATGTTATTAATTTAAGATGCCTCATCGAAAGAAAACCACGAAACCCAAGCAACAAAAAAAGTGAATCACTTTAGCAAAGCTTTAGTTGCTAATGGAGTTTATATAAGCAATATATATATATATATATAAAAGGCGCAATATTCATAAGTTAGATAGAGAGAGCTAGAAAGAGAGAGATCACAAACATATTTATATTAATAAGCCCAAACAAAAACTGTCAACTTTCAATCAAAAACTTTTGTGACATTTTGAGAATCGCATAGAAAGGCGTTTAAGAAAAAGGCAAAGCGAGACGCAGCAAAGATCTTTACTTGCCTTAAGGCAACTTTCTCGCATTCTCTTTTTGTTATTTGAGCACTTTCTTTGGCCATTTGCCTAATGATCCGTAGCTTTGTCCCAGCTTACTTTTGGGCCAATTAAAAATGGCACAAATGTGCGGCCAGCTTCTAATTGCCAGCAAGAACAAGCAGAACAACGGCAAGTCTTGACACACATGCTGCAGCAGCTGCCACAAGCGACGCATCCTTTTCTGCTGTCTGCAGAAATCGCGTCTCTAATTTCCTTCCTTCCTTTTGTCTGGCTGTTGGTTGCGCTGTCCTATTGTGGGCTGTGCTCAAGTGCGGCTGACCCAGTCGAGCGGCAAGCGGCAACACCGCAACTGTTTAATTGTTGCTGCAACAAACTGTGTTAAGTTTTGACCCCGGGGCAAAGCACTTTTTCGCACTTGCCATCGCCTCTGTGTCCGGGTTGATTAGCTCATGTGCCGCCTGCCGCCTGCAATTAGTCGCTGTTAGCACTTGTGCAACTGCCTAGCTTGACTTTTTTTGGTGAACAAAACAAACACACACACCTACCCTACACACACACACAGACAGGCGCATTCCTGTGACGTGCTATTTTGATTTATTGCTGCCTTTGCTTTGCCTACTTTTTGTTCCTCTTGTTTTTTCGGCTCTTGAGCACTTGAAGCACTTTTTTTTTTCTTTTGGCAATCTAATCGCTTGGCCAGCTGCTAAGTGGGAAGCGGCAGCAGCAGCCGCAGCAAATGCAGATTTTGATAAGGCCACCGCATTGATAAGAAGCAGCAGCAGCAGCAGCAGCTGCGTCAAAGCCAAATAAAAGAAAAGCAAAAAAGCAAGAAAAAAACTATAGCAAAATATTTTGCTTAAAGAATAGAACTAAATACTTGACGTAGCTAAAAAGTGACATATTTTAGGCAAAATTGTGCGAGAAGTAAATAAAATAAATAAGCTACTTTTAATACCCTTATAGAGAGTATTATAATTGTGACATGAAATGTGTAACGCATCAGAGGAGACATCTGCAAAGCCATAAAGTATATATAAATTCTTGATCTTGACTTGATATAGTCATGTCCGTCTTTCTTGTTTTTCTTGTTTATATATTTCCTTAAATATTTTATTTATTAAACTTACACGAGTTCGCCAAGTTTCCAATTCGAACTTTTGCCATATTTGCGACATATTTTAAACAAATTGTTTTCTTTTATATGTATTTGTTATCAAGTTAAATGCAAATATAAATATATTTCGCATTTGCAAATCAAATACTAAAATCAATAATTGCAAATTAAGGATCTATCCGATACATTTACATTCCCAACTGACGCGCAAAAGTATGCTATAAATTTGTAATTCAAGCGCATGATGAGCTGCGTGCGTGCGTGTGTGTGTGTGTGTGTGTGTGTGGGCGCGCGTGTGTGTGTCTCTGTATTTGTAGCTTTGATGTTGTATCCGTGAGTTGAGCTCGTGTTGCATTCGCTTTGTTTATTAAATTTCAAATATTTACATGGAAATTCGATTCGAATCGCACATTTTAATTAATGCATTTAATAAGCAGCTTATTACACACACACACACACACACACACACACACCTTTAGACACGCGTGTTGGTTCAATGCTTTAATTGCCAGCTGCCCCCAAATGTCTGCCCCTCGACCCTGCCTCCCTCCCTTGCCACACGCTGGCCTGTCCAACCGCTAAGCAGCTTCAATTATTCATGTTTTTGTGCTTTTCTGTGACGCATTTCTCTCCTTTGTTGTTGCTCTTGTTGTTGTTGCTCTTGTAGTTGTTGATGTTGTTGTTGTTGTTGCTTCTGCTGCTTGGGGCTTCAATGCGGGTCCTTATCGCGTTTAGAGGTTGAGCTTCGATTTATTGCGTTTAGTTTCTTTTTTATTTTATTTTTTTTATCGTTTGCCCTTTCACTAAAAATATGAACTGAGTAAGATTTGACGCTCTTTGCGTCTGACCAAAGCTCAGCGGTTATTGCCTTATAAAGAAAGGTACCCATATCAATGCTGCCTTTGTTTATGCCCACAAGAGATCGGCATTAAGCACAACACATCAATATTTGACCTCATAGAGTTTGCCTGATTAATCTAAATATTTGTCGTTGGCCCCAAAACGGATTATGTCCTTATGTACACTTTTTAATTAGAAAGCAAACTTTTTGTTTGTCAACTAAACAGTTTTATTGAGCTTTAGGCTTACGAGAGTTTTCTCTTTGATTAGGCAAAATAAAGTTCTCGTTTAAAACTATGTTTAAATAAGTAAATTATTAACTATGTTAGTCTTATTCTTATACTCTCTTATCCTCTTTCTGCTGGCATGTGTCACGTGTCTCACTCTAAAGATTACAGTAGACACCATAAGTATATGCCTTATCAAATACTTACTCGATATGCTTTTAAGCATTATGCATATACATATATATTTATTTATGCCTTATCAAATAGTTCTCTTTATTCAAATCTACGATTTACCTTTAAAGAGCTTTTACCTTAAATTATCTCGCGTCACCTGTCCTATTCCGAACTAATTATGTTTTTTAATTGCTTTCTGTTAGCTGGAAATATTTGCCAGTAAACAAGTTTTTATGCCCACGCTCTCGTGGGCATCTGCAATTGTCTGGCACTGTGTGCAACGCTGCGTATGCGTAATACGCATTGCAAAAAGCGACTCTATCTGACTAATAGTCGTAGAACTCGCTGCCCAACAGCTACAATGACTAAGTCGAAGCTTTTATTCGCAACTAAGTGCTCAACTTCCATTGTACTATGTATATATTATATGGTATATGCATTGCATTTATCAGCTCAGATCGTCGCGTCATCTGCACATTATCAACAGAGTATCGATTCATTGACACACAAAAACTCTTTCGTCTACCAACTTTTGGTATATCTCATGGTTCAATAATGAAATATACAAAACGCACGCACGTTCCACATAATCATTGTCGTATTGGGTTTTTTTTTTTTTTTTGGGTAGTCCTGTGCCCCTATTCGGTTGTGCGTCAAGGTTGCCGCACGTGGAGTTCACTTTCATGCCCCAAAAGCCCGGGCCCAAGCCCCCAATAACAATTTTGTTCACCCCAGCTGGCTGGCCAGGGTTGAAAGCTGAAACATATTGCGTAGGTCGTCGTTGTCGTTATTGTTGTTGTTCTTTTTGTTGTTGTTGTTGCTGCGTGAGGCTCGCTCATTTCTAAGCAAACGTTGCCTTGGCAGCCGCTTTCTACTGGCCGGACGGCAAAAAAGCCAAGCAAGCTGGCGACAAAAGGACAAACGACAGCCGGGAACGAAGCGGAGCAATTGAAATTCATCTGCCTCGATTTCCGGCACTCGCACTCGGAAATTTGCGCCTTCCCGCCGTGCCAGCTCCAGCTTGGCGAGCAACAAGAATTGCCATGTTTACACAGCCAGACGCACAAAAAACACACACACACACACTCGCACACGCACACACATTGCCGTGTATCGACTACTGGAGACTGCTCGGAGATGTTGCTCGCGTTTTGTGCCACGTGCCTTGCCAGTAGCCGCAGGCGTCCCTTGTATTTTATATCCTGTAGTTGAGTGCCACATGAAGTGGGTATATTAAGGAGTGTGTGTGCCAAAAATAAACTGTGTGCTTAAAAATAACATGTCAATTGCAGAGAACAGCACGCCATTTGACAACAGTTGCATAAACAGCGTGGCACTGTTAACAGACAGCTTTAAATTTAGAAGAGTATGACACATTGAATTGCTTGACAGTAGAGTATGACAGTTTATTGTAATGTTTGTAAGAGTGCACAGTTAACATAAGAGCACCAGCAAATGATGTTAGGACATTGCCATCTGCTTAAGAGCGGAGCGTATAAGATCATGGCAATGTAAGCGTGCGCAGTTAACATAACAGTGTATAACAGAACGAGTAAATGATGTTAAGGGCATGTCATATGCTTAACCGTAAAGTATGATAGTTTATCTAATGTTAATTACAGCTTGTGCCTTGTGTTAAATTTAACAGCTTCAGCAGATGTTATTAACAGGATAACAGCAGGCTATGTACAATAATAATATAAAGTAAAGTTATGTATTATATATTATATAATATTACAATTTGTTTAATTTTTTTTTTTTTTTTGCTTGTAAAAGAAAAGCAAAAAACTTTCTATTTTCACTTTAGTTTCATGCTTTGACGTTCTGTGATGAATACAAAAGTTGAAGAACGTGTGTTGCGTGGACAGCCTACTGATTGCGTGTGTCTTTACGTGTATGTGTGTGTTTGTTTGCTTGTGTGTGTGACACCTGAAGGACATCAAAGCGTGCGCAGGCTAATCACGCGTGAGAGTTTGTCCAGCGAGCCACGTATAATAAAGGCCGAAGGCTAACGCCGAGGTAAAAAAAAATTAATAGAAAAAAAACCCAATAAAGGATTTGCAGCAGCAGCCGATAAATTAATTCAAGTAATCTGCCTAATAGGGACACACACACCCGAACACGCCCATAAAATGGGTCAGCGCCTGGACCCAAATATTGGTCTCGGCGGTGCATTGAACTTTCGGCACGTGGCCAATGAAGCGTCAACAAGTTGTGCGCCCGCCTGTCTGCTCGACCAGGCGAACCTTTTGAAGTCGGCGACCAACTGGGTTAAATCAGAGTTAGGCTCAATGCTGGCTACTCGCTGGCTGCCATAGTTGATGTTCACCTGTTCACCTGTTTATACATGCATATTAATTTGCCTCTTTTTTCTCTCTCTCTTTGCAGATACCTGAGAATACACTTTATACTGCAACAAATATATTTATTTAACATACAACAAAACAATCACAAGAGCAAACAATAAATAAATAAAAACAAACAAACAAACAAACAAACAAAACAAACACTTTGCCGTTTCGAGAAGCCGTCCAGCAGTTATATACAGAGCCAACTATATATATATATATATAGAGAGAGCGAGTTATATGTATATCAAATATGCCCAACGTTTGCCAGAGCAACAACAAGGAGTAAGGCAACTGCTGCCTTACATTTAAGCCAACAAGAACAGCAGCAACAACAACAGCAACAGCAACAACAGCAGCAGCGGCAACAGGAAGTGGAACAACAACAACAACAAGAACAACAGCAACAAGGAAATATTATTATTGTCAACAGCATTTGGGCGTATCAAATCGAAATCTGTTGCCATGGGTCGCAAAAAAATTCAGATATCACGCATCACCGATGAACGCAATCGACAGGTGAGTCAAACGCTGCGTATACTTAATATTAAAGTGTATTAAAGCTCAGCTCTAACTAGCTGCAATCAAAGACTTTCCCAGCTGTCTCATTTAATAGTCTGTTCCAGACTTCACAAGTTCCTTTAACTATTGCTTAATTGTTCTCTGAACAAGTTCAAATAATCTGACGTGCTACAGTTTCTTAGCTTCAACAGGTGAACTTTTGTGCCTTGCTGTAACTAGAAACTTTCTCAGTTGTTTTCTTCATTTCAAAATTAGTTCCACACTTGACATGTTCCTTTACCAATGTCTAAGCAGTTCTATGAAAAAGTTATTTTATGCAGCTCTTAACTTCATTAGAACCAGCTCACGCTCATCTTATGAACTAGTTTCTATCGAACACTCACATTAACTGCCTGTTGGCTGCCTTTCGGTAGCCCTGTTGCTTTGATTCAAATGAACCACTCGACCATGATGTGCGTGTCCGGGCGGCTGGCACTCGTCCGTGCAAAGGACATTTGTGGCATCGTAAAGGTTAATGCCTAACCAAGTCGTAAACGCGTCATAACTGGCTGCCTCAATAGCTAACAACAAGAACAGCTTGCCCCTCTGGCCTTGACTTGGCCATAATCGATTCATTACCAATCGCAGCTCGTGGTAGACTGTAAGGCTAGCTTCTAATTACATTTGGCATAAATATTTGAACAGCCAATTCCGAACAATTTTGTTAACTTACAATTTTATTTTTACTAACCAATCCTCTCTCTATCTCCATCTCGCTCGCTGTGTCTCTTCCCCGCAGGTGACCTTCAACAAGCGCAAGTTCGGCGTCATGAAGAAGGCCTACGAGCTGTCCGTGCTGTGCGACTGCGAAATTGCGCTAATCATCTTCTCGTCCAGCAACAAGCTCTATCAGTATGCCAGCACCGATATGGATCGTGTGCTGCTCAAATACACCGAATACAATGAGCCACACGAATCGCTGACCAACAAGAATATCATTGAGGTAAGTTACTCGCTACTCGTTACTTGCTATTCGTAACTCGTCACTATTCGATACTCGCTACTCGTTACTGGATATTCGTCAGTCCCTGCTCATTATTGATACTCGTTACTTGCTACTCGTTACGCGTTACTCGCTCCTCACTACTTACTATTCCATACTCGTTAGTCGCTACTTGTCAGTCATTACTCGTTTCTCGTTACTCTTCAGTTTTTACGCCCTACAAGCGTATTCGTAGGTTATCGTTATCGATATTTATCGCGCGGCGCTTGCATAAAATTATTTAACGTCAAGTGAGCTGTGAAAAGCGCAGCAGCCACGCGGAAAATACAAACAAAGCAATAAACAAAACAACAACAACAACGAGTACAACAATTAAAACAACAACAATAGCTATGCAACTGAGCAACAAAACGTTTCGTTTGGGCCCTAACAACAAAGAAATTATAAGGCATAGGGCCAAGCGGAAGCGGATGGAGGTGGAGGCGGGGGCGGGGTTGAAGGAGACGCCAATGTATTTTGCATTTCTAATGCGGACATTGTCGCTGTTTTTGTTGTTGTTGTTGTTGTTGCTGTCTTTTGTTTGCTGCCTTTTAAATTGTTTTGTAATGTTAATGCCGCCGTGCAGAGCGTAGACAAGATTTACATAATTTAGCACATCAACAGAGCGGCGACGTGTCAAGTGCCAAGTGCGCACGCCGCCCTCGCCCCTGCCCCAGCCCAGGCACGGCCAATTACGAGTACTTGTCCCCCCCTCGCCACGCCCCTGCACACATCATACACAATTTCCCACACACAAACTGACTCTCTTTCTCTTTCTCTGGTTGTCATTTGCAGAAGGAGAACAAAAACGGCGTCATGTCACCGGATTCACCCGAAGCAGAGGCCGACTATACGCTCACCCCGCGCACCGAAGCCAAATACAATAAGATCGACGAGGAATTTCAGAATATGATGCAGCGCAACCAAATGGCTATTGGCGGTGTTACGGGGGGCGGTGGCGGCGGCGGCGGCGGAGGTGGCGGCGGTGGAGGTGCACCGAACCGAGCCATGCCAAATACAAGCTATACGATGCCAGTATCGGTGCCAGTGCCGGGCTCCTACGGTGAGAATCTGCTGCAGGCCAGCCCACAAATGTCCCACACAAACATCAGCCCACGTCCATCGAGTTCGGAGACGGATTCAGGTGGGATGTCCTTAATAAGTTAGTACAGTGTCTCGGGTGCACAATTTTCATTTATTTCTATTTCTGTTGCTGTTTCACGTTTTGAGTTAATCGTTACTCGCTACTCGTTAAACGCTACTTGCTACTCGTTACTCGTTAATCTTTAATCGTTACTCGTTAATCGCTACTCGCTAATACGTATTATTTTGTTTCTGTTTTGTGACTTGTATTTTGTTTCTCTTTCACCAGACCCCCCCTCCCCTCGTTTTGAGGAGCAGTTTAACTATTTAATTAACCTTTAAACTCGTTACTTCTTGCATGCACAACTCGTCGTTTAGGCAGCTAATTTCGATTTAACAATACAGTCTCGACTATTTGGGAATTTATAACTTTATCTAATCTCTAACATTGCCTGCAATTTGTTGTTTTTGTAGTTGATTTCGAATTGTTCTGTTCTGTTTTTTTTTTTTTTTTTTTTTTTTTGAGATAAACTGATTAAAACCTTTGCATATATTCTTATATATTTCATACATTAGTCTATCCATCGGGTACCATGTTGGAGATGTCAAACGGTTATCCACATTCACATTCGCCGCTTGTGGGATCACCCAGTCCAGGTCCCAGTCCTGGCATAGGTGGGCATAATGACAATATTCATATTACAATAAGGGTCCCTAACATACACACACACACACACACACACACACATACACACTCATAGACACACTCACATAACCCATCCAATTAGCTGAGTTTTAGTCCAGTCTGATTTAACTGTGTTACACGCCCTGACCTGATTGCGGCCCCTTTACTCCCTAATCGACACATAATCATAGACGGATTCAATACCAGCCAAGGCCAACTCCTACGAAACGTACTAAACAATTAAAATCCCATTTTTGCAGCGCATCATTTGCCCATTAAGCAACAATCGCCGGGCAGCCAGAATGGAAGAGCTTCCAATTTGCGTGTCGTCATACCGTCCACCATAGCGCCGAATATGTCGGCGACAGCGGACGATGT